>CM037794.1:36782826-36832826 GCA_021229015.1 Solen grandis
ACCCCCCCCCCCCCCTTTCGAAACCCTCTGCTGGGTTCCTTGTATTTTTTAAGATATAATCATTCCATCTTTATACTTGTATTGACTTATGGAGACGTTAACTTCGTCTCATATGATTGTCACTAGTTTGTTGATACACATCCTACTTTAAAACACCAATTACCACGTTCACAAATCTACGATTGTATTCTCAATACAATATAGACCTCCTGGGGCAAGAAAGGTAAGAAAATACCCTTGTCAAATCAGGAAGTGTTTCTTTTAATTGCGACATGACATACTATCTAGCAATCAGGAACATTTAAACCTCAGTTATATTTTATAGTTATTTCCACCTGACCTTTAAAATAATTTGGAACAGGAAGTTATGCCTGGCTGTCCGAGAAGTTGTCCATGAAGAGCGGGAGCGAAAGATAAAGGAGAGGGAGGAGTGGATACAGATGAAGACCTACCACAACCAGATTTTACAGAAGGCCACACTCACGGAGAGTCACGGGTTCGGTACGTGGCTCTAACAAACTTTTAACTGAACTTGCGACCTAGCGGTATACCATCGAAAGTCCGAAATTTTATTAAAATAATTTAATTAAGAGTTCGTTCCTGTATTAGCCAGCTACGAAAAAAAGGCAGTCAAGTATTGTTGAGCATATATATTGGTGCACAAAGACGCTCGAGTGTAAAACGTGTATACATGTATAATCATTATAGGGACCGCCTCATTGTAAGGATCTCCTCACAATTGGGAACATATCACCATTGAGGTCATCACGCCGTTGTGACCACCTAACAATTATCACAATTATGCTTATCTCATGTTTGGGTCAACCTAACTATTGGAACAAACTTATTATCTGACTTTATGAACCACTTTACTACTGAGATCACCTTATTATTGGAGCACCTCGCTTTTGGAACCACCTCACCGTTGAGACCATTTCACCATTCGGACCATTTCATTAATGGGACCACCTCACTATTAGGACCATTTCATCATAGGGACCGCCTCACTTTAAACACCATTTCACCATAGGGACCGCCTCACTATAAGCACCATTTCACCATAGGGACAACCTCACTATTAGGACCATTTCAATATTGGGACAACCTCACTACTAGGACCATTTCACTATAGGGACCACCTCACTATTAGGACCATTTCACCATTGAGACCATTTCACTATTGGGACCATTTCACTATTAGGACCATTTCACTATTGGGACCAACTCACTTTTAGGACCATATCACCATTGGGACCATTTCACTATTGGGACCATTTACTATAATGAGAATTTCACTATTGGGACCAACTCACTATTTGGACCATTTAAACATAGAGACCATCCCACTATTAGGACTATATCACTATTGGGACCACCTCACTATTAGGACCTTTTCACTATAGGGACAACGTCACTATTAGGAAAATTTCACCATTGGGAACAGCTCACTTTTAGGACCATTTCACTATTGGGACCACCTCACTTTAAGGACCATTTCACTATAGGGACCACCTCACTATTAGGACCATTTCACAATTTGGACCATTTCACTATAGGGACCACTTTACTATTAGGACCATTTCATTATAGGGACCATTTCACTATAGGGACCATTTCAGTATTGGGACCATTTCACTATAGGAACAACTCACTATCGGGACCATTTCACAATTGGGACCATTTCACTTTAGGGACCACTTTACTATTAGGACCATTTCATTATAGGGACCATTTCACTATAGGGACCATTGCAATATTAGGACCATTTCACTATATGGACCACCTCACTATTAGGACCATTTCACTATTGGGACCACCTCACTATTGGGACCATTTCACTATTGGGACCATTTCACTATAGGGACCACCTCACAATCGGGACCATTTCACTATTGGGACCATTTCACTATTGGGACCACCTCACTATAGGGACCATTTCACTATTGGGACCATTTCACTATAGCGACCACCTCACTATTAGGACCATTTCACTATTGGGACCATTTCACTATTGGGACCACCTCACTTTTAGGACCATTCGTCTGTTGAGACCATTTCACCATCGGGACCATTTCACTTCTGAGATCAACTTTCCTTTGAGAACATCATTTCACTATTGGGACCAGTTCACTTTTGGGACCATTTCACCATCGGGACCATTTCACTTCTGAGATCAACTTTCCTTTTGAGAACATCTTACAATTGACACCACCTCATTATTGAAGACCCTCTTCCCCTAGTTTCCCTGTAGTAAGTATTGTCATTTGAAGGAACAGCGGAAACGGGTCATTTTAAGTTATTTTGTCTTGAATACAGAAAAAGAAAAAAAATCAATACTAACCTTAAAATTAAGAGTTTAAATGAGGGAGGAATCCGGATTTATTCATTCTGTTTTCTGAGTGAAAAAACAGCATATAAATACATAATGATTTTAATCGTTATACAGTTTTGTGTATAGCGATTTTACCAATCAACTTATTGCCCTTTTGGCTTATGCTTTGTAGCATAAGCAGTAGAGAAATGTTCACTTGACTGTAAAAATAATATACAATTTTGTATACAATTTACTTGAGTTTTATGTTTCCAGTCCTATGGAGACCTTGTCTACATGAAAAAGATTTGGTGCCGCCTAACTGCGATATCTTGCCGCAGACGACTGGTGTGTATCGACATCAAGTCACGCGGCTTGGCATCGAACCTTTGATCTCTCGGTTATGGGGAAAATGCTCTTACTGATACAGTCTTTATGAACAGTATTTATACAGTCTTGACAACCTGATTAAGGTAATCCATCCATCATTTATTTTTAATCATCGTCTTTCAAGTGATCGTGGGAATGTTATAAAGTAAATGCAAGCCTTTATAGTCTCAGAGCAAAATAGTCAATAACTTCAAACCAATGGATGCTACGTCTGCAATGAAGTGTTTTAAGCATTTGAAGGACCATGCTTATGATTTAATGATGGATTGATTGCCTTAACCACTCAACGTGTCATATTTTCTCAGCGCATGAGATAGAAACTACTGATTTGTAAACCATAGCTTTTGGGGAAAATACACCAAGGTGGCGCCACTTTCATTTTCCGAATATGTTACGATATGAGAGCTTTAAAGGTGGACTTATAGATATTATACCACTTAAGGAACAGTTTTGCATCACAGTTTTGCATATGTAATTAGAAAATATAGGCAAAAGCAATAAGTTTTTGTCGATCATTAAATATTTCTGTTGAATTTCATGCTAAACCAATGGTTATATTGTAATCAAAATGGTTACTTAATCACCCTGATTAACCTATTGTGTAAACAGCCTAATCAATATATTATTTATATTTGATAAATATAGTCACCAGCGTTCGAGAAGTTTGTTTCTATAGACGTTATAACCTAACCGAAGTTTTATACAACTGATTACCACGTTTTAACCATGATTTTAGCCAAACCATGATTATAACCCATGGTTAAATTTTAACGAAGGTTTCTTCAAATGGGTGAATGTCGCTAATTCGTGTGTTACACTTAATCGTTAGCACGTCATACGCTAGCTGTACACAAGAAGATAAAACATAATAACTGTTACCTTCTCTTTCACTTGATTGTCGGCGTATGGATGGCTGCATGGCGCTTTTTAATACGACCAATTTCTGCTGGTCCCCAGTTTCCGTTTCCGTTAATATACAATGGATTAACTGCATTCGTTGTAATGCTTACTGCTTAGAGACTAGCCACAGGACATTAGATTTACAAGTGATGCATAAAATACATTGCAAACGTACACAATGTAATTTACTAATTTACGTAGATGTACATTAAAGCTGTATACATAGACTTACAAGTAGTGAGAAGAAACAACTCAATAACACAAATGAAATAGTCAGTAGAAAGCATAATCTTTGCATGTATACGCAAGCACTTCTCATTGAAGATGAATGCATGTGTAAGTTACATCAACCGATTATTTACGTAAATGCCTTTCCACGTTTTAACCATGATTTTAGCCAAACCATGATTATAACCCATGGTTAAATTTTAACGAAGGTTTCTTCAAATGGGTGAATGTCGCTAATTCGTGTGTTACACTTAATCGTTAGCACGTCATACGCTAGCTGTACACAAGAAGATAAAACATAATAACTGTTACCTTCTCTTTCACTTGATTGTCGGCGTATGGATGGCTGCATGGCGCTTTTTAATACGACCAATTTCTGCTGGTCCCCAGTTTCCGTTTCCGTTAATATACAATGGATTAACTGCATTCGTTGTAATGCTTACTGCTTAGAGACTAGCCACAGGACATTAGATTTACAAGTGATGCATAAAATACATTGCAAACGTACACAATGTCATTTACTAATTTACGTAGATGTACATTAAAGCTGTATACATAGACTTACAAGTAGTGAGAAGAAACAACTCAATAACACAAATGAAATAGTCAGTAGAAAGCATAATCTTTGCATGTATACGCAAGCACTTCTCATTGAAGATGAATGCATGTGTAAGTTACATCAACCGATTATTTACGTAAATGCCTTTCCATAGGTTTAAGTCATTAAAATTATAAAACAAGTGTTTTCGTCATCGTACTTTCGCGTTTTCATCATCATAGTACTTTTGCTTTTTCGTCATCGTACTTCCGCGATTTCGTGTTTTCGCGTTTAAAATTCCTCCATTCATAGGCGAATATGTAGATGGTCCTAACGGAATACCGTACGTACTGGTGTAACAATGGTTCATGAAGATAAGATGGTTTAACGACCCGCCTGCATTATTTCAATAATTTAGTGACTCTATATGAGACAGACACGCTGTCTAAACACGATGATATGCCATAGGCAACTGACATGTTATCAGACTCAGTCACACTATCCTGACACTGGGCCAACAATGCTTAGAATTGCCCTGATGGTCTGAGCACAGCGCAATGGAGATATTCCAGAACTACTACTTTGTGTATGTTGCGGCCGAGGATCGGACCAACGACCTCTCGACCTTATAGAGCGGGTACTCTAATTATTCGGGGCCAGTTTAAAAGTAGGTTCTAGGGATCTTGTGTATGTGTGTGTGTGTGTGTGTGTGTGTGTGTGTGTAAATTGTGATGGTTCACGTTACTTAATTTAGTTCTTCAGCTTATAACTCCATGAAGTAATATTCTTGCTTGTGATAAATGGTTTCAGCTCCAGCCTCGATTGCCGACATCGATTCATTTAAATCCCTTTCTAAGAGGAACAGCTACCAAACTCTGCCCCTTGTTACTTCACGGGTACCCAGTCAGGTGTCGATGACGTCAGCACGCGGAAGTAGACTTCAGCTTTCTTTGTGTACGCCATTAGAATCCACAAGATCTATGGTTATCTCATCAATCAAGCCCAAGAAGAAAAAGAAGACAACTATGAAACGAAAAGGGAAATAATAAAACAACAACACAATATTGCATTTTCAATTTATTAACCTTATAGCTATTACTATGAATAAAATTGTTGCATAAAGCAACGGACACTGAACGCTTGCTATTTCAAGAAACAAATTGCATGCTTATCATAATGTGTCTTTGGGAGAATTATTTGTGTTAGTTATATTAAATTGCCTTTTTAACACTTTAAATGTGTAATCGTTTATTAATAGTGTAATTTAATATTTGAAATGCAAAGGTTGATAGTTTCTGAAGATGATGGGCTTTCTAAGTATGCAAAAATACAACGTATGTAGTTAAGTATCCCCCATTATACCAGACAGCTAAACGGATATGGGATAGCATTATATGTACTTCTGGCAATAATAGCAAAAATGTTCTGTCTAGGCACATTATCATGTTTACAAATTTCTATTAAAGTTTATGACAATACATTTAGAATATACAATGTTTCCATATCATTGATGATTTATAACAACTGATTAGATCTCCATATCTCTGCTTAATACGAATTAACGTTTCATGTATATCACCATCCTGGGTAATCCTATCCTAAACAAAACAGAAAATCTAAGATGCGAAAAATATCCGATTTGCTTCATCTGGCATTTTTAGAAACGTAAGACAAATCTGTTAATATCTCTAAAATATCAACACCAGCATCTACAGCAATTCGTAAAGTAACACATAACGCAAAAATCCAACATTCTCTTAAAAACATATAATTATCAGTATGGTGCATAACGCAAAAAGGTTCAATCACAGAATTAATACTAAATCTGTACTAAAGAATATTTTGATAAAGATTGCTTTATTGAAAGAATAGCCCTTTGAACCTGTGAAGAAATATCATCCATTGCATTATTCAAAGATTTTTGTGGAGTAAGCGGTTTATTTATTAACAGACGTACTTCTGACAGCTACTGCACGGAGAAACACGTCATTTTCGTTTCATTGACCACTAAAAGCGGTTGTATTTAAAAGATTTTTATGACCGTGTAAATATTACGAATCACTGCGTGTAAAAATTTCGGATGACATTTTGCTCAAACTTAAGGATTAAACTCTCTTTGATATTTTTTTCTCATAAAATTGTAATTAAAAAAGGAAATAAATGTCCTGTTGTTTGGTTTTCCCATGTCTTCATTTAAAAAAAAATTTGAATTAAGTCAAATACGTAAAATTAACTACATCATCGACAAAAATTAAGCACAGTATAGCGATATATATCATTGGTTATAAAATTAAATATTACATTTTGTCTGAAGAGGATTGGTAACTCATTTATCCTTTACCTCATGCATATACATGTAAAAAATTACAACTTGGCGAATATTACTTGACTGAAATAAATACCGTATATGAAATAATGACTTTTTCTTTGCCATGCAGACTCTGTAGAATATGATTTACAGTATTGCATGAGCAAACAGAGGAGATCCTCTAGAAGGAGCGGTCTGATCTGGATTTTCTCTGTTTGCTATGTCATCAAAACGAGTATTTGAGGTAAAGAGAAATAAAAATAACAAAAATAGTATATCACCCTGCCTTATATCAATAACATTTGCAAAAAAAAAAAAATAATAAAAAAAAGTTACTTCAATAACAGATTTTTTTTCATATACAAAGCTTATAGAACACGAAATTTTTGGGATTCAAAAAGCTTATCATGCTTAATTTATGAAATGCTATACGAGAATCCGGTATCAAATATACACGACAAAACAATCTGTGATTAAAAGAAAACATCTGCTTCCGCCTATTTACCTTATTTTTTATTTGTCCACAATAAAACTTATACATAGTATTTGTGATCAAATTCACACGTACTATATTACTAAAATAATGATACAAACACAGCCAGGTGCTTTTAAAATCCATTGCTACTTCTAAGAAAAGAACAAATAAAAAAATCACGCACTTCAATACTGTTTAAATTTTCTTCTATGAGAAAAATCCTTTACAAAGCAATAGCTTACATACAGTTCTACGCAGATTATATATAGCATAGCATGCTTATGTGCGTGATCATTCAGCTGAAGTCATAAATACTTTAACAAGCTATACAAATCCAAAACCCATTCTGATCTTTCAACAAATCTTACATACTGAGTCAAACACAAAACTCTGCTCCGCTAGACGGACGATAGATTTACAAACATTTTCAACCGGCGGATGCATCGTGTACTCTCCATTGATCTTCACCATTTTCACTCTTGTGTACCGCTGGAATATCTTTCTAAGAAACGGCGGCATCTTATCTTCATCAACATGCTCTAGGAAAACAAGAATGATGGGTTTTCCCTGCTTGTATGCCTCCTCAACTTCTCGCGAGCACCAGTTTTTGTTACAATAAGATTCAGACACTGCGACTATCAGGACACAAGATTCCGAAACACATCTAACAATCTCCGCCGCTACATCCATACCTGCCTCAAAGTCTATTTCATTGTTACATATCACATTGAAAGGTACGTCCAGCATTGTTTTCAAACATTTCTGTAAAGCGTCACAGATGTGTTTATTAACAATATCTCCATCTTCACTGCTGTAGGACATCATTCCCATCCAGTTAATATCATTCAGTTTCTTAGATTTAAAATCATTCAAAAACGCCTGTGTTCCTTCAATGGCCTTTCTCCTATATCTCATATATAAAGCAATAAGTATAGAAACAATAGCCACATAAACGAATAATGAACTAAATAAAATAACAATATTTTTGTAACAGAGAAACTTAGTCTCTGAAACAACAGTTTCACCAATTTCAGTTACACGTCCCTGTATATAACACTGGAGATTATTTTCTGTGTGTTCTCTTTGCAGCCAATCAATAAAAGCATAGCTTTTGCATGCACACTCAAAGATGTTACCCGATAATAAAATGTCACGAAGACTAGCATGATGGAGAAGTTTCTTGACATCTTCTAGTACTAAGTCACTTATGGCCTTGATTCGATTGTTTCTTAAATCTAACTTTTCAAGTGCAGATAAATGATCAATTTTAAATGAAATTGTTTCAAAAATATTTCCCGATAAGTCAAGAATTCGTAGCTTTTTGTTGTGTTGAAACATTTTGTAGGGTAATGATCTTAAATGATTTCTTTTTAAACTTAATTCTTTTAATTTAGTTAGTGTTTTAAACAGAAAACAAAAAACCTCTGTTCTCTCCATTTTAAAGAGTCTATTATTTCCTAAGTCTATTATTTCTATCTCCGTTAATTTTTTAAAGATATCGGGCGATAAAAATTCTATTTCATTAAAAGATACATCTATATTTAAAACATGGTGTTCTTTCGGCAATAGGATATTTACATCTAAAGTCCGCAGCTTATTATTTTGAAATTGAATACTATTTAGGAGTACGATACAATCTGATATGTCAATACTACTGTTTTTAGCATCAAAGGTGTCACGTAGTATACCATTTGCATATAGTTGTTTTACTTTAAGGAAACCTTCTATATTCGTTTCAACACCTGGTTTGCAATATGTTTGGACTTGGTCTTTTAAAGGGATTATGTCACTAAACTGGATTTGAAGGAAAGAAATATTAAGTGATTCTAGAGATGGGAAAACATAATCTCGAAAAAATAAATTGTTGTTTGGTACATTTGATTGTATAACTAATGATGACCATGAAATGTCAAAATGTGTAATATTGTTCGACGCATGAGTTATATCCACGTTACTTCCATCAAATATCAAATTAGTTCCACGAAGAGATACATTTGTCAACATATTTTTGTGATGAAGCATCTGAAAATAGTCTGCATCCATAGTAAATGTTTCAAAGTCTTTGGTGTTTATACCATCGAGCTTCAGTGATTTTAAAGATGGCAAAATATCTCCCGGCAATAAAGCTTGTTTAACTTGTTTATCGGAAAGTGTAGTGCATCCAGACAGATCTAGTTGGACAAGGTCAAGACCATGGAATGCGGATTTTTCAAGAGAAAAATATGGCTGTCCATGAAGACCCAACTGCCTCAACGAACTTAAATTGACAAATGAAAAGTTGCGTATATGTATACCGTCAGCGTTGTCATGTAAATTTATATCGAGAGATGTTACTTGTTTCCAACTATCATTATGAAAATACTCCGGCATAGTGTCATTTCTTAATTGCGAAACAAATACACCAACAACATGGGAAGGTATGAATTGTGGAAACGTTCCAGTGCATCTTATGCTGTCATTGTCAACATCACAACTGTTTGCATCGGCGATACCGAGGATCAACATAACAGTAATTGTGTGTGCAAATTTGACTTCGACCATTTTTATGCGTCTGAAGCTTTTCATGGGGTTGCCTACAAAATATAAAACATAAAAAGTCACGTTTTACGATGTGGATAATGCGGATAATCACATTACTAATGTATCTACATATATGTGCAAAGGAATGATGGTATTGTAAGAGCGACTTTTTAGTTTAATAATAATCTTTATCTGCTTAACTTTGCTTTCTTGATTGAGCTCGTCCACTAAAATGGACCTGATGTAAAGGCAAATCTTGGATCTCAGCATTTACATGCAGAAAAAATTGAGAAAGTTATAGTTAACATGTGAAGAACGTTAGGTTGTCATCTGTAAATTTAAGCGAGGAAACAATATTTTTGCGAAGAATATGCTTTTCTATACTGACTGCGAGTCATTTTATAGTTGTTTCTCTGTTGTTGTCTCGGATTTTTCTTTTTGCAGCCCAGACGCTCTACCACCATGCTACAACAGTTAGCTCATTGGCAAGGAAATTCAAGTGCTGAGTAAAGTCAATGTAGTAGTATCATAGATTTTAAAATCTACACATGAATGTCCACCTTTTTCTAAAACTATGGCTTTTGTTTTACCTGTGTTTTTGGTTAGACCCCACCTATTACAGTAGTTTTCTATATCAGCCAACATAGAATGTAGTGTGTATTTGGATTTCGCAAAAAAGACCATGTTTTCGGCGTATAGTATGAGAAATAATTTAAATTCATATACAGTAAAAAAAATATCATTCAATTTTGTGTTTATGTTAATAATAATGCTGTAAACGAACAGCGTGAAGAGCAGAGGAGAGCTGGGATCCCCTTTCCTCAGGTAATTGTATTTTTTTTTCAATTTTATTTTGTTATCACAGATTGAAGGATAAAAATACAATCAACGACATATTTCTCAACTAAATAACCATCTTGATTCTGACATGATCTTTCGTAAATATATATCCATTTATTTAAAACGATTTACAAGAATTTGTGAATAACTTTTGCAAGGATATTAATATTATACCACGATAGTTTTGGGCATTATTTTGTCTTTTGAAAATCGGTGTTATGACATATGTGCCCTAATAAATCGCGAGATATTCAGAATTTAAAAATACTATGATGGACTGCTTACATTTAAAAGAGCGAGATGATTGTATATGATGCCTTAAAAGGTTCACCTAAAAGCCCATCTATAACTAGCGCTTTAATGTTTTTGTGTAAAAGTACAGTATCTCTTATTTCATTTTCTATAACTTCATGGACTAGATCCATATCAGTAGTTTCCTTATATGTATTAAACGATTGATCAGTATTTTCATTACTTTGATCTGTTCTCCGAGTAAAGTTTTAACCTTTTGTAACGCGATATCTCTATTTAGCTAACCGTTTTAAACTTATTTTAACGCACGAATGCTTCACGGTTTCCAATTGTTCTATTACTATTGTATTTTTATCGCGCTTAAAGTCATGTTTTGTTTTTATGTTGGTGTTATCAAACCTGAGTTAATTTTGTTCATAGCTTACCTTTTTTATTTCTCGAACATTTTTCTCCAAAAAAAATTATAGTTGCAAAACTGCCCAAATTCAATGCAATAAATACAAAAAAGAGGAAAAAGTATGAAAATTCAATCTTTCTTTTAACGATATGCAAAATATTATATTAGGTAAGCCTGATCGATTGATGTCGATAGAATCACAGATATATCAAAGCAGCTCAACCACAGATGATCAGTAGAAATTAAAAAACAAGAGGGCCAAGATGGCCCTGTGTCGCTCACCTGAGTAAGATGGCAGTGTTAGGCATAATGACAAAAAATCTGGCATCTAAAAGTGTTTTTCTAACATTTGACTAAGTGACCTACATATTGATCCTACCTGAATTTGCACTCAACTGGGAATTCATGCAGTCATCATTCATATTAAGTTTAATGAAGACTGGGACAAAAATGTAGGCCTCTAGAGTGTTCACAAGGTTTTTCTTAGATTTGACCTGGTGACCTAGTTTTTGACATCATGTGACTCATTTTCAAACTCATCCAATATATCAATTAGACAAACATCCTGACCAAATCTATTGAAGATTTGGCTAAAACTGTGGCCTCTAGAGAGTTCACAAGGTTTTCCTTAGATTTGACCTGGTGACCTAGTTTTTGATCCCACATGACCCAATTTCAAACTCATCCAATATCAATTAGACAAACATCCTGACCAAATCTATGAAGATTGGCAAAACTGTGGCCTTAAGGTTCAAAGGTTTTCTAGATTTGACCTGTGACCTAGTTTTTGACCCACATACCCATTTCGAACTCATCGAAGATATCATGTAGACAAACACCCTGACCATTTTTCATGAAGATTGGGCTAAAACTGTGGCCTCTAGAGTGTTCACAAGGTTTTTCTAAGATTTGACCTGGTGACCTAGTTTTTGACCCCATGTGACCCAATTTGGAACTCATCTGAGATATCATGTAGACAAACATCCTGACCAAATTTTATGAAGATTGGGCCAAAACTATGGCCTGTAGAGTGTTCACAAGCTTTTTCTAAGATTTGACCTGGTGACCTAGTTTTTGACCCCACATGACCCAATTTCGAACTCATCCGAGATATCATGTAGACAAACATCCTGACCAAGTTTCATGAAGATTGGGCCAAAACTGTGGCCTCTAGAGTGTTCACAAGCTTTTTCTAAGATTTGACCTGGTGACCTAGTTTTTGACCCCACATGACCCAATTTCGAACTCATCCGAGATATCATGTAGACAAACATCCTGACCAAGTTTCATGAAGATTGGGCCAAAATTGTGGCCTGTAGAGTGTTCACAAGGTTTTTCTAAGATTTGACCTGGTGACCTAGTTTTTGACCCCACATGACCCAATATCGAACTCATCCGAGATATCATGTAGACAAATATCCTGACCAATTTTATGAAGATTGGGCTAAAACTGTGGCCTCTAGAGTGTTCACAAGGTTTTTCAAGGATTTGACCTAGTGACCTAGTTTTTGATCCCACATGACCCAATTTCGAACTCATCCGAGATATCATGTAGACAAACATCCTGATTAAGTTTCATGAAGATTGGGCCAAATTTGTGGCCTCTAGAGTGTTCACAAGGTTTTTCTAAGATTTGACCTAGTGACCTAGTTTTTGACCCCACATGACCCAATTTCGAACTCATCCGAGATATCATGTAGACAAACATCCTGACCAAGTTTCATGAAGATTGGGCCAAAACTGTGGCCTCTAGAGTGTTCACAAGCAATTGTTGACGACGGACGACGGACGACTGACGACGGACGACTGACGACGCACGACGCACGACGGACAAAAGGCGATCACAAAAGCTCGCCCGAGCACAAGTGCTCAGGTGAGCTAAAAAGTAACTTTCTACTGCCTCTGTTAATGTTGATAAAGTCATTGTTTCCTGACAAACTCGTCAAGTGCAAGTCACTTTGTACGTGAAAAGGCTATTTCGTAAACGCAACTTCGGCAAAATCGGTTAAATATAGAATGTGGTATCCCTAAAGTATGTGCTTGCGGTACCACATGACGCATTCCATAAAATTGCGACTTGAGTAGGTCAAGGTAACGAATTCGTAGGTTCAGTCTGTGATGTTTTCGCATATGCGAAGAGTGAATGAGATAAGTCAAGTGAAAGCCAATAAATAGAAGTTTTATCAGTCTAAAAATAATTTCATAACTGTGACGCCATTCATTTTTTTTTTCAATCACGGATAGTTGCATCAAATGACCATGCGTCTGCAAAAGGGTATTGAGGTAAAACAACCATATAATTAAAATTCAAGTTCTCAGTCAATGACCATCTGTGAACAAGCTACTTTAAATGACTGTATGAAATAAATTCTCCTACCTCTTCACGAAGATTACCAGAATATTTACAGAATATTTCCTGAACTGAATCGATCGAGGTCTGTTATGTGGTCAGATTGGTCCATGGAGGTCATGCATAATCATAAACGTTTTTAACCACACAGTGTCCCCATGTCTAACCAGTGCACGGTGACAAGATTCCCTCGTGAAAGTTAAGGTGTGTGTTTATACAATATGTGTCAGGTACCCTTTGGTCAAACAATCCCACCTCCTAAGCCACAAAAGTTCTTAAGAGAAAATGAATTAATATATTCTCTAGTTGCATAACATATTTTCATCGGAGAAATATTTCACTTACGTTGAGCACTATACACAAAGATGAAGTGGTGCATGTACTTCTATTATAAGATCGCTTGTATTTATATTTATGTAAATCAAGAGGTTTCCGAAAATTGTTAGAAAACAGCCGAATCGTTGGCCGTGAAATTTCGTACCTGTTGATACGATCACGGTATAGTAGATGATCCGTAATATAAGGAATCGAGAGGGTTTTTCATAGCCGGTCCAAACTGTTTCAAACTGAAAGTTGCAAAATTTTAGAGCTTAATTGGCGTATCTGTAGTAAAGCATCTTTAAGTACTTTTGTATGTATAAAATAGGCAATTGCTTTACTACATCGTCTATAGGTTCAATACTTACATTTGATTTTAAGCGTTCCAATATTCCGTTACTTTTTCATAACTGATTATTAAACTTAAGCTGGCAATTATTTAGCAAACATTATTTTAGTTTTTGTGTTTTGTAATTTATCGTCTGGTATATATTCATTGATATATTTTCGTTTTATATCAAACATCAAACTCTAATGGTTAATGATCAGATAATTCATTAAAATCGTAAACGTTAAAACTAATGACGTGTTAAAATAAGGAGAATTATGTTACAAGTAATCAACAGTGCTAATTTTATTTTGTGAGCAAAAGGTGAACTTTTCCTTGTCACCTAATATACTGTTACCTCACGCAAGTATCTACTATTGTGATGCCTACATTATTTCTGAAACTTATATTAGGTATACGTAAACAAATTGTTAGTGATGCAGAACTGGGTAGACTACCTTTTTGTTCAATAGCTTAACTAAGATTAAGGTACTGATAAAAATTTCTACTTCTAATAAAATTGTTTGGAAAAGCAAATTGAACAGAAGTTAAAAAAGGCCTAGTAAAATTTGTTTCTTTATACCTGCTTCAGCGTCTGAACGTTCCAGAATTGTGGAAAATTTTGAAATACAAATTAAATAAACTAGTCTCAAGACATACCCAGCAGGACTGTTTCTGGCAAGTAACATCTCCTATGGTTAAAATCAGAAATTAAAAAAAAAAACTAATGAAGAAACGGGATAGACAATACAGTAAAATGAAAAAGAGTAGGAACATCCCATTATTTCACCTAACCTAAAAAAGATAAAAGCACTTCTTCAAAAGAAAACACGTTCTTCATACTGGATTATATAAACAATATTGCTTGTAATTCAGAACACAAATATGGGACAACCAAACGCTTCTTGGAATTTATAAAATGCCTAAGAAATGGCTCATGTGGTGTTGCACCCCTGGGGGAAATTGGCGTTTTAAAATCTAACGCCAAGGAAAATCAGATATTTTAAATAAACATTTTTTCTCTGTTTTCACAAATGATCCAGACTGAAACTTACAAAATCTTGCTCCTAGTCCTTTTGTTAGCATGTCTAAAATAAATGTAACAGAAGATGGTGTAAAAAAACAACAACCTAAATCCATTCAAAGTAGCCAGTTCAGATTAGATTAAACCAAGAATTTTAAAAGAATATGCTTATGAAAAAGCTCCAATCTTCACAATTTTGTTTTATAATTATATTGAAACTGGTTCTGTACCTTCAGATTGGTCTGAAGCCTACGTAACACCGATATAATTTTCGAGTTTCAAATTACAGACCAGTCTCTAGCTTGTAAGATCTTAGAGTTCATAAAAGTAAGTAATATTCTAGACCATTTGGATAGACTTAATATCCTGGTGGTTAACCAGCATGGTGTCCATGCCCAACAGTCTTACGAAATACAACTTGTGGGTTTCATTACCATAGTCGAATGTTACTCAAGCTAGCCCATTATTGGATTAGGGGTTCTACACACTCCTGGGTCAAGGTATTGTTTTAGGGCATAGGACTCAAAGAGTAGTGATAGACAGGGCAACATCTGGATTGGCTCCTGTTGTATCAGATGTCCCTCAGGGGTCCGTCCTGGGTCCATCCTTCTATTTCTGCTCTTCATAAATAAATTACCCGCTTCTGTCTAGCCAGACCTTAGGTTTCCTAAACGGAATATACATCTTTCAAGACCTTTACAAAGACAGCAGCCAATAACACCATTGTAAGACCAACCTTGGAATACTGATCTAGTGCATGTGGTCCTTACACTCAGAAGGATATAGATAAATTAGAAAATGTTCAAAGGCAGGCTGCTCGATTTGTCACCAACAATTAACAGCAAGACCTCTGGTACAGTCTTAAATATTCTGATTTAAATTGGATCTATTTACAAACTAGAAGACAACATAGTTGGCTGACTTTATTTCATATGATGGTTTATAATCATGTGGATGTCGATCCCAGACAATATCTAACTCCATACACAAGAAAATCCAGGCATCACCATCATTTTGCTTTTCAGATACAAATTTACCAAAGTTGACCATTACAAAATCTCATTTTCCCACGGACTGTCGATCGCCAATGGCGCCAGTGGCGACAAATTAAAGAAAGTGGCGCTAATTTTTCAGAAGTGGCGAAAATAAGTGGCGCTTGCTTTTTTCGATCAAAATTTCTTATTTTTTGCATGATATAAGAGGCACAGACTGTGCCCTCGCTTGAAAAAGTTCGGCTGGTTTACTCGTGAGAATAATCGATACGCGGTCTGCTATGATGTAAGCGGCCGTGGACTGGTACCCTCTTCAAGCTATTCCCCAAGGCGTTAGTGGTGGTGAAAGGCGACAACCAGTCAAAACATTGTTTATCGTGGATTCGAGTGACACTTTGAGACGCTTTAATTGCACTGTGTTTTTAGGTAAGTATGTGTGACGGCGAAATAAACACAAAAGACCTTGTATATTTGAAGTATGCCGAAGGTACAGGCAATTACAATCATTACAGATTCACGCCGTACTTTTAAAGACAAAATACCGGCATGATTGTTGCACTCGCTACCGGTTCTCTTCATTTTGATTACGACTAATTACTGTTTGCAAAACTATATTATAATGATCTTTTCATTAAAATCAAATCAGAATTAACAACAAATAACACGAGTTTTTGACTATGACTCCTCCTTCTAAAATTCCAAAATTACAAAATTCTCCTGTTAGAAAATTTAAGGAATCTTGGAAAGTTGGTCACTCATGGTTGCGCTATGAACCAGAAACCAAAGAAATGTTCTGTGACATATGCATTAAAGCACAAAATTCTAATTCATTTGTAATAGGGTGTAATATTATGAAAAAAGAGGCAGTCACTAAACATGCAAAAATCAAAGGTAAATGAATTTTCTTAAAAATTTATTGTATTTTGATTATTTTTTTTTAAATCAAATTTATTTAAACAAATAATATACTTAAATATTTTTGAATATGAACAGGCTTTTAAATATAAATATATTTTAATTACATTTACTTGAAAAGACTCGTAGAATCTTTCATCATTGATCTTGATTTTGAGGATGAAAAAATGCTGGCTGAGAAAATGGAACCCTGAGACTGAAAAAAATGCTGGCTGAGAAAATGGAACAAAGTGAATGTAAGGAGATATGTGATTCCATGATGATTTTATCTATGACATTCCGTTTCACTATGTTTTATCTGTTATATTGTTGTATGACATGTGCTTTGATTAATTTAAATAATAAAATTAAAATTTGCATGGTTGTTTGTTACTTCTTTTTTTAATCCCAGGATTTATATGGTAAGATAAAGGTAAAGAGTTAAATCAAATACTGACACTAAAATTGTAAACCTAATAATTAATGTAACATTCATTCATTCATCTAGTTATTGAAACTTTGGCTCAGGCTCTGGCTCTAAAATGGCTCTAAAGTGGCTCCAACTTTTTAGATTTGGCGAATTTGTTGGCGACAAGTCTAAAAAATACAGAGGAGGCCCTGATTACTATCATATGTTGTCAGTGCTGATTCAGTCCAAGGATTTGAATCAACACTAATTTGTTCTTTTCTTAACCCTACAAATATCTTTCCTGTACAGCAGTTTATATGGGTACATATTTTTACAGTTTTGGATTACAAGGTGTTTAGTTTCACATCGCTTGGAAAACCTGACAGTCTTTTACTTTTTAACAACCCAAAACGTGCAGCATTTAATAGTCAGTTAAAAAATTAGTTTCCAATACATGTATATGAACGTTGCTGATAGTTGCCTGATAAGTAAAATCAAAAGTACTTCGGACAACTTTTTTTAAACCTTCGGTTATGTGAAAATCTCAGTATTAAAATCCATTCGAAACTTTTGAACGTCTAAAAGACCAATTTATACAATCATGGAGAACGAAAGTATGGAACAGAATTAGGGCAAAAATTACATCTTGCCGTCTTACAAGTCCATGTTTACACGTGACATTCTGCCTTTGCCATACTGACAAGTGATATGCTGAACGTTTATAATGCTGTCTACTGGCTAATGCTGTTTTGCATCTTGCATCAGTTAATGATTTGGCTTTCATGTGTCATAATTTGATGCTGTTATATCTTAAAGTTTTGTTGAGCAATCATGAATATGACATTTGTTTTACTTTAAACTGTCTATACTGCCTTATCAAGTTGGGGCAGAATAATCAAAGAAGTCCTGCATTTCGTTTTTACTCAGGGGTGGAAACTGAATACTCGGAAATCCGGGAAAGTACGGGATGATCGTATATATCCGTAATATGATCATAACAGGAGCTGAAATATACTAAATATATTTACCATAAAGAACAGAGGTGAGGGTGTCCGGGGGCTTGCTATCCCGGATAAAAGACGGAGATGCAATCTGAGGGAAATATGGTAACTTTTTTTAAGTTGGGTATATGTTTTATATATGTTTTATATATTAAAATCTAGGGCTAAATAGTTTTATTCTCACTTAGGGTAATTTTTAGGTTTGTGTGTGTGTGTGTTGGGGGGGGGGGGGGGGGGTCGGTAGCCGCCGGGACTTGAACTCACAGCCCGCTAATTCAATATATATCGTGAAAAATATTTTTCTATATGATTTATAGTGACATTAATACGAAATTTATAACACTGGCTGCAGTACTAGCCAGGTTGCGAGTTCTGATCCAGCTTGGGGACGTGTTTGTTATATGTATTAAAACTCTTTAATGATTTAAAAAAAAAAGAAAATAAAATGTATGTTCAGCAATACTAAAGGCGTTTGCCTGATTCAGATTAAAGCAGACACAGTTCCGTTGCCATAATGACAGCGGAGATAATTTACAGCGGATGCTCTCTCAGCAAGGGTCGGCTTGGGTGACTGGTCATTTGGCTAACTTTATTTCAATAAGGGGCTCACGATGGGGATTTCCATTTACCCAATCAAGGCAATTTCAGTCACCCAGAAAATTGTATTATCTGGCCAGCTGTGTGTGTGTGGGGGGGGGGGGGGGGTACGTGACCCCGCTAAGCCGCCCGGTGAGTCTTGGACTTAATTACGAAACTGCGAACAGTATGTAGATCGAAGAGATGTGCTCGTAATTAAATTTATGCGTGACGTTCATTATTTTTAAATATTCATCTTTGTAAGCCTGAGCTCATATCAATATCTGAAATGTTTGGCCTGCACTTAGAAAAGCATTGGAAAGTATAATGTACAATGCAATTATGTCTTTAAGCAGTGGATCCACTTTCAATTTCAAACATTTGTTTAAAAGAAATAACTTTTTAGAATTTGAAAAACAGCCACATTTTCTTACTTCATTTTGCCAATACTTCTCGAACTACCGACAGCGAGTTCAGTTGACCAGCTATAGTTCTACTCGAGTTATAGAGCGTCCGCCTCGGGTGCGGGAGGTCGTGGGTTCGATCCCTGGCCGAAACATACCAAAGTTGTAAAAAATGGCACTGTTAAAGTTCCCTTGCTTGGCATTCAGCATATAAGGGTAGTTGCAGGACTGGTTGGCCCGGTGTCAGGATAATGAGACTGGGTGTGGTATCATGCCACATTTCTACGGCGTGATACTGCAATGTGGCAGCACTATATCTGTCTCAAGTAGACATCGTCTCCAAATAACTGAAATACTGTCGGTGGGACGTTAAGCCCAACAAACAAACAAACTCTACTCGAGTAACGTAATAAATATACTCTAGTTAGCAATCAACTGAACGCATGAGGTTTACCCCTTGTGACGTAATTTGAAAACAGACATAAGATTGAAACAATAGGTCTTTTTAGAATGACTTTTTCCGAACTAGGGCTTGAATACATTAGCTGCCAGCTTGTTTTCAGGTTACATACAGGCTTATTTAAAGACAGGATATCATAGATATTTATAATTTTCTGTAGATTTGCCTAGATGCTTTCCGTCCGACATATTGCTTTCTAGTTTAACCACTTACCTCCCAAGTTTGAACTCGCGTAATCCTACAGAGTTTGTAGGGTAAAAAAACCCGCTCGTTTTATTGCAACTCTGGTAACTCTACTTAACTTAAGTATGTAAACTGATCTCGCTCCGAGTCAAACCGGAACAGCGCCCTCCAACGTCATATTGCTAGGTGCACATTTTGACATTTGTCATTCTGCTTGCGTACATGTGTAATTTTGCTTAGCTACATGTGTCATTATCGATTCGTTAAACCGACGAAATAAATTTCATTTTAATACGAATGCATACTGGACTGTCAAGCTATACACAGTGCTATAAGGTGATGAAATGGAAATAAAAGCAAATGTATTTTCAATAGTTTATTATCATGTGAATGAATAATTAATGTTTAATGTAAAAAACAAATAACGCAGACGACGATTACGCCGTATTGTACTTGTCAAAATGATGCCTGTCACTTAGACAAATGAAGCAATAGACAATGTCAAAGTGTATTTTTGCCCGAATTTTGTTCCATAGAAAGTCTCTGCTTGTAGAATATTGGAATATTAAAGAAATTCTTATTTTGAACCTTATCTATATAATATTAAAAACCTACTAGTTACTCGAGTTCCCGGCCTCGTGTTCTCGAAAATATTAGTTTGATCGCAGGCTCAAATTTGAGTATCTCACGCAAACACCTATTGAAACTATTGGGCATTGTTTGAGTACAAGTATGAAAGTCATGCTTAAATTCCAATTTTATTTTCGAGAACACGGGACCAGGAGAACTTTTCATATGGCGTCACATACCTGTAACTCTATAAAGATCAAGCCTGCTTAAACGCTGGGCTAGTTCAGCACGTAAATTATGCCGACAGTCTTTCAGTGCATTTTGGTTCAGCTTTGAATAAAAAGTTTAGGTCTATAAATACAGAGAGGGAGAGAGAAAGAGAGATAGATTGCTTACCTTCTTCTTCAAACCTATGCAGATTTATCACTTTTTCAACTGTTAATATATGCAACCAACGAAAGCTAATAATCCATATACTAAATCAAGAATGTTTTTCTTTTCTCAATGATTCGCACTTCGGATATCTACGTAGATTTATTCACTGGTTTTCAAAAGATTACACAAACAGTAGTATAATGATTTAGTGAAGATAATATGACAAGCCGGATATAGAAATGCAAGATACGCAATGCACGTAGTTTTTGTCTCGCGATCATCTTACATACTTTCTGAATCAAAACAACATAAGCTATATATAGGTTTCGGTGTGTATAGCTATTAAGACCATTAGGGTGTATATAGGAGGAGTAGTAACAGTGAGAAAGGATTCAATATCATACATATTTATATCATTTACAATACTGGTTATAAAAGTTAATAATGGTAACATTTAATATTCAGATTACAATTTCAAGGTAAAACAATAACTATTTTACATAGATTTATATCGTTTACATCAATAACGATGATAGTTATTCTTGGTAAGAAAACACTTAATTATAAGTAAAGCTACATTTTATCTGTTAGAGACTTGCGTTTGCGTTTAAACAACAGATCAAAACGTGCCAATTTACAAAAGTATACACCATAGACATATATTGAAGGGACCATCGACTCCTGACGTCATCCTTCTTTCTATACACTGAAGGGAAGTTCTAACCGATCACTTTAAATTTATGATATATCTCAAAATCTTGGAACTTTTGAGAATCAAATTTTATTTCACCTGCCCACAACATTACTGAACCACTGCCGAACTGGTCTACTTCAACGACACAGTTTTCGGTGTACCGTTCTCCCCTACGACGGTACACACGTGCATGTCCGTCTGCATCACGTAACCTAATTCGTGTTTTACCAACAAACAAAACATTTGCCCAATCCGCCCTAGTAAAGCGCAAATATTGACGTGCCCAAGCGAGGCGGTCCCGTTGGGTTTAAGATTGGTATTTTACACGGTCGGTAAGGTTTGATTCCGACGTCTTTCAGACGGTTGCAAACTGTCCTTGGTGACACAGGACGGTTATGGCGCCCAATAACATTACGAGCCGCCACCGTAGAAGATAGGAAACGGTTGCGCAAGTGGGAAAGAATCATGTGTTGATCCTGACGGTGCGTTGTCACCCTCTGTCGCGGTCGACGAACAAGATCTCGGACACTTCCGGTCGCGCCGAAATTTTGCCCATAGGGCATGAATAGTGGCGGAAGCCCTGTTATAATGTCTAGCAACCTGCAATAAAAATCGAGGGCCTTTTGCACGTCTGATGATTGTTGTTTCAATTAATTCGACAACGTTTTAATACTTTTGAGCTTAAAATTTCATGGGCAGAAATTTACCTGTCTTACGGTGGCTCCTGCAGTTAACATTTCCACTGCTCTTTCACGCTCTGGAATAGTCATCCTCGCCATGTTTTTATGTATTGACGTTTAATACAGAACGTACAGCCTTAGCTAAGTATTCGAAGGCATTGTCAGACAGTGTATGACAGACTGTAAGGTACTTTACGTTTCCTTAAGGAGTCGAAATTAAAGATTGGAGGTGAAGATTCATCCAAGCGTTTTACCGGTGTGATTCCTTATTCAACCCTGACACAACGCGCGTCTGCTCGGCCCATTTCGAGCAGTGTTTTCTGTTAGTTTAAACATATTCTATTATTCACATTAATACAAACATAAAGGGTACAAACAATATGAATAGTGCCATAATTTGTGCAATACCTGGAATGAAGTGAAAGCAATATGCTTATAAAACTTCTCTCCCACAAATGTAAATTTCAAATGCAAATGGCGAGAATTTGCAATATTGAATGAGAAATTACACATATTACGTTTGTTTACCAAATAAAAAACGTTTGTTCAACTATTAAACTATATTTAACTATACATACATTAAAAAGAAAATGACATACTATGATATAAAGTCATGATATTGTTTCGTTTGAACAATTAAATATAAATAAGACTGAATATATTTGGATAAAAATAAAACTGGTAAAGAAATAAGCTGGAAGAGAAACATGTGATGAAAGAAATCGTGTACCTTTATCGTGACAACCATTCGAATTTAAATTTACGCGAGGCTGTGTTATTTATGTAAATCGTTTAGTATCTGGAATAAATTTATGAATATAGTCAAATATTTTACAGTTTGTTATGTCATCTAAATTTGGATTCCCAAATAAGATAACAGCTAGACTTGTTTCGCATATGTTTGCTATATTACTTAGAAGTGATTGACGCATATTCGTAAATTGTGGACAAGTAAAAAAATAATGATAATTATCCTCTATGGCTCCACAAGAACATAATGGTGATAAAACAATATTTTTGAATGGAGGTGAGAATTAAGTGCTCTACTGTGTGTCCTTACAGATATAATTTTTAGTGTGTAGTGAGTTTCGAGTTAGAAATGGTGAGTTTCTAGTTGCAAAAAGTGAGCTTCGAGTTGGAAAAGTGAGTTTCGGATCAGAAAAGATAAGTTCCGAGTCGGAAAAAGGTTTCGAGTCGGAAAAAATGAGTTTCGTGTCGGAATAAGTGAATTTTGAGTCGAAAAAAGTGAGTTTCGAGTTGGAAAAAGTGAGTTTCGAGTCGGAAAAAGTGAGTTTCGAGTTAGAATAAGTGAGTTTCGAGTTAGAATAAGTGAGTTTCGAGTCAGGAAAAAGTGAGTTTCGAGTACAGTTGAAGATATAAATGTATTCGCAATACATTGTTAACTCCCTTGTTATGAAGACTTTGTTGGGAAGCAGAGGTCTTTCACAGAGTATGTATTAAGTATCAGAATATCGTTTAAACCGAATTAATTTTAAAGTTGTTGACACAACTTTTTTTACCGACTCTCTGACGAGTATGAATAAAATCAGTGCCAAAATAAGCCGATATAGATAACGAAAGTAAGCTGTTTTCCCGTAAATAAGGTTGCGGCTACAAAAGTAACACCTGGTCTCATGCTTTTAAAATAAAGGCCTATATATAAAATAATTTATGCAATATATATATATATATATTGCATAAATTATTTTTTACGTCAATATACACTAAATCATTCTTATTGTTGAGTGACTATGAAAATATACAGTTACAAATAACATCATCTGAGAAATATTGATCAACCTTATTATTTTTGTTTTAATTTCAGCTATCAAGTAGCCCATTTATTCTCCCCGTAATTGGTGTTAGGGGGTCTGGGATCCATCCCCAAAAACACCTCACAAGCAAACATACAAAATTATTAATACAACACTTTCAACAGAAATGGTATTTGGTGATTGGTTAACCCAATTTATAAAATATTTATATTTGTATCAAATACTGTGGGTTCTGGACAAATTCACTAAGGAATATTTGCTTTTGTTTGTTACTCTTTGGTATTTGTAATTCAACATATTTGAACCAATATACATAATTTCCACATCTGTGAATATCTCTACTTTTGGCAGCCATCTTGAATGACAAATTCAAGGGATTTTTTTTTAAAATAAATTATATACAGGAGCAGAAATTTCATTTTCCTATAATTTCAATATTTCTGCTTCAAAAATCAAAATGTATACACCATTAAAAAGCTCTTGAAATTCATATTTTTAGATAACATAATTCCTATAATACGTATATTAGCACAAAAAGAAAAGAAATGCAAAGTAAAGAAAAAAGGTATAGGTTCATCTTTAAACAAAATAAACAGTTTAACTTCTTGGGAATAAAGCTTTTATCTTCAAGTTCATTAAAATATCATTTTCATATTAAAAATGATTAATCAATGCTGTTCAATTTGACATTAACTTCATTATGATAGACTGAAAATAAAAACGCAGTGGTACTTTAACAAGAGAGCCATGATGGCCCTGGGTGGCTCACCTGAGAACCAGATATTAGTGGGAGGAAAAGAAAAAGCAAATATCTTATGATATTGTGGAAAATGGGTTCTGCCCTGTGCAAGCCATAAATCGAGTGAGTATTTTAGGACAAGAAAATTTTCAAATTTGTACTGTATACATATAAGGAAAATGGGCTTAGCCCCCTGGCGGCCTTTTTTTCAACGGATCAAAATAATTTGAACAATCTTGAGTTGACTTAACTTGACTTAATAGCTGTCTTGACTATTTGAGTTTACCGTCGCTTCATCAGTATTTCAGTCATATAGCGCCGTCCAGCTAATTACAGGTGGAGGAAGAGCCCGAATGCACGGAGGCATTCGGGCAGAACCACCGACCTACCGCAAGCCAGCTGGAAGGCTTCCTCACATGAAATTCCGATTGACCCTGCTGGAATTCGAACCCACGTGGTGAGATGCTGAGTGAGTGTTAAAGTCAGCGACTTTACCCTCTCTGCCACGGAAGCCCCTGAACAATCTTGGTAGAGAGTGACCAAAGGAACATCTGTGCCAAGTAACTTGATCAACTTTATTCTTTATAAACACTTAAATTAGGCAACTCGTTGTAGCTAACATTATTCTTTATCTAATGTTTTATACCAATTAATCATATATTTTTAATCAGCATGCATACACATTCAACCACAGGGAATTCCCCGTGCATTTAACAGAATGCAGTGGAATTCAGCAAAAAAACAAACAAACAAACATCCAATGTATATACAGTAAAGATCATGGAGGAATGTATATTTACAACTGAAATAATCCAGTTAGATAACTACTTCGGAACCTCGAGAACATTTCAACAATGCTTCTGTTTCTAAGAATTTGTGACAGATTATAAATTTGAAGGTGGTATATGTAGCCGGGTACTGGTACTTTGTGGTGAATTGTCATTCCTGAGTGGATAGTTATCAGACCCAACCGTGGATGGAACAAGAGATGTAAGATATTCTGGAACTAATTTGTGTTCCATTTTGAAAAATAAACATAATTTATGTTTTCGCCGTCTTGCAGAGTTCTTTATTCAGTTCAGATATTGAGATAAACTTAGCTGCACCACATACGATGCGACCAGCTTCATTTTGTATCTTTTGTTATTCTTCTTTTTCATGTTCAGTACAATTATCCCATACGACATCGGCATATTCAAGAATAGGTCTTATAAATGAAAAGTATATGATTTCAAGTGTCTTCCGATCAAGACGAAACTTAAGTTTTTCTGAGAACACAAATTCTTTTAAGAGCCTTTTCTTGTATATATTGGAAATGATCATGCCATGTGCAATCACTTGATAATAAAACACCTAAATGTTTATGAGAAGAAGATTCAGATATAGGTTGAGTGTACATATACAGAGTTGGGTAGGATTTTGGGTTCCGTTTCCTAGAGAAAGTAACAGAAGTAGTTTTTGTTGGGTTAAAGGAAACAAGCCACTTGTTAGCCTACCCTATTCAGAAATAGTTTGAATATCATTTTGAAGAATGTTAGAAGAGGTTACTGGATCATATACGATGATGAAGAGATTTGTATCATCTGCAAATAGTCTAATATTCGATCCAATATTTTCAACTATGTCATTTATATAAAGGACCAAGTATGGACCATGAGGCACTCAAGCCTCGAGATACAATCAATGAGAATTTGCCTCGGGCAACACTACTCTTTGTCGTCTGTTTGTTAAAAAATCTTGAAACCAAATAAGGAGATTACCATTGATACCAGTTGCCTGTAGTTTACGGAGAAGACCAATATGACATACTTTATCGAAGGCTTTACTAATATCAAAGAAAACTGTCCTATTATCTAGTCCTTCATCAAGAGCCTTACAAAAAGTATTATAAAGAAACGTTTATTGGTTCACTGTAGAATAGGCAGGAAGAAAACCAAACTGAAAAGGGATTAAGAAATTGGTATCTCGGAGATAGTTTAAAATATGCTTATAAACTGCCCGTTCAAATACTTTATCCAGTGTTTTTAAGAGAGATATAGGTCTATAATTTTATGGCAGTTTAGCGTCACCTTTTTTAAAAACAGCGCAAACATTGCTTCCTTCCACTGGGTTGGAAATTTACCAGATAAAAAAGAAAAGCATTGTATTGTTTTATAAATTGTCACGTATCCATGGTGTGTGAAGAGAGAGACAGAAGAGTAAAAAGAGAGTAGAAAAAACATAAAATACATCTGAGTTAGAGAAATCATCATCTCTAAGATAAAACAAACAAAATTGGTCCTGGATTTATCTATATCAATTATTAGGACAAAGCTGTGATTTAACAAGAAAAAAAAATGAAACAAAAACTAATCGACTGAAATACAAAATAGTCAGCCCAGATCATCTGAGGTATTGTTTACATAAAAACAGTACTTATATTTATAAAGAATGTAATACCAAAAGTACATTCTTAAGGTTTTGAATAGGCTTTATTTAAGACAAAACGTAAATGAAAACTAATTTTTTGAAATGGACATGAAATTGGTATCTGTGTTTGAAATTATCAAAATGTGTTTTAAAGACAGCCGGATGGTGAATAACTTAGTAATAAGATAAATGTTTGCTTGTCCGCCTGCCGAGTTAAACGCCCCACCGACAGTATTTCAATATATATTGTCTGTTGTTTCACGGTATGTTTAATTTGTCTTCCCGAATATTAATTAATGTTAATTAATTAATGTTAATTTATAATTATAATAGTTATAATTTATAATTTATCTACGAAATTCGAATACATAAAGACATTATACGTTTATTTTTCTGTGGGCGTATATCTAGTATTGGAAATGATCAACTTTCTACTTTCGATTTCACCACTAAGTAGATTAATGTAATGATTAATGGTAAACAACTTGATATATCGTACGGTACCCTATTCCGACGCATCACTATTCTGGCGCATTTTTTGTTTTGACCTCTTTTTTTTTGTTACGCCGTGCGATTGACTTTGACTTTTCTCCACTTTACACGTTAACAAAAAAACCGATATTCCATTCAACCTTATCGCCTGTCAAAATAGAACATCGCTTCAGTTGACGAATATAAACCACGCCTCCTTAGCGAGAGGAATCAAGTGCGCAGTCTTACTATGAATTGACTGCAGGTATATGTCACGTTGTGTAATCTGTTTCATCACGCTTTGCGAGGAAATAATGAATGAGTTTAAATAAACAACTATGTAATTTCAAACGAAATAGGTGGCACTTAAACTCGGTGTGTTTTAGCAAGAGTGATTTTGTGTCTTGAATTAATAAAACACAGCAAAAGCAGTGTGGCGTAGTTACTGTCAGACGGATCATGATATTTGTCCTTGCCATCATGGTCTACGAACGTGTGGCTTTTAACAACATCTAGCCATTTTAATTGCCGCACTTCTTCATGTAGGAATTATATAAACTCCTTGACCTTTCGAAAACGCGCCGATGGCACCCTTTATAGGGATAATGATTTTTTAAAGTCTGTTTCGGCCGACAAAGTTAACTGAGAACTGAGCAAAAATCATAAACCAGGTGAAGCCAAGGGGCGGAGCTACGTTCTGATTGGCATATACAATGCCTTTTGTTTTCTACAATAAGAGGGAAAGCGACCGCAGTTTTTTCCATGTAAAATTATTAGAAAAGTCACTCGTCTACGATGTGGAACCAAAGTATCAAAGTAGGGCAATGAATTAACTCGATGGTGTCGCTACAATCGTTAAAATGCTAGTGGATTCCTCTTGTTTGGCGCTCAGCATATAAGGGTAGTTCCAAGACTGGTTGGCCCAGTATCAGGATAAATGTGACTATGCGTGGTATCGTGACACTTTTTATAGAAATTGAAATCATATTATGAGACTTTGAACCCAGGACAATATTTAAACTACATCCAACAATGCGGTTAATGTCCCAGTATCGTACAGATATTAGACCTAAATCCGAATGCACTTACAACATATATAATTCAGTTTTAATTCTATCACTGAAAGACCTTGAAAAATGCCTAATTTACAGGAAATATTCTATTAGAAAAATTGCAAATTTTTAGCTCAAAACAACGTCAGCATAAAATTAACATACAAGGTTGTTTTTTCCCAGAAATTCGTGGTTTTCTTCCTATCTACTCTACTACCGTATATAAAGATTTATTCAGTTTATAGCAAAAGTCCATGTGCTTCTGAAGAACCCCATGTACACCGAGACATCCGTGGGTTATTGAACTGTGGGTTTCAGAACATGCTCCCCCCATTTTTCTCACTATTTTGCCCTGTCTGAACAACTAAGACTTCCGAGTGAATATTTCATTATGTGGGCTTAATTAAAAATTAAGAGGTTAATCAAACATCATTTGAGGGTTTGCTTATTAGAAATTTTGAAAAAATTTATATTTCTTAGCTGAAACGCACTGGGGCTTTAAATGAAATTGAAGCCAATTGATTATGATTTGATTAAAGATATATTTTCTGAAGAAAAAAATGCCACGCTGCCATATAAATTTCATAATATATAATGGCATAATACTTATATACGATGTAAAAAAAAGAGAGTTTTATGACGGTAAGCTTTTAGTGTGAACCATTATATCAATACTTAGCTTTAAAGCGTACGTTTGTGAGTATTGTGTTTAAAAAACAAAAGATGTCACAGCTTTCTTTTATAGCCGGCTATAGTCAGATGATGTTGTACTCCGTTAGTCAAATGAAATTATACTCCGATAGTCAGATGATATTGCACATCGTTAGTCAGATGATATTGTACTCCACTAGTCAGATAATATTACACGACGTTTATCATATGATATTTTACATATTTAGTCTGATGATATTATATACCGTTAGTCAGATTATATTGCACACCGTTAGTCAGATAATAGTGCACACCGTTAGTCAGATAATATTGTACACCGTTATTCAGATGATATTGCACACCTTAAGTCAGATGCTAATGCACACCGTTAGTCAGATGATATTGCACGCCGTTAGTCAGATGTTAATGCACACCGTTAGTCAGATGATATTGCACACCGTAAGTCAGATGTTAATGTACACCGTTAGTCAGGTGATATTGCACACCGTAAGTCAGATGTTATTGAACACCGTTATTAAGATGATACTCATAATTTAGTCTAATGTCAGATGATATTGCACACCGTTAGTCAGATGTTATTGCACACCGTCAGTCAGATGATATTGCACACCGTTAGTCAGATGATATTGTTGCGCTCCTCCAGAGCGGCGTCTAAACTTTTACCCTTTTCACTAACTTCAGCCTTAAATGTTTTCTCTCTCTCAATCTCTCTCTATCACGCGTCTAACGGGGGGTGGTGGGGTTTTTGGTAGCGTTCTCAGGTAACGTGGCTATGTTAATACTCTTTGGTAAGTAGGTCGTGGACTCAGGACACAGGTGGTAAGTGGGCTGATACGGGCTGTAGGCTATACTGCATTCTGCCTCATGATCTCTCAGCCTTGGGATGATGGACGGACTGTTGCGTTGGTACTCAATGTGTATATGTAGATAATATTTATTGGTTTGGACGGACAGACGGAAAGACAGACTTAACTGTTCAATAAAGTTACATAAAAATAGGACTTAGAGACCGAAGATGAACAAGTTGTAAATTTGTAATGGCAATTTAATTGCCAATAGATTTAATATTTTCCATGCAGCATCATTTTGACAATCAGAGTAAGACTCTTTGTAATAAATAAACACAAGTATCTTCTATGAAGTAAATTGCACGAAAAATAACCGAAATTACACGGCGTTTATCCGCAATATAAACGTGCGTATTTATATACTAAATAGAGCTCAGTCAGTTTCCCTATGTAGAAAACAATGTAAAACACAAGTTTAAATAGAAATGTATAGTTCTAAATATGTTAAGTCTGTTAAATAATATAGTATCTTGAAATAATTAACTATTTAATAATAAAGTATTGAATTTTGATAGATGCACACCTTATATAAAGAAGTTAAAGTAGATATATCTGAAGAAATGCCTAAAAAAAGGTGCGCTGGTTATGACCAAATTTTGATGTGATGCTCCCGAATAAGAGTCAAGCAAGGCTTATATACTCTGGGAGCACTGTGCACAATGCACAGCGTGAATCACAAGTGAAACAGTGAGTTTCACAGCATCACAGCGTGAAATAACGCTCCACAGAAAAGACAGTGAAATTCACAGCAAAAACTGTTGGAACAAGTACCCGTTAATAAATCATAAATAAAATTTATATAACACTTCCTTAAGAAATAACCAACAATTTAAATGATTAATAATAACCTCAAATTTACGTTTTCGGGAAATCATCTGGTTAATCATTATAATAAACCTTAAATGCACTACAAAAGTGTTTACACAGCAGTGTACTGGCTTCCTTGGTTGCTATGCAACTATTCACAGTAAAAATCAAAATGGCGGATACACATTTTCGGGAGCAAGTGCTCGTAATGAAAACAAACAAATACTAAGTTAATTCGTGGAAATATGAAACAATCATTAGCGTAATCTTTCGTTCTATCACTGGATTAATACTGCTGGATAGGAAATACTGACTGGAATAATCTTTTAAACAAATAACTTCTGGTGATACAACTCACGAAAACAGATTACACAGACAGGATTCTGCCGTGGAAAACTATAGGGATTTATTTCTGAAATAAAACACACTGGCACAATACGTGAAGCTTGGTTGTTTAACTGTACAATTAAACAAGGGCAACAGCCAGCTTTGTGTGGTGTCGCCAGTTAATTACATCACTAAAAAAGAAAGTAGCCAAAGAGTGAAAGAAAAAGAAAAATAAGGTAAAATTTCAGAGCATTACAATATTGCACACCGTTAGTCAGATGATATTGCACACCGTCAGTCATATGATATTGCACACAGTTAGTCAGATAATACTCATAATTTAGTCTAATGTCAGATGATATTGCACACCGTTATTCAGATGATATTGCACATCGTTAGATAGTTGATACTTTACACAATTAAGTCTTATGTCAGATGATATTGTACACCGTAAGTCAGATGATTTTGTACATCGTTCGTCAAATGATACTCATAATTTAGTGTAATGTCAGATGATATTGTACACCGTTAGTCAGATGATATTGTACATCGTTAGTCAGATGATATTGCACACCGTTAGTCAGATGATATTACACACCGTTAGTCAGATGATATTGCACATCGTTAGTCAGGTGATACTTTACATGATTAAGTCTAATGTCAGATGATATTGCACACCGTTTGTCAGGTGATATTGCTCATCGTTAGTCAGATGATATTGCACATCGTTAGTCAGATGATATTGCACACCGTTAGTCACGTGATATTGTACATCGTTAGTCAGATGATACACATAATTTAGTCTAATGTCAGATGATATTGTACACCGTTAGGCAGATGATATTGCACACCGTTAGTCAGATGATATTGCACATCGTTAGTCAGATGATATTGTACACCGTTAGTCAGATGATATTGTACACCGTTAGTCAGATGATATTGTACACCGTTAGTCAGATGATACTCATAATTTAGTCTAATGTCATATGATATTGTACACATTTAGTGAGATGATATTGTACACCGTTATTCAGATGATATTGCACATCGTTAGTCAGATGATACACATAATTTAGTCTAATGTCAGATGATATTGTACACATTTAGTCAGATGATATTGTACTCTTTTATTCAGATGATATTGTACACCGTTAGTCAGATGATATTGTATATCGTTAGTCAGATGATACACATAATTTAGTTTAATGTCAGATGATATTGTACACCGTCGTACAAAAAACTCATCATGTGTAAAAAATAAATGAACGAAACCAGCCGTAGTATTTCGAGTTATAACATAGCCGTAGTCACTTGAAAAATACCTATATGTGCATTTAAACCCACATTGATGTTGCACCTAATTCATCTGACTTTGTTATATAATGATGTGATAAAGTATTTATTTGATAATGTTACTGAACTTAATAATAATAAAACCAAATAAAATTATGAATACTTATGTTTTTCTTTTTAAGTTTCTGTGTTGCGTTTTTGTAATTTGTAGCAATATTATTATATAATTGATGATTAATATTTCTTTTTCAGTTTCATATATATAATCACCCTGATATTCTTGAAATATTATATTGTCATTATTAACAATTAATTTAACATAACCAGTAAATCATACGAACTAAAGAATATATATATTTTAATTTAAAAAAAAAAAGGATAGCTCATGAGATAAAATTAATTGCAAAAGACCCCATGAACCATGTAAAACATCAAATTAAATGTAAACATTTTCAAAACATCACCAGGTCGAGAGCTAAATCCGATGCTACGCATAATCGAATACCTGCGGCTGTTGGGTCTACGGCCATTAGAGTTAATGAAGTCGTTTGACCGAACCTCGTCGTTCGAAATGCCAAGACAGGAATTTGTTGAACAGATCAAGGTTGGTAAACAAACAAGAGGGCCATGATGGCCCTTAATCGCTCACCTGAGAAATATTGCTTTCAATGGTTTATAATATGAACATACTTAAAGTGGGACCAATTTTGACACAGGGCCATGATTAAAAACAAACTTTGGTAATGATCCACTAGACAATATGGTTTCTACAAGGTTTTCCCTTTAAGCTTACTGATCTAGCTTTGAAATTAATGGAGCGTGTTCTAGACACCTTAACTCTTGACCTTGTGGTTTCTGAGAAGAAGATTTTCCTTTCTTCCTCTATATAAGCCTACATGTATGTAAAATCAAGTGACACCTGGGGCGGACCCAATTTGGACCCAAGGGCCATGATTTGAACAACTTTGGTAGAGATCCACTAAACAATGGTACAAGCCTTATATCTAAGCTCTAGGCCATGTGGTGTCTGATAAGAAGATTTTTCTAGTTTTTCCCTATATAAGCCTTTGTAAAATAAAATGACCCCTGGAGCGAGGGCAATTTTGACCCAGAGGTCATTATTTTAACAAATTTTGTAGTAGTTCACAAGACAATTCTACATACCAAATATCCAATCTCTAGGCCTTGCAGTATTTCAGGAGATGATTTTTCTATTTTTCCTATGTAAAATCAAGTGACCCCTAGGGCAGGGCCAATTTTCACCCAAGGGCCATGATTTGAACAACTTAAGTAGAGATCCACCAGACAATACTACATACCCAATATCTTAACACCAGGCCATGTGGTTCCTGATGAGAAGATTTTTCTAGGTTTTCCCTATATAAGCCTATGTAAATTAAAGTGACCCCTGGGGCAGGGCAAATTTTGAACCTAGGGCCATGATTTGAACAATTTTTGTAAAGGTTTAAAAGACAATTCTACACGCTGTAGGCCTTACAGATTTGCAGGAGAAGATTTTCTAAGATTGCGTTTTAAAAATCTATTTTTAGCTCCTGTGACCTACTTTTTCAACCAATCATAATAATTTATACAATTTTGTTAGAGGATATCATAAGGATGATTCCTGTGAAATTTTGTCATAATCCCTTCAGCGGATTAGGAGATGCTGTTAAATGGACGCACGGACGGACGGACGACGGACGCTGGACAAAAGGCGATCACAAAAGCTCACCATGAGCACGTTGTGCTCAGGTGAGCTAAAAATAACAAAACAATGATACATGATTTGTATGATATTTTTTAGTCATTTTTACAGTCCATGGCATATTCACGCCAATAATAGTCTCCATTTCAACGGTTTAAGCGTCCATCCTGTCACCGAAAGGGCATGGGATCGATTCCCAGCCGCAACATAACAACGTCGTCAGAAGTGGCACAGGCTTATCTCTCTTTTGTGTCTCGCGCACAATTAAACCGGTGTCAAGATAAGATTGTTGCGTTTGGTATCATGTCATTTTCTATGGCGTGATTGCTCTTTAAGTAGCGCTAGATTTTTGTTGTGTAGCCGAACAACAACAATAGAGTTACATTTTTTTTATCAGGAAAGTCTTTATTATATAAAATTCAAAATAATTAAATGATTTTTGTCATATTTATCAATATAACCGTAATGTTCTTTCTTGATATTAATCTTAATCGCATAATCCATCTTTAAACACTTTTTGGCGTCTTATATACCTTTATAAACATATTTACATACTCCAACCAACTCAAACGCTACCCAATGTTTCTTCTCCCTTTCCATAAATGTTATTGTTGATGTTTCTAGAAAATTGGTGTCAAACTCCAGCATTTTGAAATAGAGGCACTGGCAAATTCCATATCTGGGAAGGGTTACAACAAAAATGTGATCAACTACAGGTATGTACCCTTACACGTCTGGCATACCGGGCATGAAGTTCTTTCGAATATTATCCATGGTAGATATAACTGTCCAGCACCCACAATACAAGACAACTCACGTGCAATGAAATCATGATTTTCTGATTTTCTGAAGTAATCGGAGATTATAAGTTTTTATTTCAATTATGCTACAAGCAAAAGCAGTTCATGCATGATGCTCAAAGAAGCCTTGTTTCTTTTATCTGTGTGTGTGTGTGTGTGTGCTAATCGTTCTGGCTTGCCCTTGGGCGGCCGGATATAAAGTAAGATTTTTCTATAAGAAAGCAAAGTTTCTGCATCAGTACAAAGGGTATGGTTCTTGATTTCTGGGTAGTAATTTCTTTACGAAGCCGGAGACCACACATTGATCCCATGAATTCTATCAACTTATACGATTAGATAATTTGAGAAAGACCAATCAATAAATGTTTTGGAAGCGTTATTGGCAGAAAAGCTCTTCTGTGAAGAGGTGTATTTCGTCCTTTTTTATCATTCGTAACATCACAATTTTTGCGCTGTTTTCATGACAAACATACTTTCATGCGCACTGTTTCAACTTTACAGAGGTCTACTATGTTGCAATGAATCAGCATTAACTCAATCGTAAATGTGAAAATTTGCATGTTCCTCTCTCTCTCTCTGTCACTGCCTCTCTCTCTCTCATGTCCTGATTACACTGTGCATGTATGTAGTGATCGGTCTGTTAAATATAAATACACTTTAAACAGCAACAATTCTGGAATAACTCTTAGGGGAAATGGTTAGAATGTCGGCTTGCTAATCCGTGGCCCAGGGTTCGATTCCCGGGCGAAGTCGGATATATTCGTGATTTTAAAGGTTATATTTACCTGAATAGTGTCATAATTCATAGGACTGATAAAGTATTAAATTCACGATAATACGTATAACCATGATAACTAGAAAATAATAATCGAATCGTTTGCTAGCTTTTTTGAAAAGCTACCCTTGTCGATCGTGATAGTTCCTATTATCACACCCGAGTAAATTTTACTCTATCACCGGCAATGAAAGATGATGGAAAAGTCAAGGTCGGAAAAGGTTTTTTTTTTAATTTTATTTCAACTGCAAGGTTTTCAGTACTGTTTCAATCGCAAATTTGAACCGGTGTAAAGATAGATATTGCCGTAATTGTCTACTGTATTGTATATACGACAGTCGTTACTTACCTAAAGGGAAAACATTAATAAAACAATGAAGAGAAATAGAAATGAAGAGAAAAGAGAATATGCAGCGCATACGCGTTATTCCTGAGTGAAATGTACACGGAACATCGGTACATGTAGTAGGTCGACAGCCCTATAAATATTTATATAATTAAATATTCATCCACTCCTAAATTAAATTTTCCCTTAGTAAATTCCCCCTGTATTCATAGGAGAAATTTCATCCTACGCTGCTGCTATATTGGTATACTAACAAAAGCACTCATATTATTTTTCTAAGGCAGGTAACCCCCTGTTTTTATTTCATATTTTAGTATATCAGGAAATCCTGAATGTTTTGAAAATGAAATTATGAAACTATAGTAAATGTAATATATGTGGGTAGTGTCGGGTTCCTACAGTACAATTAAACTGAGGCTGAAGAACATGTTCACACATTTATTATCACAAATATATCCACTATCACATTCACCATCACAATGTTCTCAATATTCCAAAAGGCTTCCTTATCCTAATCCTGGTAGAGCAGAAACACTCTGAAATAAACAAACAATACAAATTGGCAAATGTTTCTACTGCTATAACTTTCCTTTTATGAATAATATATTAATGAGTAATTGTGTGTCCAGTGGCCCTAAAACGATATTAAACATATAACACAGTTAAAAGAATGTTAAGAGCATCAGTACAAACAATAGCATACAATATCATAGAATACACATTAGACATTATCAATTTCCATCTTATAGATCTCTAAAATCTGCAATAGGTTGCTTAACATACACAGACAACAGAAAAAATACATTGACAGGACTTACCAACTTTGGGCTGAGTGCCTTTCTAACTTCTCCCTCTCAGTACTGTACAGGTGTAGATGCCTCATGCAGTTGATTACTCTGTAATATTAGTAGTCAATATAACATTTCATGTCTTGTTATTAATATGGTTTTAAACATAAATGCTACCATCTTGAGATGTAGGCTTTTAAACAAAGCACAGAGCTTGTACGTTTACTCCAAATTACTATCAGCAAATATTTCCAAAATAACACAAGCATTGCCCATTGCAAATACCAGAAAGAACAATAAATAAGAATAGATTATGAATTACAAATGAATAAAACTTACCAAACCAATGACCAGTAATGAACAATACAATTTAATTATCTCAGCAGCACAAAAAGTAGCGTCCTGCTTCTTGTAAAAAAATCGTGCAGAATGACTCCAAAGCGGGAAAGTATAAATAGGAAGTCACTCTTGTCAAACAAAGCTCAACCAAAGGGAAATAACTTCAAAGGACATATAACACCAATTTACTCAACCCTGATACATAAATTCTGACCGGGAACTTGACCGGGAACTTATCTATAGTTATTTAATGAATATTTCAATGCTATTATTGAAAGGGTCTTCTTTAAAGTGGAAAAATGATACTACCTTACCCCCCCCCCCCTTTCGAAACCCTCTGCTGGGTTCCTTGTATTTTTTAAGATATAATCATTCCATCTTTATACTTGTATTGACTTATGGAGACGTAAACTTCGTCTCATATGATTGCCACTAGTTTGTTGATACACACTCTACTTTAAAACACCAATTACCACGTTCACAAATATACGATTGTATTCTCAATACAATATAGACCTCCTGGGGCAAGAAAGGTAAGAAAATACCCTTGTCAAATCGGGAAGTGTTTCTTTTAATTGCGACATGACATACTATCTAGCAATCAGGATCATTTAAACCTGAGTTATATTTTATAGTTATTTCCACCTGACCTTTAAAATAATTTGGAACAGGAAGTTATGCCTGGCTGTCCGAGAAGTTGTCCATGTAGAGCGGGAGCGAAAGATAAAGGAGAGGGAGGAGTGGATACAGATGAAGACCTACCACAACCAGATTTTGCAGAAGGCCACACTCACGGAGAGTCACGGGTTCGGAACGTGGCTCTAACAAACTTTTAACTGAACTTGCGACCTAGCGGTATACCATCGAAAGTCCGAAATTTTATTAAAATAATTTAATTAGGAGTTAGTCCTGTATTAGCCAGCTACGAAAAAAAGGCAGTCCAGTATTGTTGAGCTGATATATTGGTGCACAAAGACGCTCGAGTGTAAAACGTGTATACATGTATAATCATTATAGGGACCGCCTCATTGTAAGGACCTCCTCACAATTGGGAACATATCACCATTGAGGTCATCACACCGTTGTGACCACCTAACAATTATCACAATTATGCTTATTTCATGTTTGGGTCAACCTAACAATTTGAACAAACTTATTATCTGACTTTATGAACCACTTTACTACTGAGATCACCTTATTATTGGAGCACCTCACTTTTAGAACCACTCACCGTTGAGATCATTTCACCATAGGGACCGCCTCACTATTAGCACCATTTCACTATTGGGACCAACTCACTATTAGGACCATATCACCTTTGAGACCATTTCACTATTGGGACCATTTACTATAATGATAATTTCACTATTGGGACCAACTCACTATTTGGACCATTTCAACATAATGACCATCCCACTATTAGGACCATTTCACCATAGGGATCACCTCACTTTTAGGACTATCTCACTATATGCACCACCCCACTCTTAGGACCATTTCACCATTGGGATAAGATCTCTTTTAGGACCATTAAACAATTGGGACCACTTCACAATTGGGACCACCTCACTATTAGGACCATTTTACCATTGGGACCATTCCACTATTCGGACCATTTAACTTTAATGACAATTTCACTTTTGGGAAATAACTCACTATTAGGACCATTTCACTAAAGGGGCCACCTCACTAATAGGACCGTTTCACCATTGGGACCACCTCATTTTTATCACTATTTCATTATAGGGACCACCTCACTATAGGAACCACTTCACTTTTTAGACCATTTCACTATTGGGACCACCTCACTATTAGGACCATTTCACTATAGGGACCACCTTACTATAAGGACAATTTCCCCATAGGGACCACCATACTATTAGGACTATTTCACTATAGGGACCAACTCACTGTTGGGACCATTTCACTTTTGGGACCATTTCACTATAGGGACCAACTCACTATTTGGACCATTTCACTATTGGGACCATTTCACTATAAGGACCACCTTACTATTAGGACAATTTCACTATAGGGACCATTTCACGATAGGGACCATTGCAATATATGGACCATTTCACTATAGGGATCACCTCACTATTAGGACCATTTCACTATTGGGACCACCTCACTATTGGGACCATTTTACTATAGGGACCACCTCACAATTGGGACCATTTCACTATTGGGACCATTTCACTATAGGGACCACTTCACTTTTAGGACCATTTCACTATTGGGACCATTTCACTTTTGGGACCATTTCACTTTTAGGACCACATCACTTTTAGGACCATTCGACTGTTGAGACCATTTCACCATCGGGACCATTTCACTTCTGAGATCAACTTATCTTTTAGAACATCTTACAATTGACACCACCTCATTATTGAAGACCCTCTTCCCCTAGTTTCCCTGTAGTAAGTATTGTCATTTGAAAGGAACAGCGGAAACGGGTCATTTTAAGCTATTTTGTCTTGAATCCAGACAAAGAATAAAAATCAATACTAACCTTAATATTAAGAGTTTAAATGAGGGAGGAATCCGGATTTATTCATTTTGTTTTCTGAGTGAAAACCCAGCATATAAATACATAATAATTTTAATCGTTAAACAGTTTTGTGTATAGTGATTTTACCAATCAACTCATTGCCCTTTTGGCTTATGCTTTGTAGCATAAGCAGTAGAGAAATAATCACTTGAGTTTTATGTCTCCAGTCCTATGGAACCCTTGTCTACATGAAAAAGATTTGGTGCCGCCTAACTGCGATATCTTTCCGCAGACGACTGGTGTGTATCGACATCAAGTCACGCGGCTTGGCATCGAACCTTTGATCTCTCGGTTATGGGAAAATGCTCTTACTGATACAGTCTTTATGAACAGTATTTATACAGTCTTGACAACCTGATTAAGGTAATCCATCCATCATTTATTTTTGATCATCGTCCATCAAGTGATCGTGGGAATGTTTTGCATATGTAATTAGAAAATAAAGGCAAAAGCAATAAGTTTTTGTCGAACATTAAATATTTCTGTTGAATTTCATGCTAAACCAATGGTTATATTGTAATCAAAATGGTTACTTAATCACCCTGATTAACCTATTGTGTAAACAGCCTAATCAATATATTATTTATATTTGATAAATATAGTCACCAGCGTTCGAGAAGTTTGTTTCTATAGACCTTATAACCTAACCGAAGTTTTATACAACTGATTACCACGTTTTAACCATGATTTTAGCCAAACCATGATCATAACCCATGGTTAAATTTTAACGAAGGTTTATTCAAATGGGTGAATGTCGCTAACTCGTGTGTTACACTTAATCGTTAGCACGTCATACGCTAGCTGTACACAAGAAGTATGCATGATAACTGTTACCTTCTCTTTCAGTTGATTGTCGGCGTATGGATGGCTGCATGGCGCTTTTAAGTACGACCAATTTCTGCTGGTCCCCGGTTTCCGTTTCCGTTAATATACAATGGTTTAACTGCATTCGTCGTAATGCTTACTGCTAAGAGACTAGCCACAGGACATTAGATTTACAAGTGATGCATAAAATACATTGCAAACGTACACAATGTCATTTACTAATTTACGTAGATGTACATTAAAGCTGTATACATAGACTTATAAGTAGTGAGAAGAAACAACCCAATAACACAAATGAAATAGTCAGTAGAAAGCATAATCTTTGCATGTATACGCAAGCACTTCTCATTGAAGATGAATGCATGTGTAAGTTACATCAACCGATTATTTACGTAAATGCCTTTCCATAAGTTTAAGTCTTTATAAAACAAGTGTTTTCGTCATCTTACTTTCGCGTTTTCATCATCATCATACTTTTGCTTTTTCGTCATCGTACTTTCGCGATTTCGTGTTTTCGCGTTTAAAATTCCTCCATTCATAGGCTAATATGTAGATGGTCCTAACGGAATACCGTACGTACTGGTGTAACAATGGTTCCTGAAGATAAGATGGTTTAACGACCCGCCTGCATTATTTCAATAATTTAGTGACTCTATATGAGACAGACACGTTGTCTAAACACGATGATATGCCATAAGCAAATGACATGTTATCAGACTCAGTCACACTATCCTTACACTGGGCCAACAATGCTTAGAATTGCCCTGATGTTCTGAGAACAGCGCAATGGAGATATTCCAGAACTACTACTTTGTGTATGTTGCGGCCGAGGATCGGACCAACGACCTTTCGACCTTATAGAGCGGGTACTCTAATTACTCGGGGCCGGTTTAAAAGTAGGTTCTAGGGATCTTGTTTTGTGAGTGTGTGTGTGTGTGTTAAATTGTGATGGTTCACGTTAATTTAGTTCTTCAGCTTATAACTCCATGAAGTAATATTCTTGCTTGTGATAAATGGTTTCAGCTCCAGCCTCGATTGCCGACATCGATTCATTTAAATCCCTTTCCAAGAGGAACAGCTACCAAACTCTGCCCCTTGTTACCCAGTCAGGTGTCGATGACGTCAGCACACGGAAGTAGACTTCAGCTTTCTTTGTGTACGCCATTAGAATCCACAAGATCTATGGTTATCTCATCAATCAAGCCCAAAAAGAACAAGAGGGCCAAGATGGCCCTAGATCGCTCACCTGAGAAAAGTATCATTCATTGCCTGTACAAAACAGATTGCTTTAGAATTAAGATGATGAGGTGAAACAATGTTCAGGAATTTTCTGACCCCATCCACAAAAGATATCATCATGACAAACATTCTGCCAAAGTTTGAGGATGATTGGACCAAAAATGTTGCCCTCAGAGTGTAAACAAGATTTTTCTAAGATTTGACTACTGACCTACTTTTTGATCCAACCTGACCCATTTTCAAAAGGTTCAAGATATCATCAAGACAAACATTCTGACCAAGTTTGAGGAAGATTGGATCAAAATTGTGGCCTCTAGTGTGTAAACAAGATTTTTCTAAGATTTGACCTACTGACCTACTTTTTGATCCAACCTGACCCATTTTCGAAAAGTTTCAAGATATCATCAAGACAAACATTCTGACCAAGTTTGAGGAAGATTGGATCAAAATTGTGGCCTCTAGTGTGTAAACAAGATTTTTCTAAGATTTGACCTACTGACCTACTTTTTGATCCAACCTGACCCATTTTCGAAAGGGTTCAAGATATCATCAAGACAAACATTCTGACCAAGTTTGAGAAAGATTGTCTCAAAATTGTGGCCTCTAGTGTGTAAACATCAAAATTGTTGACGGACGACAAGATTTTTCTAAGATTTGACCTACTGACCTACTTTTTGATCCAACCTGACCCATTTTCGAAAGGGTTCAAGATATCATCAAGACAAACATTCTGACCAAGTTTGAGGAAGTTGGATCAAAATTGTGGCCTCTAGTGTGTAAACATCAAATTGTTGACGGACGACGGCCGACGGACAATCAAGTCTCCCAAAAGCTCACCCTGAGCTATGCTCAGGTGAGCTAAAAAGAAGACAACTATGAAACGAAAAGGGAAATAATAAAACAACAACACAATATTGCATTTTCAATTTATTAACCTTATAGCTATTACTATGAATAAAATTGTTGCATAAAGCAACGGACACTGAACGCTTGCCATTTCAAGAACAAGACTTTGGCACAAATTGCATGCTTATCATAATGTGATATTTATTTGTGTTAGTTATATTAAATTGCCTTTTTAACACTTTAAATGTGTAATCGTTTATTAATAGTGTAATTTAATATTTGAAATGCAAAGGTTGATAGTTTCCGAAGATGATGGGCTTTCTAAGTATGCTAAAAATACAACGTATGTAGTTCAGTATCCCCCATTATACCAGACAGCTAAACGGATATGGGATAGCATTATATGTACTTCTGGCAATAATAGCAAAAATGTTCTGTCTAGGCACATTATCATGTTTACAAGTTTCTATTAAAGTTTATGACAATAACATCAAAATTTAGAATATACAATGTTTTCTTAACCATATCATTGATGATTTATAACAACTGATTAGATCTCCATATCTCTGCTTAAATATACGAATTAACGTTTCATGTATATCACCATCCTGGGTAATCCTATCCTAAACAAAACAAAAAATCTAAGATGCGAAAAATATTCGATTTGCTTCATCTGGCTTTTTTAGAAACGTAAGACAAATCTGTTAATATCTCTAAAATATCAACACCAGCATCTTCAGCAATTCGTAAAGTAACACATGACGCAAAAATCCAACATTCTCTTAAAAACATATAATTATCAGTATGGGGCATAACGCAAAAAGGTTCAATCACAGAATTAATACTAAATCTGTACTAAAGAATATTTTGATAAAAATGCTTTATTGAAAGAATAGCCCTTTGAACCTGTGAAGAAATATCATCCATTGCATTATTCAAAGATTTTTGTGGAGTTAACGGTTTATTTATTAACAGACGTACATCTGACAGCTGCTGCTTTGAAAAACATATAATTTTCGTGTCATTGACCACTAATAGCGGTTGTATTTAAAATATTTTTATGACAGTGTAAATATTACGAATCACTGCGTGTAAAAATTTCGGATGACATTTTGCTCAAACTTAAGGATTAAACTCTCTTTGATATTTTTTTTCTTATAAAATTTTAATTAAAAAAAGGAAATAAATGTCCTGTTGTTTGGTTTTCCCATGTCTTCATTTAAAATAAATATTTGAATTAAGTCAAATACGAAAATTAGCTACATCATCGACAAAAATTAAACACAGTATAGCGATATATATCATTGGTTATAAAATTAGATATTACATTTTGTCTGAAGAGGATTGGTAACTCATTTATCCTTTACCTCATGCATATACATGTAAAAATTTACAACTTGGCGAATATTACTTGACTGAAATAAATACCGTATATGAAACAATTACTTTTTCTTAGCCATGCAGACTCTGTAGAATATGATCTACAGTATTGCATGAGCAAACAGAGGAGATCCTCTAGAAGGAAAGGTCTGATCTGGATTTGCTCTGTTTGCTAAGACATCAAAACGAGTATTTGAGGTAAAGAGAAATAAAAATAACAAAAATAGCATATCACCCTGCCTTATATCAATAACATTTGCAAAAAAAAAAAATAATAATAAAAAAAAGTTACTTCAATAACAGATTTTTTTTTTCATATACAAAGCTTATAGAACACGAAATTTTTGGGATTCAAAAAGCTTATTGTGCTTAATTTATGAAATGCTATACGAGAATCCGGTATCAAATATACACGACAAAACAATCTGTGATTAATAAAAACCTCTGCTTCCGCCTATTTACCTATTTTTTATTTGTCCACAATAAAACTTATACATAGTATTTGTGATCAAAGTCACACGTACTATATTACTAAAATAATGATACAAACACAGTCAGGTGCTTTTAAAATCCATTGCTACTTCTAAGAAAAGAACAAATAAAAAAATCACGCACTTCAATACTGTTTAAATTTTCTTCTATGAGAAAAATCCTTTACAAAGCAATAGCTTACATACAGTTCTACGCAGATTATATACAGCATAGTATGCTTATGTGCGTGATCATTCAGCTGAAGTCATAAATAATTTAACAAGCTATACAAATCCAAAACCCATTCTGATCTTTCAACAAATCTTACATACTGAGTCAAACACAAAACTCTGTTCCGCTAGACGGATGATAGATTTACAAACATTTTCAACCGGCGGATGCATCGTGTACTCTCCATTGATCTTCACCATCTTCACTCTTGTGTACCGCTGGAATATCTTTCTAAGAAACGGCGGCATCTTATGTTCATCAACATGCTCTAGGAAAACAAGAATGATGGGTTTTCCCTGCTTGTATGCCTCCTCGACTTCTCGCGAGCACCAGTTTTTGTTACAATAAGATTCAGACACTGCGACTATCAGGACACAAGATTCCGAGACACATCTAACAATCTCCGCCGCTACATCCATACCTGCCCCAAAGTCTATTTCATTGTTACATATCACATTGAAAGGTACATCCAGCATTGTTTTCAAACATTTCTGTAAAGCGTCACAGATGTGTTTATTAACAATATCTCCATCTTCACTGCTGTAGGACATCATTCCCAACCAGTTAATATCATTCAGTTTCTTAGATTTAAAATCATTCAAAAACGCCTGTGTTCCTTCAACGGCCTTTCTCCTATATCTCATATATAAAGCAATAAGTATAGAAACAATAGCCACATAAACGAATAATGAACTAAATAAAATAACAATATTTTTGTAACAGAGAAACTTAGTCTCTGAAACAACAGTTTCCCCAATTTCAGTTACACGTCCCTCTATATAACACTGGAAATTATTTTCTGTGTGTTCTCTTTGCAGCCAATCAATAAAAGCATAGCTTTCGCATGCACACTCAAAGATGTTACCCGATAACAAAATGTCACGAAGACTAGCATGATGGAGAAGTTTCTTGACATCTTCTAGTACTAAGTCACTTATGGCCTTGATTTGATTGTTTCTTAAATCTAACTTTTCAAGTGCTGATAAATGATCAATTTTAAATGAAATTGTTTCAAAAATATTTCCAGATAAATCAAGAATTCGAAGCTTTTTGTTGTGTTGAAACATTTTGTAGGGTAATGATCTTAAATTATTTCTTTTTAAACTTAATTCTTTTAATTTAGTAAGTCTTTTAAACAGAAAACAAAAAACCTCTTTTTTCTCCATTTTAAATAGTCTATTATTTCCTAAGTCTAATATTTCTATCTCCGTTAATGATTTAAAGATATCGGGCGATAAAAATTCTATTTCATTAAAGGATAAATCTATATTTAAAACATGGTGTTCTTTCGGCAATAGGAACTTTACATCTAAAGTCCGCAGCTTATTATTTTGAAATTGAATACTATTTAGGAGTACGATACAATCTGATATGTCAAAACTACTGTTTTTAGAATCAAAGGTGTCACGTAGTATATCATTTGCATATAGTTGTTTTACTTTAAGGATACCTTCTATATTCGTTTCAACACCTGGTTTGCAATATGTTTCGACTTGGTCTTTTAAAGGGATTATGTCGCTAAATTGGATTTGAAGGAAAGAAATATTAAATGATTCTAGAGATGGGAAAACATAATCTCGAAAAAATAAATTGTGGTTTGGTACATTTGATTGTATAACTAATGAGGACCATGAAATGTCCAAATGTGTAATATTGTTCGACGCATGAGTTATATCCACGTTACTTCCATCAAATATCAAATTAGTTCCACGAAGAGATACATTTGTCAACATATTTTTGTGATGAAGCATCTGAAAAAAGTCTGCATCTAAAGTAAATGTTTCAAAGTCTCTCGTGTTTATAGCATCGAACTTCAATGACTTTAAAGACGGCAAAATATCCTTCGGCAATAAAGCTTGTACAACTTCTTTATCTGAAAGTGTGGTGCATCCAGACAGATCTAGTTGGACAAGGTTAAGACCATGGAATGCGGATTTTTCAAGAGAAATATATGGCTGTCCATGAAGACCCAACTGCCTCAACGATCTTAAATTGACAAATGTAGAGTTGCGTATATGTATACCGTCAGCGTCGTCATGTAAGTTTATATCGAGAGATGTTACTTGTTTCCAGCTATCATGATGAAAATCCTCCGGCATAGGATCTTTCCTTAACTGCGAAACAAATATACCAACAACATGGGAAGGTATGAATTGTGGAAACGTTCCAGTGCATCTCATGCTGTCATTGTCAACATCACAACTGTTTGCATCGGCAATACCGACGATCAGCATAACAGTAATTGTGAGTGCAAATTTGACTTCGGCCATTTTTATGCGTCTGAATCTTTTCATGGGGTTGCCTACAAAATATAAAACATAAAAAGTCACGTTTTACGATGTGGATAATGCGGACAATCACATTACTAATGTATCTACATATATATGCAAAGGAATGATGGTATTGTAAGACCGACTTTTTAATTTAATAGTAATCTCTATCTGCTTAACTGGCTTTCTTGATTGAGCTCGTCCACTAAAATGGACCTTATTTATATTTTGGATCTCAGCATTTAAATTGCAATTTTTTCATTCAGAAATTTGAGAAAACTTATAGCGTATGGCTTTAATATAAGCTTATTAACATGTGAAGAACGTTAAGTTGTTATTTGTAAATTTAAGCGAGGAAATAATATTTTTGCGAAGAATATGCTTTTCTATAATGACTGCGAGTCATTTTATAGTTGTTTCTCTGTTGTTGTCTCGGATTCTTCTTTATGCAGCCCAGACGCTCAATCACCATGCTACAACAGTTAGCTCCACGGCAAGGAAATTCAAGTGCTGAGTAAAGTTAATGTAGTAGTATCATAGATTTTAAAATCTACATATGAATGTCCACTTTTTTCAAAAACTATGGTTTTTATACCCCCGAAACGAAGTTTGGGGGGATATAGGAGTCACCTGGTGGTCGATCGGTCGGTCGGTCGGTCCAGCGGTCCGTTGCATTATTGGAATTCAATACAACTTCATGCAATGATCAAGCACATGGAGAGGAAGTGCAGTGCACAAGAACCATAACTCCATCTTGACTTATTACAGAGTTATTGCCCTTTGTTACTTTTCCTTGTCCGGAGCATAACTTGAAAAGTACAAGTTGGATTTAAAAACAATTTCATACAATTGTCAACCACAATATGAGGAAGTGCAGTGCACAAGAACCATAACTCTATCTAGAGTAATTACAGAGTTATTTCCCTTTGTTACTTTTCCTTGTCCATAGCATAACTTGAAAAGAACTGGTTGGAATTCAAAACAATTTCATACAATTGTCAACCACAATAAGAGGAAGTGCAGTGCACAAGAACCATAACTCTATCTATTGTAATTACAGAGTAATTGCCCTTTGTTACTTTTCCTTGTCCGGAGCTTAATTTTAAAACTACTGGTTGGAATTCAAAACAATTTCATACAATGGTCAAGCACAACCTGTGTAACCCGGCCAAAAATCTGGAAAAAAAACTAATGTAAAAATGTCTTTTTCATACTCTTCTTCTTAATCCTAATAACTTCATCATTAATAAAGCAGTATTGCGGTGGTATTAATCACATTTAGTGATAGTTCTAGTTGTTTTATCTGTGTTTTTGGTTAGACCCCACCTATTTCAGTAATTTTCTGTATCAGCCAACATAGAATGCAGTGTATATTTGGATTTAGCAAATAAGACCATGTTTTCGGCGTAAAGTATGAAAAATAATTTAAATTCATATACAGTAAAAAAAAATATCATTCAATTTTGTGTTTATATTATTAATAATGCCGTAAACGAACAGCGTGAAGAGCAGAGGAGAGCTGGGATCCCCTTTCTTCAAGACGATTTGTGAGGCTGGTACCTGACACATGATTTGTCATACATTTTATAGCATTGACAAATCTACAGCTAACATGTTTATTTTGTTCAAAAGAAGGCCCGATTTATTTGTTTAAATAATATTGGTAATTGTTTGTTGTTGTTTTTTGGTGTTTTTTTTTTTCAATTTTATTTTGTTATCACAGATTGAATGATAAAAGTACAATCAACGACATATTTCTGTACTAAATAACCATCTTGATTCTGACATGATCTTTCGTTAATAGAACTCCATTTATTTAAAACGATTAAAAAGAATTTGTGAATATTTTTGCAAGGATATTAACATAATACCACGATAGTTTTTGTCATTATTTTTTCTTTTGAAAATCGGTGTTATGACATATGTGCCCCCATAAATCTCGAGATATTCAGAATTTAAAAACACTATGTTGGACTGCTTACATTAAAAGAGCGAGATGATTGTACATGATGCCTTAAAAAGTTCACCAAAAAGCCCATCTATAACTAGCGCTTTAATGTTTTTGTGTAAAAGTACAGCATCTCTTATTTCATTTTCTATAATTTCATGAGCTAAATCCAGATCAATAGTTTCCTTATATGTACTAAAAGATTGATCAGTATTTTCATTACTTTGATTTGTTCTCCGAGTAAAGTTTTAACCTTCTGTAACGCGATATCTCTATTTAGCTAACCGTTTAAACTTATTATAACGCACGAATGCTTCACGGTTTCCAATTGTTCTATTACTATTAAATGTATTTTATCGCGCTTAAAGTCATGTTTTGATTTTATGTTGGTGTTATCAAACCGGAGTTAATTTCGTTCATAGTTACCTTTTTTATTTCTCGAACATTTTTCTCCAAAAAAATTAAAGTTGCAAAACTGTAAAAAAAAAAATGCAATTTATACAATAAGAGGAAAAAGTATGAAAATTCAATCTTATTTTTGACGATATGCAAAATATTATATTAGGTTAGGCCGATCGATTTATGTCGATAGAATCACAGATATATCAAAGCAGCTCAATCATAGATGATCAGTAGAAATTAAAAAAGGAACTTTCTACTGCCCCTGTTAATGTTG
>CM037794.1:36832926-36882926 GCA_021229015.1 Solen grandis
AGTTGCTGGAAGCCAAAATTGGACCTCAGTTGTCCTGGAGAGTTTGTCAATACAGCATAGACACCCTCTAACAGTAAGGGAATGGCCTGGCGACTCTGTCCTGCCCTGGAATACAGAAGTGAGAGTAAATACCATAAGAACATAATTTACTGCATTTATTTTATACAAAGTAATCCTTGATAGCTTTCCCTAAACAGAACTGTTATGCTCCCTTTTAATTCTGATTTGTACTGATATTGCAGCTACTGTCCAGGAGTATTTCAGTTTTGTTTTCTATGTGGTGTCATGTTGTTTTGTTTTTTCCTCAGTATTCATTATTTTGTTAAAATTTGAAACCTATCAAATGAAGAACTGTCACCAGAACAACTTTACAGCTTATAGTCTTCAGGTGAAACTTGGTTTCTAATATTAATACAATAAAAGGGATAATACACAATGCATGATGACAAATGAAGCCAGTTAGGAGTCAGAAACATCAGTTTCAAAGGAACTGAGGTGTACAGACAATATTGAAACTGGTTCAACTGGCAGCTTGTGTCATGTCCAGATATCTGTCACGTGTTATGTCCAGTAAGGAGAAGGTTTAGAATGCTGAGATGACTCACTTGTGGGCTGCCACCACCTTGTCAGTGAGGAAATTTAACAATGTCACTACATCCTCCATCAGACTTTCCACATTAGAGTTTCCTGAAATACAGAGTCAAGTTCACAAACAATTAAAAACAGTAGATTGAATTTAAAATTTGATTTTCTTAAAAAGAATAGAATAGTGTTTTATATTTATACCAGTAGCTGTGCAAAATCTATCAATACAACACTTCAAAATTAAATTTGAAATGACTTTAAAACAATTCATTTGATACTTTCATAGTCATAAAAAGTATCCAATTTTAATTTGGAAGCACTGTATGTAGAGAATCAATATAAATTGAATCTAAGAAAAGTTTGTTTTTTTGAGGAAGAAAAATATTTCTTGAAGTTTTCATGAAGCATTCTAACTATGTATTCCATGCCTGCCAAAAAGATTAGTACACATGACAGCATGCTGTACTGGGGAACTCCCATTGTTAGTTTTGTTGTACAGGCGAACACTTCCCCTCATCAATTTCTTTCCATTACTGACTGGAACATAAGTAGAGTTATCTTGCAGTCAAGAAATTGTGAAAAGGGGGAATAACTCCAAAAATACTGAGGCCAGAGTTATAAACCTTGTGCCTGACACTTTCTCTCATTAATTTCTTTCCATAAATGAAATTAATTTCAATAGCATGAGTCAAACTGGAGTTATCTTAAGGACACAGCATTGCATAAAAGCGGAAAAACTCCAACAAGAACCATTGGAAATGGATTATGCTCTAGTGTACTACAATTATTGTCCATAATGTCTACACACCTATGAAGTTTCAAGGTTATATATCTCATAGTGCATAAGTTATGCTCCGGACAAAACTTAATTGAATATGAAATTTAACCCTTTCCCTCATATAGACTCATTTTGACGCACTCAATAGGTACCACGTAAAGCCTGATCTGCAGAAAACCACAGTTAAACCTTACCAAATTTAATTATAAAGTCCTCATTTCCAGACCATTGAGGAGCAGCGAACAGCATAAAACCTGATCAGCCTGCAAGTTACTCGCAGGCTGATCTGGTTTTATGTTGTTCGCATAGGTCTTTTCATGGTTTCCTCTATGAGTAAAAGGGTTAACAACGAGCAATAACTTCAGAAATATGATTTGTGGAATTCAGGTTTTTGTGCACTGTAATTCTCCTTGGTGAGGTTTATTCACCTATAAGTTTCAAGGTAATATGTCTCATAGTGCATGAGTAATGCTTTAAAAGAAAACAAACAAGTATGAAATTGAACCAAGGGCAATAACTCCAACAATATGATGTGCAGAGTTATGGTTCTTTGCACTGTACTTCTCCTCCACCGGATCAATCCACCTGTGAAGTTTCAAGTTAACAGCTTTAATACTTTCTGAATTATGCTCCGAACAAAAAATAAGTATGAAATTTAACAAAGAGCAATAACTCCAAAATATGATAAGCAGAGTTATGGTTCTTTGCACTGCATTTCTCCTTCACGAGATCTATCCACCTGTGAAATTATAAGTTAATAGCTTTAATACTTTCTGAGTTATGCTCCGGACAAAAAAGTGTGACAGACACAGACGGATGGACGGATGGACAGACAACTTTGACACAAACAATATGTCTCCCTCATATAAACATGGGGGGAGACATAATAACTTTTGAGAGAAATTATCTGATCACAATACCAAGGTGTTGTAGCTGAAGCTGCATTACCATATCAGCTTGACACAAGTAACTGGTGTTGTATGCAACACATAAAGTCCCCTACCGGCTCCACCTTGACTCAATATGGTAATCAATCCCATTTTTTGCCATATTTTCACTATTTCCGTTACCATAGCAACCACAATTTTAGTCGATTTTTTGCCATATTTTCACTATTTCCGTTACCATAGCAACCACAATTTTAGTCGAAGAACAAAAATAAAATGACATGCATAATCTACACATTGCCATCTAGTCATATAGCAAGTTTCATCAAGTTAGCTTGCTTAGTTATTGCGGGATCCCATTTTTGCCATATTTTCACTATTTCCGTTACCATAGCAACCACAATTTTAGTCGAAGAACAAAAATAAAATGACGTGCATAATCTACACATTGCCATCTAGTCATATAGCAAGTTTCATCAAGTTAGCTTGCTTAGTTATCGCGGATCCCATTTTGCCATATTTTCACTATTTCGTTACCATAGCAACCACATTTAGTCGAGAACAAAATAAAATGACGTGCATAATCTACACATTGCCATCTAGTCATATACCAAGTTTCATCAAGTTAGCTTGCTTAGTTATCGCGGGATCCCATTTTTGCCATATTTTCACTATTTCCGTTACCATAGCAACCACAATTTTAGTCAAAGAACAAAAATAAAATGACGTGCATAATCTACACATTGCCATCTAGTCATATACCAAGTTTCATCAAGTTAGCTTGCTTAGTTATTAAGTTATCGCGGGATCCAGATTTGAGCGGACAGACGGACGGACAGACAGACAGATGGACAGACGGACGGACGGACGGACGGACAGACGGAGGGCAAACCTATAGTCCCCTCCGGTGTGAACACCGGTAGGGGACTAACAACACCATCAGTTTTCTGTGTTATAATTATATATTTTTATTAAATAGAAATGTGTCCATAGGAAACAGATTCCCCCCACAACCACTTTTTTGTTGAATGATAGCATATCAAGAACCCTCGTCCAGACTGACAAGGATTTCATACTAAAGGATACAGTGACAATGACCTTTGACAAAGTGACCTCAAAATCTATAGGGTTCATCTACTGGTCATGGCCAATGTCCCTACCAGGTTTCACAAACCCAGGCCCTGTGGTTCTCTAGTTAATGATCGGACAAGGATTTCATACTAATGTACACAGTGACCTTGAACTTTGACCTAAAAATCAATAGGGTTCATCTGCTGGTCATGGCCAATGTCCCTACCAGGTTTCACAAACTCAGGCCCTGCGGTTCTCCAGTTAATGATCGGACAAGTTTTAGTTGTATGTACGGACGGACAGCAGCAATGCTATATGCCGCCCACTTTTCAAGTGGGGACATAAAAATGTAAAGGATTCAGCTCCACTATCTGTAAATAGAATAAAGGCATTATTATAGTAAGCAGAAATACACACCAACCTTTAGCATTGAACTCTGACATGACATCATCCTCTGCATGCTCCTACAAACATGAACACGCCTTTGTGTTAGTATCGCCGGCATACAACACCATATACACACTGTGTTAGTGAAAATTCCAATAAACACTGCAGGGGTGTAAAATTTCTCTCACCCGCTTGCAATGGAGAGTGAATATAAGTGCAGGGTGTATGGAAAATCAGAAACTTTCTTTGCATTCTCTCAAACTTTCTTGATTTGACTATCTCAAATTTGCAAAAGGGGAGTGATACTTTTAGGTATTTCACACACCTGCATTGTATACATATTCAAGTAGGGTTCAGACAAAAACAGATAGTATTCCAATCCATGTTTGATGTGTTATTTCATTAAACAAGAGGGTCAAGGAGGACCTGAATTGCTCACCTGAGAAATTTTGCATTTATTCCTTTTTATAACATAGTCATACTGAATACATAATCCATGCAGAAGTACAGCAAGATAATTGTAATTCCACAAAAAAACTGAACCAGAGGTCTAATTTTTTATGGCAATAGCTATAAAATCAAGTGACCCCTGGGGTGGGACCATTTTTGACCCCAGAGCAATGATTTGAAAACTTGGTTCAGGTCCATGTCCATGTTACATACCAAATATCAAACTATGAGGTGCAGTCAAAAAGTTCAGGTGACTTTATAAACTAAAATTTTCAATTTCAACACTTGTTATGTTAACCTTGGAGCTAGCTGGAACTCAACTCTTTTGGTGGCACATCCCCTAATAAGGCAAATCTAATTGTTAAATATTAAATATTTGAGAGTCTTTTGATCCAGTTTCAAACATTTCTTGTATTAATACGTCTTCATGACCTTCCTGAAAACATTTGTGCCATTTATAAACTATCGTTTTGAACACTTTCTTAATTCATTCTCTGGTACAAAAATGTCCAGATAACTGCTTGTGTCATTCTAGCTCTCATGAAGCCTGTTGCAGTCAAATGATTCAAATGATGATATACTGAGTTAAAAACAAGCAAAAGTAGTTACAACTTGGACTTCCACTCAGGGTGATGAGTACCACTTATGTAGGTTTTTCATAAAACAAAAGCTGTTCCAGACGGACAACAACCAGACTTTTGCCACAGACGGACAGTCATCCCCACAAACACACCAACCGACTGAAGTCCAATTTAACCCCTCTCAAACTTTGTGAGAATATGAAAATAAAATACCTGTCAGGGTTGGGGTACGAGGATCTTGGGGTAGTATCCCCATGCTGGGAACAAATATTTTCAAGGATAAACTTAATTTTAGCAACTATCATTTATGGTAGACAGCCATGAGGAGACTATTTGTGCCAAATAATTAATTTCTGACCATTGGTTTCAGAGGAGATTTTTTTTAAAGATATATGAATAAGATTAAGTTGGTTGCCGTGGCAACCAGAGCTCTGCATGGAGCAAGTTTATTTTAGCAAATTTTGTGAAAAGGCAACCTAAGAATCACTCATGCTAAGTTTCATCAATTTCTATCATGTGGTCCCAGAGTAGATGTCTTTTAAAGAAAGTTGTTGACACCACACAAGAAACAACAGATGCAGGGTGATCACAATAGGTCACCCTGATGGTGAGCTATAAAAGGGCCATAATTCTTGTAAAAAGTGTTATGGTTCTTACAACCGAGAGTCAGCATATGATGTTTAATAAGCGCAAACAATTTTAAAGCCATAGCTTTTAAAGGTTAAAAACAAAATCCTACCTAAACACAAAACTTTACAATCAAATCAGAAACCAGCTGATCTCCTGGGAATCTCAAGGGATCAGCTAGTCTTAGCAAACTTAAAAGAATGCCATGAGGTGATCTTTAAATAAAATCAAATTCTGATCATTCTACATATAATATCAACCAAGTGGGAAGCTGATATAAACAAGAGGGCCATGATGGCCCTGAATCGCTCACCTGAGTACCATTGCTTCAACTGATGTCAAGGTTTTTAAACAGACAAGATTCTGATACACTTAATCTAAAAACAATTTACCCTGACAATACTACACACACCAAATATCTAAGCAATGGCCATATGGTTTCAGAGAAGGATTGGCGCACAGGTCATTTATCACCGTAGGGCCAAGACTTTAAAAATCATGAGAAATGACCATTGATGCTACTCATACCAAAAATCTTAGCCAAGCCTTTTGATCATAGAAAGTAAGAGTTTTTTAAGATCTGCATATTAATCTATGTAAAACAAGTGACCCCTGTTGGGGTCATTTATCTACCATTGGGCTATGATTGTACAATCTTGGTATGGGCATTAAGAGTGCTTTACATACCAATATAATCTAAACTCAGGCTTAATGGTTTCAAGAAAAGATTTTTAAGATTTCCTAATAACCTAGTAAACAATTGACCCTGTGCGAGTCATTATCACCATTAGGGCTAATGATTGTACCCAATCTTGGTAGTGTCATAAAGAAGATGCTTCATTTCAAATAATAGCTCTAGGCCTTATGGTTCAAGAAGAAATTTTTAAGATTTCCTAAATAAAATAGTAAAAGAGACCCCTGGTGCGGGATCATTTATCACCATAGGGCTATGATTTGTACAATCTTGGTAGTGGCCCATAAGATGATGCTACATACCAAATATCTAAGCTCTAGGCCTTATGGATTCATAGAAGAAGATTTTTTAAGATTTTTCTATATAACTCTATGTAAAACAAGTGACCCCTGGTGCGGGGTCATTTATCACCATAGGGCTTTGATTTGTACAATATTGGTAGTGGCCCATAAGATGATGCTACATACCAAATATCTAAGCTCTAGGCCTTGCAGTTTTGCAGAAGAAGATTTTCAAAGTTGGCATTTTTAAAATCTATTTTTAGCTCCTGTGACCTAATTATGCAATGGACCAGAACCATTTATACAACTTTAGTAGAGCTTCATCCAAGGAACATTCCTGCAAAATATTTTTCAAATTGGCCAGGCCGTTTAGGAGGAGATGTTGTTTGAAGCAATTGTTGACGCCGGACGCACGGACGCACGCACGGACGCCGGACAAAAGGCGATCAGAAAAGCTCACCTTGAGCACGTTGTGCTCATGTGAGCTAAAAAAATGTAAAATAATATTTGGGATATTCTCTATTTAAAAAAAAACAAGAGTGCCAGTGATGCCACAATATACGCCGCCACAAAATATAAAGACCAAGAGGGGCCTTTTAATTATTGCTTTTAACATTTCTGTAAGCATAAGCTCATAATGAAGTCTGTAAGACCAATTAATTTAGCTGAACAGAGATAGAATCCTAAAAATGCTTCCAATATGAAAGAAGGTCAAATAGTAGTATCAATATGAATCCTTTTTTCTTTCTCCGCATAACTCTTGCAAAAATCACTGTACCAGAAAATCCCTGCTTTATGCACTTTTACCTGTTTAGAAAAAATCTACCCATATAGTAATGACATTGCCAAGTTTTGAAAAGATTAGTTCAGAATCATACAAGGAATTGCATTCACAAGGCTGAAATATCAATCAGCTAAAGAGACTAAGTTTCAAGGGACACAAATCTTGTAAAAATCAATGAACCGGAAAATCGCCACTTCATGCACATCTACATGTACCCATTATAGTAATGCCACAAATCAAGTTTTGAAAAGATTCATTCAGAAACGTAGGAGGAGTTGCGTTCACAAGGCTGCAATATCAATCAGCTACAGAGACTAAGTTTCAAGGGACACAAATCTTGTAAAAATCAATGAACCGGAAAATCGCCACTTCATGCACATCTACCCATTATAGTTATGACATTGACCAAGTTTTGAAAAGATTCATTCAGAAATGTAGGAGGAGTTGCGTTCACAAGGCTGCAATATCAATCAGCTACAGAGACTAAGTTTCAAGGGACACAAATCTTGTAAAAATCAATGAACTGGAAAATTGCCACTTCATGCACATCTACCCATTATAGAATGCATTGACCAAGTTTTGAAAAGATTCATTCAGAAACGTAGGAGGAGTTGCTTCACAAGGTTCAATATCAATCAGCTACAGAGACTAAGTTTCAAGGGACACAAATCTTGTAAAAATAATAAAAATAAAGGGAAAAACCAAAAATACAACAGTTATCATTCTTGCACAATGCACTCCATGAGATCTTTCCACCTGTGAGGTTTCAAAGTAATACCTCAAATACTTTTCGTGTTATGCTCCAGACAAAAATGAAGTCTGAGTATCTTGCACTGCACTCAGACCATTGAGATCTATGAAGTTTCAAGTCAACACCTCAAATACGTTTCGAGTTATGCCCCAGACAAAAATTAAGTCTGAAAATCAACAAAGGGAAATAACTCAGAAAATATTAAAGTCAGAGTTATCATTCTTGTGCACTGCAAAAATAAAATCTAAATCAACAAAGGGAATAACTCAGAAAATAAAAGTCAGAGTTATCATTCTTGTGCACTGCACTCCACCTCAATGTGATCTATCCATGTTTTAAGTTTCAAGGTGATACCTCAAATACTTTTTGAGTTATGGTCCGGACAAAAATAAAATCTCAGAATCAACAAAGGGTAATAACTCAGAAAATACGAAAGTCAGAGTTATCATTCTTGTGCACTGCACTCCACCTCAATGTGATCTATCCATGTTTTAAGTTTCAAGGTGATACCTCAAATACTTTTCGAGTTATGCTCCGGACAAGAAAGTGTGACGCCGACGACGCCGACGACGACGACGACGACGACGGACAAAGTGATCCCTATGTGTCTGCCATGCTATGCAGGCGACACAAAAATCAATGAACCGGAAAAATCACCACTTCATGCACATCTACCCATTATAGTAATGACATTGACCAAGTTTTGAAAAGATTCATTCAGAAATGTAGGAGGACTTACGATCGCCTCTGGCAGCGTATAAAAAGTAATTGTATAAGGAACTAGACATGCAAACTCCCCCTATTTGGGTCTCGTGTTTAATGGGTCAACTCTTGTTTAGCAATTTTGATAATGGATCATGATGTTATCAACTTTAGCCAGTGAAAATGAATTCTGACTGTTGGTTCAGTTGGTTATCAAAAACAACAATTTTGGCAACAATCAAGTTTATTTTAGCAACTTATGTGGCAATCCTTATCAAGTTTATTTTAGCAACATAAGCGGCAATCCATATCAAGTTTACTTTAGCAACTTATGTGGCAATCCATATCAAGTTTTAATTTCTCTTCAGGGGTTTAAGAAAAGATTCACAATAAATTGTTGATGACACATGCCACATGACTGACAACAAATGCAGACCAATCACAATAGGTCAATAGATTATGCTCCTCCAACAACACTTTCTCATAGAATTCGCACAATGTATTGGGGTAGACCGGTTATTGCTTATATTTATTGACAAAATAAAATGGCAATTTTAATCTGTCTGGCTTTTAATTTTTTAACCTATTAATTCTAGGGGTGGGTGATATTTTGTTTAATGTGGTATGTTTGCTTACAATATGACAATATGATATCACAATCTGATATTCCTATACCAGTATTTCTGATTTTCAGAACATTCAACATAATCACAATACACTGCAATATACAAGTCACCCTTCTGGGAGCAGAAAAATACTGGTATCTTGTTAAAAATTCTTAAATTTTAAGAAGAACATCTAATTTTCAGAAAAATTACAACAATGATACCAACTAAAAAGATACAAACAGAAAAGGTAAATAATAAATAACAATAACGACAACATCATTCATAAAAAATAACAATATTTATAATTCTCAAATCACAACACTGAAATGTTGACAAGCAATTATGCATTCCACATAAGAACAGAACACTGGAGTTTTAAGAGAGGGGTGTACATGATTAAAGACAAAGATACATGAGTAAACTGAATGGGTCTTCAGTTTTCAGGTTTAAAAATTTAAGCTTTATTTATTTTACATCCATTACCAAACAAGTAATCACAACTTATATTAATCACTCTCGATGCCTCTGATAGCGGTTTCTGTGGTCATTATTGTGAGAGGAAACTGGAGAGCCAGAGAAACCCACGTGTCTGGATGGGCGACCACTATACTCTCTCACATAGGTGAACAGGAATCAAACCCAAACCCATGGTGAGCAGCAAGGTGTGTTACCACTACATTATCCAGCAGCAAGGTGTGTTACCACTATATTATCCAGCAGCAAGGTGTGTTACCACTACATTATCCAGCAGCAAGGTGTGTTACCACTACATTATCCAGCAGCAAGGTGTGTTACCACTACATTATCTAGCAGCAAGGTGTGTTACCACTACATTATCCAGCAGCAAGGTGTGTTACCACTACATTATCCAGCAGCAAGGTGTGTTACCACTACATTATCCAGCAGCAAGGTGTGTTACCACTACATTATCCAGCAGCAAGGTGTGTTACCACTATATTATCCAGGCAGTGTTCAAGTGAGTAAACAATTCCAACATAACTTTCATAACATGACAATTAACCAACCTTTCATATGTACGAAAGACCAAAACTTAATACTGATTCTTTTTCATTGCGATATCCATGTTCAAAATATGCGCTCTTCTATCAAACAAACAGTACAAGTTGATAGAAAGGCATATTTGGTTATCAACACTGAAATTTGTTGAAGTACCAAATATTTATGAATTAAGACAAAACTTTTTATTTCATTTGTATTGCATCAATTTTTAATATGACTAAATGTAGAACAAAACAAACAAGAACTATCACTGATAATAAATATCCTGTATAGAACAAAAACCCTAATTATCTCCCTGTGTTTTCTTTTCACTAGCATGTCATTGTTTAGACAGCCAGTATAGTAATCAGCCTGGATGTAGGATGACTTTTTCATGCCTGGCGTTAACCAGCCCCACACTTGTAATATCCTACATAACATACCCCCTCCCTGTACCATGATGTTCTTACCTCCACATGGAGAGTATCCAAAATGCAAATATCATTTTGATTGGCTTAAATATTTTCATGTTTCACAAGTAAAAATGTTGACTTGCTGGTTGAAAGTCCCACAGATGATGAATGGGGAGTAACAGGACATGTTGACCATGGGTGTCCCACGATAACTCTTTACCTATAAATCTAAAGTTACCAATATTTTGTCTTTAAGCACAGACAGAGGGGTGAATAGGCAGACTTTTGGACAATGCCAAAACAATACCCTCCTTCCTCTAGAAAATGAAGTTTGGTGGAGGATAACAAAGAAATCAAATGATGATCTGGGCTTGACAGACATTTGCCATACACATAATCTGCAGTTCTTATAAACTCAGTAACTTGACCACACAGGAAACACAATTACCATGAAACATGAATATACAATACAGATAACCTCAGACTTGTACCACCATCTGCATCATAATGGCTGACAATTATCTCTTTATGATTCACTCATAACAGTTAACATGCCAGCAGGACTTTTGTTTTCTGATTATGATCTTCTTAACAAGGGATTAAGCTAGATTTAGATGTTTGGAAGAAAAGACTTTTCCCTATTATTTTCATAATACAAAAGAAGTAATATTTTACTGCCTTTTATGTAATTAAACAATCATGAATACTAACATAAATATGATCCTGTCTTGTTCAATAAATATCTTTAGCAACGTAACCTATTAAATAACAAAAGCTGTCCTTATGACAGTGCACTCAACTATTTTAGTGCTTGTCATAAAAAAAAATTCAGTAAAAGACAAAACAAACTAGAATTATGTCCAGAGGACACAGATGCCCCCACCCGCCGCATTTTCCAAAACAAAGGCCAACACCCAGGAGTGCAAGTCATGTCCTAAGTAATATATCCAAAGAAGTTTAAAGTCTGTAGCACAAATACCTTCAGAGTTACCTGTGTCAAAGTTTTGGGATGGACAGACGGACAAAGGCAAATCTATATGCTTTGGTAGGGGGCAAAAAAATACACAGGTGCACAAGTTCATGTCTTGATTAATAGTTTCAAGTCTGTAGTACAAATACTTTAAAATTACATATTTTTCAAAACAAGGCCCATAACTCTGTCAACTTTAACCAAGGTTCGATAAAAATACCCAGGTGCACAAGTTCATGTCCTGAATAATATATCCATTAAGTTTCAAGTCTGTAGTACAAATACTTTCAGAGTTACATGCATCACAAGCATAAAATTCCATATTTTTTAAGAGTTACATGTGTCACAAGCATAAAATTCCATTTTTTTCAAAAACAAAGGCCCATAACTCTGTCAACTTCAAGGGTTGATGAAAAACCGGGGCAAGTCATGTCCTAATAATATATCCATGAAGTATCAAGTCTGTAGTACAAATACTTTCGGAGTTATGCGTGTCACAAAGTTTCGGGACAGACGGAGGACGTAGGTACGTACGGACGGACAAAGGAAAATCTATATCCCCCCCCCCCCCATTTTTGATGGGGGCATAATCTATGTATTGTCAAAAGGGTAACCATGTATTCCAAGTTTCAAAGCAAAGGGTTCAATGAAAAAAAGATAAATCAAGATTCTACGTTGGGAAAGGTGCATAATTATGTAAAAATAGTTGAGGTAATGGTCATTAACAAATACTGCAAAATTCAAAGCATCAGTAAACAAGAGGGCCATGATGGCCCTGAATCGCTCACCTGAGTACCATTGCTTCAACTGATGTCAAGGTTTTTAAACAGACAAGGATTCTGATATAACTTAATCTAAAACATTTTACCCCTGACAATACTAAACACCAAATATCTAAGCAATGGGCCATATGGTTTCAGAGAAGACTTGGGCGCAGGGTCATTTATCACCGTAGGGCCAAGACTTTGAAAATCTTTGTAATGAACCATTAGATGCTACTACATACCAAAAATCTTAGCTCTAGGCCTTATTGATTCATAGAAAAAGATTTTTTAAGATTTTCCTATTTAACTCTATGTAAAACAAGTGACCCCTGGTGTGGGGTCATTTATCACCATAGGGCTATGATTTGTACAATCTTGGTAGTGGCCCATAAGATGATACTACATACCAAAAATCTTAGCTCTAGGCCTTATTGATTCATAGAAAAAGATTTTTTAAGATTTTCCTATATAACTCTGTGTAAAACAAGTGACCCCTGGTGGGGGGTCATTTATCACCATAGGGCTATGATTTGTACAATCTTGGTAGTGGCCCATAAGATGATGCTTCATACCAAATATCTAAGCTCTAGGCCTTATGCATTCATGGAAGAAGATTTTTAAGATTTTCCTATGTAACTCTGTGTAAAACAAGTGACCCCTGGTGCGGGGTCATTTATCACCATAAGCTATGATTTGTACAATCTTGGTAGTGGCCCATAAGATGATGCTACATACCAAATATCTAAGCTCTAGGCCTTATGGATTCATAGAAGAAGATTTTTTAAGATTTTCCTATATAACTCTATGTAAAACAAGTGACCCCTGGTGCGGGGTCATTTATCACCATAGGGCTATGATTTGTACAATCTTAGTAGTGGCCCATAAGATGATGCTACATACCAAATATCTAAGCTCTAGGCCTTATGGATTCATGAAGAAGATTTTTTAAGATTTTCTATATAACTCTATGTAAAACAAGTGACCCCTGGTGCGGGGTCATTTATCACCATAGGGCTATGATTTGTACAATCTTGGTAGTGGCCCATAAGATGATGCTACATACCAAAAATCAAAAGGCTAGGCCTTGTGGTTTCGGAGAAGAAGATTTTTTCAAGTTTTTCCTATATTAGCCTATGTGAAATCAAGTGACCCCTGGGGCGGGGCCAATTTTGACCCCAGGGTCATAATTTGTACAATCCTGGTAGACAGTCATAAGATCATGCTACATACCAAAAATCAAAAGGCTAGGCCTTGTGGTTTCAGAGAAGAAGATTTTTTAAATTTTCATTTTTAAAATCTATTTTTAGCTCCTGTGACCTAATTATGCGATGGACCAGAACCATTTATACAACTTTAGTAGAGCTTCATCCAAGGAACATTCCTGCAAAATATTTTTCAAATTGGCCAAGCTGTTTAGGAGGAGATGTTGTTTGAAGCAATTGTTGACGCCGGACGCACGCACGCACGGACGCACGGACGCACGCACGCACGGACGACGGACGCCGGACAAAAGGCGATCAGAAAAGCTCACCTTGAGCACGTTGTGCTCATGTGAGCTAAAAAGTGAGGTGGTACAAAAAACATAACCATTACAGCAACACTGATACTTTGGTGAGTAGAGTAGCACTCCTTATTCTTTGCATAATCAAGCTGAAAATTGTTTTCAAATAATTTAAATCATCCCTCCCTCTCTAGTAAATAGAACAATTTCAATTAACATACCATTTCTTTTTTTTTTTAATTTTTTAAATTACATATTTCCACAAGACCCATTTAACATGTATGAACTTCTTAATAAATTGCAACAGCACCCACAAAACTGAGACATTGCTCTTAAATAAGTTCTCTGAATAAGGGAATATGTAAAACTCTCCTACTCACAACACAACACTGACATGCTAACAAGAATCTTACCCCCATCAGCACAGCTGTAGAGAGTTTTTCAGCAAAACTCCCCAGGAGGTGAGTTAAAGCAGCCTGCACCACCCCCTTGACAGTGGGTGTACTAGTACAATACATGTCTATGTAGACCTGGAATGGTACCACTGCATGAGTTACTTCATATTTGCTGCAATTTCTGTTGATTTCGTTGGTTTGTATTATAATAATCTGGAGTAAAGGTCATGACTCAGATTCCATTCACAAGTTGCATACCTAATGAGGTCATGACCTTACTCTATCTGTTGTTGTGTGGAGTGATACAGTAAAATCAGCTGTGGTAATCATGATTTCATGTACATAACTGGCTCTGTGTCAGTCTAAAATGTGTACATTTGATTACAAAATACATTTGACAGTAAATGTACACTGTACATTTGATGATAAATTGTACGTATTTAATCCTATGCCTACAGAATGAAAACCTTTCCCTCACAAATTCTATACAAGATATATATTACTTGATGCCCAAGGGCATCATGTTGAACCTGTGACCCAACTCATGTGCATGACACACAGTCTCATTGAGGCAAACCTCACTAAAAAATGATTAGAGCAAATGCATGCACTAATGCACTTCTGTTAAACTGCCAGGGTGGCAACTATATCAAGCTCCACAAGCAGGCTCAAAAGTGTAAAAATTTCACTGGACAAAATGAATAACTTCTTACCTGAGAGACTGGGGTGATTATCCTTGCATTCATGCACATGGTTGAGGAAAAAGTCATCTTCAGTAGTAGCTGCAAATAACAAAGTGCCCTTACTGACATTCAAAAGACTGCCATATTATTTATGCAGTTGCTATAGGACATCCGTCCAACCTAGGATAAAACTCTGGGTAACACCTTGGTACTTTTCATTATAATAAACATCTCATCTTCTCATTCGATTTGATCAATCTTTGCATTTTATACATGACAGGACTATTACATTAATTAAATGATTCATTGTTGAGACAGGTTGAGAGGGTGACAGCTTAATCCAACTTATTCCAAGAAACAGTTCAACTACATCTGCAGCTGGATAAAATGTAAAATGTGAGATGACTGCTGTTAAAATGTAAAATGTGACATGACTGGTTAAAATGTAAAATGTGACATGACTGTGGTTAAAATGTAAAATGTGAGATGGCTGTGGTTAAAATGTAAAATGTGACATGGCTGTGGTTAAAATGTAAAATGTGACATGACTGTGGTTAAAATGTAAAATGTGACATGACTGTGGTTAAAATGTAAAATGTGAGATGGCTGTGGTTAAAATGTTAAATGTGAGATGGCTGTGGTTAAAATGTTAAATTTGACATGACTGTGGTTAAAATGTAAATTGTGAGATGGCCGTGGTTAAAATGTAAAATGTGAGATGGCTGTGGTTAAAATGTTAATTGTGAGATGGCCGTGGTTAAAATGTAAAATGTGACATGACTGTGGTTAAAATGTTAAATGTGAGATGGCTGTGGTTAAAATGTAAAATGTGAGATGGCTGTGGTTAAAATGTAAAATGTGAGATGGCTGTGGTTAAAATGTAAATTGTGAGATGGCCGTGGTTAAAATGTTAATTGTGAGATGGCTGTGGTTAAAATGTAAAATGTGACATGACTGTGGTTAAAATGTTAAATGTGAGTTGCATGTTAAAATGAAATATGTGAATGGCGTGTAAAAATAGTTTGAAATGTGAGATGGCGTGGTTTAATCAAATTAATAATGTTGAGAATGGCACGTGGTTAAAATGTAAAATGTGACATGACTGTGGTTAAAATGTAAATTGTGAGATGGCTGTGGTTAAAATGTAAATTGACATGACTGTGATTAAAAATGTAAAATTGTGAATGGCGTGGTTAAAATGTAAAAAGTGAGATGGCCGTGGTTAAAATGTAAAATTGTGAGATGGCCGTGGTTAAAATGTAAAATGTGACATGACTGTGGTTAAAATGTAAAATGTGAGATGGCTGTGGTTAAAATGTTAAATGTGAGATGGCTGTGGTTAAAATGTAAAATGTGAGATGGCTGTGGTTAAAATGTAAAATGTGACATGACTGTGGTTAAAATGTTAAATGTGAGATGGCCGTGGTTAAAATGTTAAATGTGAATGTGTGGTTAAAATGTTAAAATGTGACATGACTGTGGTTAAAATGTAAAATGTGACATGACTGTGGTTAAAATGTAAAATGTGGAATGGCCTGTGGTTAAAATGTAAAATGTGAGATGGCTGTGGTTAAAATGTAAAATGTGAGATGGCTGTGGTTAAAATGTAAAATGTGAGATGGCTGTGGTTAAAATGTAAAATGTGAGATGGCCGTGGTTAAAATGTAAATTGTGAGATGGCTGTGGTTAAAATGTAAAATGTGAGATGGCTGTGGTTAAAATGTAAAATGTGAGATGGCCGTGGTTAAAATGTAAAATGTGAAATGGCCGTGGTTAAAATGTTAAATGTGAGATGACTGTGGTTAAAATGTAAATTGTGAGATGGCCGTGGTTAAAATGTAAATTGTGAGATGGCTGTGATTAAAAAGTAAATTGTGAGATGGCCGTGGTTAAAATGTTAAATTGTGAGATGGCTGTGGTTAAAATGTTAAATTGTGAGATGGCTGTGGTTAAAATGTTAAATGTGAGATGGCCGTGGTTAAAATGTAAAATGTGACATGGCTGTGGTTAAAATGTAATATGTGACATGGCTGTGGTTAAAATGTAAATTGTGAGATGGCCGTGGTTAAAATGTAAAATGTGACATGGCTGTGGTTAAAATGTTAAATGTGAGATGGCTGTGGTTAAAATGTTAAATGTGAGATGGCCGTGGTTAAAATGTAAAATGTGAGATGGCTGTGGTTAAAATGTAAAATGTGAGATGGCTGTGGTTAAAAGTAAATGTGAATGGCTTGGTAAAGTAAATGTGATGCTGTTAAGTTAAATGACATGACTGTGGTAAAATTATGTGAGTTGGCTGGTAAAGAAAATTGACATGCGTGTAATGTAAATGTAGATGGCGTGTATAATTAAATTAGTGCCTGTAAAAGTAAATGACATACTTGGTAAAATGTAAATGTGAGATGACTGGTTAAAATTAATGTGAATGCTGGGTTAAATGTAAATGAATGTGTGGTAATGTTAAATGTGGATGTGAAAATAAACTATTTTTGCGACATGATGTTCAACAAAGTTGGTGAGATTCACTTTAGTTAAATATTAATAATCAAGCTGAAAGAAATGTACTGAAATGATCAATTTTTGTGAAAATACTTTTAAAAACAAGGTATCCCAAATTTACAGAATTACGGTCATTTACAATTTACTTGAACCCCAAGATTATGTAATTCCATTCTTTATCATAGAAGATTTGAAGAAAACATATATTTCTGTAAAACTGGAAAGGTTTTTGGCCACAGCAATGCAATGAGTACATCTGGCTTCATGAAAGTACTATAGTCAAATCTGTCTTAAGTGGGCAGTCAAAGGAACAACAGAAAGTGACCGCTTAACAGAGGTGACAGCTAAATGAAAGTTAAACACATAATAAAATGCTTGATCGGTAAATATTAAAACTGTTCGCTAAATTCAAGTTGATATATAGTTAAATACAAGAGGCCACTATAGGTTCAACACTGTTTCTTTGTGTCAAGTTTCCTTACACCCATCACACCATTAAGGAACAAGAGCTGTCAGAGGACAGCACGCTCGACTATTCAAAATGCTTGTTGGTAAATCAAATGAAATCTATTTAAATTCTTGCCCTTCATAGTAATAGTAAAAAATGATATACCTTGATAGTCTGATACCCCTTAATATATTTATGATGTCTAAAATCAATCCCATGCCTAGTTACTGAGACATAAGCACAATAACACTGTGCATGCAAAACTTAAACCAAAAATCCAAGTTAGAAAAGGGCCATAATTTGCATCAGTCCAAAAGTTATCCTCCTGTTTTCTGATGCCCTTGAAGACACACCTTAACTTTCTAGTCAGTTCCACAAGCAATATCTGAGATATAAGCTGGAAAGTAGCTTGAATGCAAAAATTTAACTATAATTCCAAGTTAAAAGGGGGTCATAATTTTTAATTTATTTCATCAAGTGTTATCTTCCTTTATAGTATGATACCCCTAAACATATTAAAGATGTTTCAAATCAATTCCATGCCTGGACTCTGAGATATAAGCATGAAAGTACCTTGCATGCAAAACTTTAACCAAAATTTCTAAGTTAAAAAGGGGCAATAATTTGTAACAAATTCTATCAAGAGTTATCTACCTTGGTTGTATGATGCCCCTAAACATATTCATAAACTTTCAAGTCAATACCATGAATGGTTATTGAGATACAAACTAGATAGTGGCTTGCACGCAAAACTTTAACCAAATTTTCTATTGCATGCAAAACTTTAACCAAAATTTCTAAGTTAAAAAGGGGCCATAATTCATATTAAATTCAGTCAAGAGTTATCTACCTTGGTTGTCTGATGCCCCTGAACATATTTATAAACTTTCAAGTCAATACCATAAATGGTTATTGAGATATAAGGTTGATAGTAACTTGCACGCAAAACTTTAACCAAAAGCTGCAACGCCAATGCCGACGCCGATGCCAGGGTGACTACAATAGCTCTCATATTCTACGAATAGTCGAGCTAAAAATCATAAGTTTAAGAAAGCAGGGGATCTAATATTGACCCCTACACAACGACAGGGTGATTTCCATAACTTCCCTCACCCTCACTATAAACTGGGAAGAAACTGGGAGGTAACTTGACTAACACTTGATGAGAACATGTTTATAATACATTAAAACCTGTCTTATGGGACCAATCAAAGGAGAATGAAAATATGGTCTCTTAAGACAGGTGGTCTTTTAACTACGAATTGGAGTTACATACTAGGAAATAGTACAAAATCATGTAAAATTTTGTACATTTAATATTAAGGTAGTTAAAACATTTTATACAAAGACAAATTTAACAGTACCTTCACATTTAACAGTGCTTTGTCAATAAAAATATTAAGAATTTATAAAACATAAAAACACAGTTCACACCTTATGGACAACTTAACACAGCAGGTGTAAAGCAATGTTCTTGCTTAGCAACTACGATATAGGCAGAAATTAAAGGTTATTAACCACGCTTGACAGGTGGGCTCTTAACAGATTTCATTTACAATATTAAATGCATCAGCATGATATTTAAGGAGATGACAAACTAACCTTCATGACGTCCACCTGGACATCCTCTGGCAGATTGGGGGTGGAGTACACAGTGCTCAGAATCTGCATGGGAAGCCAGTCATCCTCACACTCTGTCTCTATACTGGACTGTAACCTCTCATCCTTCAGAATTTTCTGATAGTGGAATTTTTAAAAAACATTGTTGCTCCACTTTAATTTGGCAGTGATTAATAAATAAAACAAGTGACCCAAATGTGACAGGGAACAGATGTCGCTTCTGTAATGTAGTCTATTCAAAGTGAGTCAACTTCTCAATCAAGTTTAAAATATATCATTCTGTTATTATGATATTATTTTGTTCATATGAGGTCAATTTTAATAAAAATGAACATCATTAAGCAGGTTAGGGAACAATAAATACAAAAAATATTAATAATTGCACCAAAAGCAATGAACTGCCAAAAGTGTTACCGATTTTAGTCTGTAACTTTCTTAAATTGAGCTTGATCTTCAAAAACTATAATATTGTCTGAAAGGGTTCTTCAATCGCTTCAACTCCCAAGCATTTCAGCTCCTGCGCATATTCATCTGATTACCGGTAAATACCCTTAGTTTTCATGCTACGAGGGTCGTCCGTAAAGTTTGTGGACATTTGTTTTTTATGCCAAAAGAAAGTGACATGTACAAAACTAATTAGGTTCCATTAAGGTTCAATCCATGTTTAATTTGTTTAAAAAAAAAAAATGTTAGAGTATAGCAACAATTAAGAATACTGTAGTAAACATAACAATATAACCAACTGACGTATGGAACACTTCTGAGTTCAAACGATGTAATGACGTCCCTGACTTGACAAAAGTCATAATTTCTCAAAATAGTCTCCATTACACGGCACGCACTTGCCGTGCCTGACAACCCACTGATGGTAAATGTCTCTGTACCACTCCTCATCACACCCTTTCACAAGGGTCTTGTTGGCACGTGATATGAATTCACACAGAATTTTATGACTCCGTACAATTGGCACCGTCATCCGTCAGTTATGCAATGTTTACACTTAGCTACTTGTTTTGACAGTTGTTAACATTATGTTTAAGATTTGACATCAAAATTTTTCACCCAACATGACATGATGTTCAACTGACATCAGGTGAAGTTTGGTGTAAATATCACTTTTCATTTTTAAGATATAAATTCCTTTTGGAGATAAAAAATTTGACATATTCTTTTTCAAAGTGCTCCATAAATGCTCGGTTATGTTACCATGGAAACAAATTATGCTAGTAAAATTAAAGGAATAACAATTTCTGTTTGGTGAATATTATCAAAAAAGTCCATTGTACATATACTGAAAATTTCAGAGTCATATCTCAGTTACTCCAAGTTTAATTAAGCAGTCCACAATGTTATGGATGACTCTCATATTTCAGGTTAAAGAAAAGTAGATAATAGGAATATGACCTTGACCTTAAGGCTTAACAATTTTTCAAAACTTTCTAAAACATAAAATTACATTTTTTTAAAAAAACCTCCATCTTATGGAATTTCATGAAACTTAAACATACAATAAAGACAAGGGGCCTTAAACATACAATAAAGACAAGGGGCCTTAAACATACAATAAAGACAAGGGGCCTTAAACATACAATAAAGACAAGGGGCCTTAAATATACAATAAAGACAAGGGGCCTTAAACATACAATATCTATATTACAGAGTCAAACAAGAGGGCCAAGGGGGCCCTAATATGCTCACCTGAGAAATATTGCCTTTTATAACATAGTAATATACTGAACACATAATCCATGCAGAAGTACAGCAAGGTAACCATAATTCCACACAATAAATGTACCTGTGGTCCAAATTTTGATGCTCATAGCTATTACATTAAGCAACCCATGAGGTTGGACCAACTTTGACCCCAGAGCCATGACTTAAAAATTGGTAGATGTACAAAAGGCCATGTTACATACCAAATATCTAAACTCCAGGCAGTGTGGTTTCTGACAAGAAGATTTTTCTAGTTTTTCTTATACATTCTATGTAAAATCAAGTAATCCCTGGGATGGGCCAATTTTGACCCCAGGGTCATGATTTGACCAATTTTGTCAGATTCTATGCACAAAATATCAAAGCTCTAGGCCCTGCAGTTTTGCAGAAGAAGATTTTCAAAGTTTGCATTTTTAAAATCTATTTTTAGCTCCTGTGACCTACCGGGTACTTTTTTCACCAATCAAACTAATTTGAACAATTCTGATTGATAGCCACATAAGGATCAACCTTGTTAAGTTTTGTCAAAATCCATTCAGTGGTTTAGAAGATGTTGTTTAATGGAAACTGTTGACTACAGACACACAGATGACTGATGCCATACACAGGCCCACCCTAATAGCTCACCATGAACAAGTCATGCTCAGGTGAGCTAAAATCCATCACACTTAACGCTCTTCAACACTGGCTATTAGAATCTGTTTTCTTCTTGACATCTCTTCAGGTTTTTTCTGAGACACACATAATAAGGGAACAACACACTGAGTTTCAGCTCAAACCACTCAAATATTCTGCCTATGAAGTTCTTGTTTGTCCTCAGCTTAAATATTTTTTGTGTCCATTCACTGACACTCATATCCAACATAGGGCTGACAGATAATGAGATATCAAAAGTCACAAAAATGATGCAGTCTCATTAGTCTGGCATAGCGTTAAATTTTTTCCTATGTATAAAATTACACAAAATCAAATAGCTACCACTTATTCCACTGACAAGTAACCAGGGCTCTCATTTGACTCAAGAGTCAGGGATCTGACCCTTGAAATTGGAGCAGGAAAAGACTTACAAAGTTATCAAAATATTGTTTTACAATTTTGGAACATTTTGCTGTTAATACCATCTCAACATAATCACTACCATCTCAACATAATCACTACTCCTCTTTAAGATTAGTAACTGCCGCTACAATTATTACACTTTTATTTTCTTTCCAAGAGCTGTCGACTGCTTTCAAGAACAAACCAACTACCCAACATTGTGGCCTGTCCTACCTTTGAGGGGTTCAAACAACATTGAGCATGTCTCTCCAAAGTGAAAAGTCAGACTTCTTTTTTCTAATAAAATCTTTACTTTCTTATTCTAAACTCTTGCTTTTATCAATTTTTTTTCTCATTCTTCCACAATTTTTACTATCTTGTGCTACATGTGCAAATGTCTAGGTCTCCAGAAGAGGTTTGACATTAATGAAAGATAGCAGAAAAGGCACTCAGAACGTTTTTTAATCAGAAAAAGAGACAGATACACAATGTTAAGTGCCTGAGTGTATGGTTTTGTTTACCTTGAGCCTGAGTGAATAGTTTTGTTTACCTCGAGCCTGGTTTTGTTTACCTTGAGCCTGTGGTTTTGTTTACCTTGAGCCTGAGTGAATGGTTTTGTTTACCTAGAGCCTGAGTGAATGGTTTTGTTTACCTTGAGCCTGAGTGAATGGTTTTGTTTACCTTGAGCCTGAGTGAAAAGTTTTGTTTACCTTGAGCCTGGTTTGTTTACCTAGAGCCTGAGTGAATGGTTTTGTTTACCGAGAGCCTGAGTGGATGGTTTTGTTTACCTCAATTCCAGAGACTGCATGTGTCATAAGTCGTTTTGTTCTACTCTCTAGTGCTAAGTGTAGTGGCTCAAGACATTTTCTACGAAGCTCATGTGCTGGTAATTTGTCTGCTTCCTCCTTATTGTTCAGCAATGCTAGAACAAAATACAGAAAAGATTTTACCTACTAAATACAATCACATACACAGATTTATGTAACAGACATCTAAAGTGATATGGCACTGGCAAATTCAATATTCCCCCACCATAGATAAATGTAGACACACAAACCCCCAAAAATCACCAGAATGCACCATTTCACACCTTTAAATTAATAAAAAAAAATGCATTGAAGTTTCCCCTGATCCCCAGTCCAACCAGAACTACACCCTTCTCACTGCCTCATGGCTCTGGCCCACTTGCAATTTCACTGCCTACATTTTTTTTTAATATAGCTCCCTCCCTAACCTGAATTCCTGGAACCGGCCCTGTATGGAGCTACTAAGAGTACTTTTCCTTACAAAATATAATAATCTATCATTAATTTATCAATATTTTGTCACTGAAGTAGTTTTCAATTACAAGTCAAGCATTATTTATGAATGCAGTTTGGAAGTCAGAAACTTTCAGCTCTATACAGGCTACAGGATAGGATTGTAAATGTCCTTGTTGGTGTTATAGGTCAATGACTAGGAGGGGTTGTTGAGATTTTGATAGAACTTGCTTCATTTAAGATCAAAGTATATTTTAGTCTTATCATTCTCCACAGTTCCTGGGCTGGAGAAGTTCTTTGCATCTGAGAAAATAATGAACAATTTTTGCCCCAAACAGAGTTTCATCTTTCACATTTACAGTTTTGTGGCTACCACTGAACCATGGCATCCGGTCTCTCTCCAGATGCTAATACTGATTTTTTTAAAAAAAAAATTGTATTGTAGAGTTATTTTGTAATACCATAAATACAGTGCAAAGGAAAGAAACTTTCTTGTTTCCTATTTGGAAAAAAAAAAGGAAGAAAAAAAATAAGAATACACTACCTACCTAGAGTGTTTTGACAGGCTTGGCGTATTGGAGCAAACTTGGATGCCTGAGCATCTTTAAGCAGCAAAGAAAGTAAATCTTCCATAGTTATTTTGATAATCTCATCCCACACTGCAAAACAAACAAAAAATTAATTTGTATGGTTACTGTGATATATGAATATACAATAACCTATGTGTGTAAGGAATAAAGACACAGTGAACACATGGTTTCACATACTAAATTTTATCTACCTTTATTCTATATCATATACTGTATACAGATCATCATCCGGTTCAAACACCCAAATACAAAGAGGTGGAGAGCACTTGATTTTCTGGATCTGATGTACTGGAATGCTTAAATATGATTATTTTGTTTTTCAACTACTTCTTGGCTTGTAACACAAGATGTATATCGGATGTCCTGTCACCACCCATACCATGACTGTAAATATACTGTACATTCTGTGGTTCTAATTCGTATTTAATTATATGACTGTGTTATAAGTAGTGCTCTCATGGTATACCTGTATATAAGTATATTGTGATTACTGAATATATTCAATATTGTACCATGATTAAAAATACAATACCAATGTTTTTTGCCAATATTCTATGCAGTTTAATTGCTGCCACCATTTTTTGCATATCTTAAGTTAAAGAGATACATAAGGATTGAGAGAAATTGTCGATAATAGACAGAAAATAAAGTCTGGAGCTGAATCCATGTAAAGGTTGATAATTCTAAAAGACTCAAGAAACGTGGCATGAAGAAGAGGCATTAAAAATGCCTTGAAGAGTCACCTCCAATAACAAATAAATTTTGTTATTTTTCCATTTTTGTCACGTCTTCGCCAGGTTAATCAGTGTTTCTTCTGGCCCTGATTTTTAGGGGGTCATATCTGACCTAACCAGAATTTGGGGGTCATTTGAAATTTTAGAGGGTCATACCCTTAGGCTTATAAAGCAGTGATCGGGAAAGAATTTTCTTCAACAGGATAATGGCCCTTTCTGAGGCAAAATCAATGTGTCATTTCAAAATCAAATTTTATGACATTTTATGAAGCAACTTCAACTTGCTTTTTAAAGTAACCCAAAGTCTAAAGTGCATAGTAATAACAACAAACTAAAACCATCATAAAATAGAAACTTTTGAGAAAATATGTGAAATGACAAATAATATTTTGATTGAAAAGTTGCAGAACAACATGTATATCCCAAAAATGACTGTCACAGAAACAAATGAAAAAGACTATAGTCTAGAAACAAAACAATGGCCAGTCTTACATTTATAACAATCCACATTCATCAATGTAACAGGACATGATGCTAGTTATTATTTCTTTTTTCTTCTTCAATATTTCACAATACAGAACAGAACGTATACCGTACCATATAAAGTACAGTATGTGCTTGTGTCAGTTAAAAAAAAATGTCGGGCAAAACAATTAATTAAATGAAGGCAAGCAAATAACTAATGCAATATTTGCATCATTATTTCTGAAACCAACCATAAATAGACAATAAGTTTCTTGTTGGAGGTAGAAGATGTTCTTCTAAGTTTCATTTTGGACAATAATGTCCTGTCCAATTTTTGTGTACTTCAAATACATGTACCCATTGGAAAGAGACTTGCAAAAATGACAAAATGACTTGTCAAAATCAAGTTGACACACAGCACTAGGCAGTAAGCATTACACACTAAACATAATCAAAGCTGGAAACCAAATTGAACATTTACATTTTACTAGGGCCCATTCGGCTTAAAGAAGAGAGTTCTCTTTGCAGAATGCACATGCATACCAGGACGAATCATACCAGCGTACCACCAACAGGTCAAATCATTGTGATATGACATAGTATTCATGCATATACATAGTATTTAATGCATATGGCCAAGTGCAAATAAGGGTTCATTTTTGTGTCTCCAAGAATAAAACATAAATATCACCAAGGAAAATAATAAAGCAACTTTGAAATGGATGTTTTCTGAAAGGTATGATTGTGATGGTATTGTGGTGAAAATTTCAGGTTAATCGGATGATTGGTTCGAAAGTTATAGCAGATTGAAAAATGAAAAGAAGTTGAAAATCGCTGTTTTTTGTGTGACATGCACTTTATTACCTTTTTTAATTTTTGAATAAATAAAAATAAATTGCTTTTTGGGTGGGTTTTAACATGGATGTATCATATGTATCCATATATTTAGTAAAATCACCAACTGATTTTTATCAATAGTTAAAAGTTACATATTGATGACATATTTGAAAAAAAGGTCAAGATGTCTCCAAAATCTAAATTTTGAAGTCACCAATATATAGGTAAATCAGAAATAAGCAAATAATAGGTTTACTTAATCAAACAAGACTGAAAATGGTGCAGGTAAGATGTAGCTTCAAATTTTGATCATTTGCTTTGATTAGTTTGTATGTCACACTGCTTGGTTGTATCATTTGCTACTATAAAAAATATGTCCCAACCATAACGGTTAACACCCTCCTTATGTTTATTGGTAACCTTTATCTTACAGTTATGCTTTGCACTTCTCACAAGCCCTGTTTTATTTTCCTTGATGCCTATCAGAACTTTTGCATTTCAAGAGATCTTTCAGCCAATCTATGGGAAAGCCCTAAGAGGAAGAAAACGTAATGTCCCAACCATAACGGTTCTGTCCCAACCATAACGGTTAAATTCCTCCCCTCTGACATTCATTTAACATCTTTTAAAATTAAAACAGTCGTTTATTTAGTTGTTTTATAGTTGTTTAAGTGACACAGGTCAGTCAGAATAATGGTATGTTGAATATTGTTCCTTTTTATTGTAATTCTTTAAATTAATGTTTATTCAGAAAGACAATTTGCAAACTCAAAACTACAAGCCACATGCTTGTTTAAAGCATAGATTATGTTACATTCATTAATTCTGCAACAGAAAAAGATATTTTATTTTACTCTCTTTATTAAAACTCTGTTTTTTAAGACTTACGCAATGCAGACAGCTACCGTTATGGTTGGGACAATTTTAAAATTGATTCTTGCTAGTTAATATATGGTGTTTGGTTGCTGTTTCAGACTAAGATGGAGAAATTAGTCATTAAAATGAACTTTGGAAGGGACTTAAGGTCCAATAACTTACAAAAGAAAACAACTGTTGTAAAGAATGTTAAGCTAAGAGACAAAAAAACATATTGTGAAAAATAGAAAAACAATGAGCTAATGAATAAGAAAAAGTATTGCCCATTGTGCAAGTTACAGACAAAAAATGAAAGAACAAAGAAAAAAAATGCTAAACTAGATGTACAGTTAAGAAAACAAGAACGGAAGAGAAAAGCTAAGTATTTTAAACAAGAGGGCCATAGAGGCCCTGGGACGCTCACCTGAGTATTGGGTTACCCAAGGAACATCTGTACTAAAACATTTTGAAATCTGGCCAGTAGCTTTATGGAGATAATTCTTAAAGTTTTCATAATTTATTTCTTTCCATTGCAACCAGAGTTCTACTTGGATCAAGTTTATTTTAGCAACTTTTGTGAAGCATCCCTGCCAAGTTTAATCAAATTCTGTCCAACAGTTTCAGAGGAAATGTCGTTTAAAGTTTTCACTATATACATATATGACAAATTAACCCCACCCATGGCAGCCATGTTTTCTTACGGATCAGAATAATTTTAGCAATCTTGATAGCGGGTTTCCCAAAGAACATCTGTACTAAAACATTTTGAAATCTGGCCAGTAGTTTTGAAGGAGATGATTTTTAAATATTTCATATTTTTTGCTTCCATGGCAACCAGCGTTCTACATGGATCAAGTTTATTTTAGCAAGTTTAATCAAATTCTGTCCAGTGGTTTCAGAGGAGATATCATTTAAAGCAAATTGTTGACAACCGACAAAGACATGCAGACGCATGCGCAGGGTGATCCTAATAGCTCACCAATAGCTAAAAACTAAAGGATCAAAAACAGGCTGTTTCAGGTACTGAAAGCCACAAACATGCACCAAATGCTGGTAAAAAAAATCCACTTCAGACCCGTGTGCAACCTCTGAATGTGCTTGTTAGTTAAAAAAATGTTAGAAGGACAGACTGTCTTCATCTTGCAAGAACATGTTGAAAATGTCTTAAAGTTAGTTTATATAGTTCTAAGTGTTGAAGTATTTTTTAATGTTATGTTAGTTTGATGATGAAATACATCAGAATGACTTATTTCATCAGGAGATATTTAGCCTAAATATTTAGGCATATAAGTTGTCCCAACCATAACGGTAATTAATGTACTTTAAAATACAAAGTGTACTGGAATCAAAATCAAAATCTTATTTCAAAGTAGTTGTTCTGATCTAGAAATGATTTTGCTTAATACTGTAATGATCTGAGCTGGAATTATTATGTGTGAATCAAACATTTATTGTGAAAAGTGTCTTACTGATTGCTGCAATTAACATAGATCTACAAGAAGACTTGTGCCATAAATATCAGTGACAATTTCAATGTATTTGAAGACTTTGAACATCATATATTAAATTAATGGTGAAATGAAACAACATAAGGCTTGTTAAGATTTACAATTCAGCCTTAAAAACAAGAAGTGTAATATGTCCCAACCATAACGGTTAAACAGAAATTTCGCTACATTTTTGGTTTGGACGATGCTAAGTAATGCCTTTGAGTATCAAAGCCAGGTTGGTTTTATTTTGAAGGAATTTGATAAAGTTTTTATTTCAAATATTTATTTTAAGTAAATGTTCAATTACAATCTAAGAATAAATATTATTAAAGGTGTGTTTCTTTGTATTGTTACATTTTCTGGCATCAAATTGCCATATTTTTTCAAGAATGTAGTTAATCTAAATGAAATATAGCTTGAAAGTTTGTCACATGCCCTTGCCTAATGTATAATGAAAAAATATTGTCAAACCCAATGGTTTACATAACAGTTTTCAAATTTAAACATGCTTTGTGAAGTGTAAAAAAACCCATCTTAGTTCTATCTAAAATCAATATATTTTTAAGAAAGCTGCATCTGTTTAAAAAAAAGCATCCTTTCTGCGTTTTTCACTATATGTACTATGAAAAAGAACTAGCAAAAGCAGTCTCAACAGCAGTTCATTTTGGACCTTAATGTCACACTTTATTTGCACTTGGCCATATACGTATGAAAAATAATTATATGTGATTTCACAATTGCAAAAAGTATTTGGAACCCACTTGTTTATCCTTGACCGCAATGTCTGATTATGGCTATAAGAACCAGAAAATGTTTGCTAGTCATTACTATAGAAGATGAAGAGAAGAAGAAATAGCTTGCTATCTAAATTTCATGATGGTGAACGTGAAAATGAAGGAAAGCAAAGAAAATAAAAAATATCAAAATGTTTATTTTTCTATAATACAACTCCTAAAAAATAATAGATGATGATGACGAAATAAAAAAAGTAATATAATATGAAAATATTTTTCGTGTTCTCAAATTCATTTCATTTTATTCCTTTATTTTACTTTTTCGGTTTAATTTTTCTTAGTAGTCAACTTTTCGTCATTAATGAAATATTCATTATTTGTCATGACTTTCAAAAATAAAAAAAAATAAAATCTAAGCATCAGATTATTACCCCCCCCCCTCCCAATACATTGCATTAGGTCGTGGTTTCAATTACGACTGTGACATACAAAATTTGTTTAACTTGGTACTTGTAGCTCCCTGCTTTACATTCAGCATATATGCAATGTATTTTAGAACTGGTTGGCCCTGTGTCAGAATATGATAACATGTCACCTGTCTACTACGTGATATTGCAGTTTGGAAGTAGTTTAGTACCATAGGACAAAGTCTCCAAATGACTAAAATAATGTTGGTGGCACAATAAACCCAACAAAAGAAACGAAACATTGCTTTCTGTCCTATGGTTGATATCATTATCAATATTCCACACAATTACAAATAGCCTTAAGCGGGCACTACCACTGAGCTATTGCGCTTTATTGGTGAACATGAAAATTAATTAAACATTAAACATGTTATTTTCTATTCTTACATGCATTTAATTAATAATCAGGGCTCAAATTTAATATTTTTTCCCACTCGCAAAAAAACGCAAACAGTTTAAAACATAACTGGCAAACTTTTTTTTCTACTCGCATTTTGCCGAAAATGCAAGTATTAATTTTGAGCCTGGACTCTATTTTAAGTTTGTCAACCAACTCCTTCTCCCATTTCTTCACTGTCTGTATCGCCAGTGCGTTGGATCTATGTGATTTCTTCATTTTGTTGATTTCAGATTCTGTGCAAAGTTTACTGACATCACAAGATGTAATAAAAAAAAACAAGAGCTGTCAGAGGACAGCACGCTCAACTATTCAAAATGCTTGTTGGTAAATCAAATGAAATCTATTGCAATTCTTGCCCTTCATATACCCTGTACATAATAATAGTAAACAAGAGGGCCATGATGGCCCTAAATCACTCACCTGAGATAAATAGCCCTCAATGCCAAACATGCTAAACATACTGCTTTAGAAATAGAGATGCTGAGGCGTAAACAGTGAAATTTGAGGTTTTCAGAAATTACTTAGAGTGCAAACAAAGCCAAATAAGCCATTTTTATCATTTCAAAAGGGGCATAACTCCTGTCCTAAAGGGCAAATATCAGCCAAAATTCAAAATTTTATGACACTTAACATTGTCACAAATTTTAGAGATGATTGGTTAAGAAATAAAAATGCTAGAAGGCAAACAATGTGAAATATAGCCTTTTTAGCATTGAAAGGGGCATAACCCCCGACATAACTGGCCAGTAGTTTTGAAGCAGATGATTTTTAAAGTTTTCATATTTTTTTTCTTTTTGTTGCCATGGCAACCAGAGTTCTATATGGATCAAGTTATTTTAAAAACTTTTGTGAAGGTTGACCCAAAGATCATTCCTGCCAAGTTTAATCAAATTCTGTCCAGTGGTTTCAGAGGAAATGTTGATTAAAGTTTTCTCTATATACATATAAGGCAAATAAGCCCCGCCCCTGGCAGCCATGTTTTTTATGGATCGAAATTTTTTTAGCAACTTTGGTAGAGGTTGACCCAAGGAACATCTGTACCAATATATTTTAAAATCTGGCCAGTAGTTTTGAAGAAGATGATTTTTAAAGTTTTCATATTTTTTTTCTTTTTGTTGCCATGGCAACCAGAGTTCTACATGGATCAAGTTTATTTTAGCAACTTTTGTGAAGGTTGACCCAAGGATCATCCCTGCCAAGTTTAATCAAATTCTGTCTGGTGGTTTCAGAGGAAATGTTGATTAAAGTTTTCCCTATATACATATAAGGCAAATGAGCCCAGCCCCTGGCGGCCATGTTTTTTACGGATCGGAATAATTTTAGCAAATTTGGTAGAGGTTGACCCAAGGAACATCTGTACCAATTTATTTCAAAATCTGGCCAGTAGTTTTGAAGAAGATGATTTTTCAAGTTTTCATTTTTTTTTCTTTTTGTTGCCATGGCAACCAGAGTTTTACATGGATCAAGTTTATTTTAGCAACTTTTGTGAAGGTTGACCCAAGGATCATCCCTGCCAAGTTTAATCAAATTCTGTCCAGTGGTTTCAGAGGAGATGTCATTTAAAGCAAATTGTTGACGACGCACGACGCCGGACAAAGGGCGATCACAAAAGCTCACTTGAGCACAAAGTGCTCAGGTGAGCTAAAAATGATATACCTTGATAGTCTGATACCCCTTAATATTTTTATGAAGTCTAAAATCAATCCCATGCCTAGTTACTGAGACATAAGCATAATAACACTGTGCATGCAAAACTTTTAACCAAATTAGAAAAGGGCCATAATTTGCATAAAATTCAGTCAAAAAGTTATCCTCCTTGGTTTTCTGATGCCCCTGAAGACACTCCTTAACTTTCTAGTCAATTCCTCAAGCAATTTCTGAGATATAAGCTGGATAGTAGCTTGAATGCAAAAAAATTAACCAAAATTCTAAGTTAAAAGGGGGTCATAATTTGTAACATATTCTATTCAGAGTTATCAACCTTTATAGTATGATACCCCTAAACATATTAAAGATATTTCAAATCAATCTCATGCCTGAATACTGAGATATAAGCATGAAAGTACCTTGCATGCAAAACTTTAACCAAAATTTCTAAGTTAAAAAAGGGGTCATAACTTGTAATATATCCCATCAAAAGTTATCTACCTTGATAGTATGGTACCCCTAAACGTAATAACGATGTTTCAAATCAATCGCATGCCTGGATACTGAGATATTAACATGAAAATATCTTGCATGCAAAACTTTAACCAAATTTCTAAGTTAAAAAGGGGCCATAATTTGCAATATATTCCATCAAGAGTTACCTACCTTGGTTGTCTGATGCCCCTAAACATATTCATGAACTTTCAAGTCAATACCATGAATGCTTATTGAGATACAAGCTGGATAGTAGCTTGCACGCAAAACTTTAACCAAATTTCCTGTTGCATGCAAAACTTTAACCAAAACTGCTAAGTTAAAAAAGGGCCATAATTTATATCAAATTCAGTCAAGAGTTATCTACCTTGGTTGTCTGATGCCCCTGAACATATTTATAAACTTTCAAGTCAATACCATAAATGATTACTGAGATATTAGGTTGATAGTTACTTGGATGCAAAACTTTAACCAAAAACTAACGCCGATGCCGACGCAAGGGCGACTACAATAACTCTCATATTCTTCGAAAAGTCAAGCTAAAAAAAAATCCGGATATCTTTCATTTTGACATTGTTCAAATGATGATCGAAATCAGCATCAGACGCATATCCATTGGAAACCAGAACTAGTGTAACAAGAGGGCCGTGATGGCCCTGAAACGCTCACCTGATTATCAATGAGCAACATATGTTGGATTTTACATATTGACCTACTTTTTGACATCACATGACCCAAATTTGAACTTGTCCAAGATTTTATGAAAACAAACATTTTGACCAAGTTTCATGAAGATTGGGCCAAAAATGTGGCCTCTAGAGTGTTAACAAGGTTTTTCTAAGATTTGACCTCATGACCTACTTTTTGACCCCACATGACCCAAATTTGAACTTGTCCAAGATTTTATGAAAAAAAACATTCTGACCAAGTTTCATGAAGATTGGACCAAACATGTGGCCTCTAGAGTGTTAACAATGTTTTTCTAAGATATGACCTCATGACCTATTTTTTGAACCCACATGATCCAAATTCGAACTTGTTCAAGATTTTAAAGAGAAAAACATTCTTACCAAGTTTTCGTGAAGATTGGGCCAAAAATGTGGCCTCTAGAGTGTTAACAAGGTTTTTATAAGATTTGACCTTGTGATCTACTTTTTGACCTCACATGACCCAATTTCAAACTTGTCCAAGATTTTACGGAGACAAACATTCTGACCAAGTTTCATGAAGATTGACCTTTCAAATATGGCCTCTAGAGTGTTAACAAGCCAAATTGTCGACGACGCACAACGCACATCACACGAAGGGCGAACACAAAAGCTCACCTTGAATATAAAAAGCCATAATATTGTATAATGGTTGGTTTATACATGATACAGGCATCCGTAAAAGGTATTGATGCGAATTGTTTAAATATATATAAATTATCAATCACATTCAGTCTTACTCCACCACACTAACGTAAAATTGTTTTGTTATTTAAATCATAACCTAAAGTCATCATTCTTTTTTAGTTACAAGCAATTTCATTGGCTGTCGCTTGTTTACCAACCACTGAAAATGTGCGTTACAAACAGAGTTTTCATTTAGTGGCATAATCACAAATTGGTCCTCTATTATAATTCATATAACACAATAATTACAGGCAACTTAGGATAACTTTGTATATATTATAGGGCACTTACGTAACATAAACTGACTAACTTTATTAATACCATCTTAACTATATGCACTGCTGCCTACACCTTTTAAGTGTATATATTTAATAACCCATTACAAGCGTACACAATGAAGTGCCACCCTTAATAAAGAAAACCCCAAATTTTTCATCCTATCAAGGAATGCTTCTAAGACAACGGAGGAATCTACCAGACAACAACAACAACAAGGCAACTTTCAGTCTAGCATTTAAGATTTTACTTCAATGAGGCAAATTGAGACAATATTTGTGCACCAAGATCTGTGCTCCAGCACATTAGGGCGCTACGCCCGGCACCTTTGATATACGCCCTTTTGCCTTTGATCTTCGCCCTGCCCCCTTCAGACACTGTGCCCTGCTTTGCCTTTGTCAGTAAAAGGTTCTCCCCATTCTGTTTTCACCAAGCCTCAACTCTCAGCAAGCATCCTTTGATTTTGTTGACAAAACTTAGCATATGTGTGTGTGTCACCTAATGTGGCCGGTGTCAATCAACCGGCACAAGCCATGATTAACAGTCGGCTATTATAATATCAACATAATTTGTGCAGTTATTTGGCACTAAAAAGTAAATTTTAATTTAATTTATTACGAAGGTAAGTATTATTGTCTACTACCTGGGGAAAAATATAGTATGTTGTCATTGTTAATCTAAACCGCACATTAATTCCAAGTATGATGAAGTGGAACAGCCATCAGATTAATAACTGACATTTTAAAGCTTGTTCTCTCCAAAGCTTCGATTTGTTTAGGGCAAACTCAGTGTCAACACTACAAAAGTCAGATTAGTCTTTTTTGCTGATGGACGAATACTTGCCTGATGAAAAAATTCCATTTTCCCAAAAATATCAACCAATGAAATCACCCGATAAAATGAAATGGCCCGATAAAATTTTGTTCAGAGAGGTGGATAACTGTCATAAATTTTACCTTTAATGTTGATTTTATCTGTCTCTAAAAATTTAGCATGCTAAAAGCAGGAGTTATTACAGTTTAAATGTATCTATGTTTACTTCTGGTATGTTCGAAGAAAATCATTTAAAAAACATGCACTGATGAATTTTGTTTACCGCCATCAAAAAACTTCAAAAATGTTTTAACACATGAATGTTTGAAATAAGAAACTGTAAAACAGATTTTACATTATTTTTTTTTTAAATTAAGGTTGTACTATTAATTATTTTATAACAGTCAATAACTCAGTTAATAACTTCCTTTGATTCCAAAAAAGAGCTTAATTATTTATATGTTAAGATACGCATTTTATGTTTGATTATAAAAAATCTTACATGTATAATGCTGAGAAATTTAATATACATATATATGAACTTTCTGTAAAAAAAGTCAGTGAGATGCTTCCCCAACCCACTTTTACCTAAGAACAGGGATAATAAAATGAAAATTTTGCTACAAAACTCTGCACATACATAAGGCACCTTCTTGACTGGAATAAGAACAAAAATTCCAACCAGGAAATCTCCCAGAGGCCTTATTTAATGTTTTAATTTGAAAATTTTTACAGGAGATCCCCCCCCCCCCCCATCCAAGAGGGTACCCCCTTCCCTCTCCATACTCGTCTTTTCGCAGCTATGATGCTCCTTTGGGTCACTAGCACCCTGCCCTTTTCAAGTCCTGGCTGGAGCACTGCAAGATGTGTGTGACTGGCAATTAATATACGCTTACACGCTTTTAATGATTTGAATCAAATATTTACCAGGCTACCTGCATTTTTAACTGTTTTAGTAGTGAAAAAACGTGTTGCAACTTTGTGATGGACTAACCAAATTAGATGATTTTGGTCACAGTTGAAAAGTCTTTTGTGGACAGATGCTTCAATGGATTCATCCAAGGTATATATTTCTTGGTAGATGCATTTATTAGCTAGGCGATAGTCAATAGTTTTATCGATTTATCATAATTTGTTGACCATAAAAAAAACTTATAAGCCATTACAAGTCATATGAAGAATTTCCATATATGGACTCGAAAACCTTGTTAGTGTATAAAGCGACTAACACCCCCGCATTTGAAGTGAGAGCTGATAACATCCATATGTGCCAGAAAATAAATTCTGATAACAGAAAAACATTTATCCGTGTATTTTTAATTTTGAAAATTATATTTAAAAAAATGATTCCAAGTATTTACTCGTGTTTGCGATGAAAAAAAAGAGTAGCATACAGATTTGTACTAACCGATTAAATTTTCTACATCAGCATCTGTTTTGCTGCTTCGATGGCTGCTTATAACCTTGAAAATATGAGACTTACAGTACTGAAATATAAAAGGATTTGAAAAGAATAGTTTTTGTACTTTCAAATTCATATCACTTTTGTCTATGAAAATTGCTCCATAATACAATGCTTTATTACATGTATGTGTAAAAAATAGTTGTTTTGTATGTTACTGCTTACAACATCAATAATAAATAAGTTACTGAATTACCGAAATGTAATTTAATTACCAACAACGATATACATGGATTTCGGGCCTAGTTTGCCCTATATTTTATACAAATGAAAACTTAGAAAGTTTTCACCCCTGAAACCAGGATATCATTTTATTCGGTATAATGCACACCTCACAACCTTATACCAAAGTGGATTCTTCAAGGGAGGTAGCCCCATATTATTTCAAAATATTTTTGATAGTGGTTGTATCCCTTGGTTTCGGTTGAAATAGCTTTTAAAGTCTCACCTACGTCACCACCAAAAAAAAAGAAAAAAAGATCTCCCAGTCTAAGTGGTCTTCCTTCACTAAACCATTCATTAAAAACCGAAATAAATGGTCACATGCAGTATTTATGGGAAAATGTACATTCGATCAACATCCAGTTAAATAAGATATCATTTCTATGTATTGCGTGCCTTGAAAAAAAATCTATCCTGTGTCACGTGCAAAGTTGTGCAATACTCGTTAGATTTTATATTCTTTGTTTCATGTACTTTCTTAGAGATTTATCTATGACAATCATGATTTGTTTTTTAGTCTATCAATTCGATCATGATCTTTCCTTCTCAACTGTACATTAATAAAGACTTACTTGTATTGATGATATGGTAATCATTATAAATATGATGACTCTATCTAGTTTTAATGTGAATATTATGGTGGCATATTTCTGCCAGCCTCTTATCCACTTAGCTATGTTGAAACTTTTCTGAAAAATTGTCACATATCCAGTTAGTATCTGGCAAGTAGCAAATTTTCAAGTTATCTACTTAGGTATGGACTAAACTGTCTGTTAGTGCCCACTACTGCCAATCACATATTCATTTATTTTAACTGGATATCATGCCTTTTTCCAGATAATTATGTGAAAAAATGCTTGTTATCCACATAATTTAACTGACTAACTTGAAAAAAAGGCGAGATATCCAGTTATCTTAAGTGAATATATGGCTGGCAGCAGTGGGCACTAACAGGCAGTTTTATTCTGTTAAGATACCTAAGAGGATAACACGAAAGTTTTCTACTTGCCAGATACTAACTGACTATGTGACAATTTTTCAGAAAAGTTTCGACATAGCTAAGTGGATAAGTGGCTGGCAGAAATATGCCACCATAGAATATAAAGCTTCATCAAATGCTTTTTAGTGGGTTACAGGGAAATATCAGTGAACTAAAAATGGTAATATTCACTGTTTTAAACAGTGAATAGACTTCTACCCTTTTAATAAATTTCACTGTTTTCTAACGGGACAACTTTACGTTTTAAATGTTAATTTTAAAAGAAACTATCGTATTTTTTCCACAATATATCAATTGGTTTTACTTTAAAATAAAAATTATTCAAGAAATGATGATGATGCAATGTCTTTGTATAAATTAATAGGACTATTTTCAGACCGAATAACTATTTGTAAACGCGACCTCAGGAATTTTTACAGGTTAAGATTTATAATGAACTCAAATGTGGCAGAAAAACATTAAATAAATCAATAAATAAATAAACGGTTTCAGTGGAACATCATTTTTAATTCGTCTTGTGAGCTAGGAAAATCACTATTTTCGTATTCGCTCGATGAAAAGAATAAAGTTATGAAACAACACAGACACGTGTGTATCAAAGACCTATAGCTTAATATGTCTTTGGTATCACTGTGTATCGACTTTATAATGGCGGATCGCCCAAGCAATTAAGTACATGTAGCTCATTTTACTGATAATCTGCGTGTTATATATGATATCAATATTTTATTCGCGCTTGAGACAAATAATTTACACAAATAATGCACACGTTACATGTATAGTTATTATCTTTTCTTTTTTTTAATAGATGCATGATCCAAACAATTGTATACCGACATGGCGTGTGTACATGTGACACAGACAGTTGAATTGCGCTGAATAAAAATAGTATCATTGCATATTTATACATTTAAACAAATGTTTACAAGGCTGTGTAATTCAAGTTCTGTCATTAGTTTGGCTCGGTGATGTCTACGTTAGAAAAGAAAAAAACCGTGAATGAATTAAGCTCAGTAAATTTGATATCCGTACGTTTATAAAGCAAACAAACTGAAAGATAGATAAACGAATGAATAATACGACACGTGACCTTACCTGGCCGTCACATGAGGCGTGTGACTATGATTAAAAATCTATTTTAAGCTTTCTTAACCCCGGCTTCAAATACACCATTCGAGAAATATTAACGAAAGGCCGGGTTCAAAAGAATTTTATTTTTCATCTTATTTCCTTCGCCGTGTGTTCCATGCTCATTCTTTCTATTGACCCACAGTTTTTATGTCAAAACAACAAGACGCGTACAGCCAGGAGGCACCGGGCCCGTGTCCCTACCCACGGGCCCAGCAGTATGTGGGGCAGATGTACAACACTATACCGGCGCCTGTGGCGGTCACGACCGTGTATCCGACGTATCAATCCGTGGTCAAGAAGAAATCCGTGCTAGAAGCCTACCTTCTGTGGCTGATATTTGGTGTTCTGGGTTTCCACCACTTTTACTTGAATGTAAGTTTACCTTTCTTTATATGGAAATCTCTCTCTCTCTCTCTCTCTTTCTCTCTCTCTCTCTATTTCAGGTATATATGGAAATATCTCTCGGGTCAATCTCGACGTCGGGTATAGATTGAAGACCATTAAACATCAAACTGACTATTTCATCTCCTATACTATATGCGCTACGCTACATAAGGAAAATCTGTACTTTAGTCAGATTGATTAAACATTAAATTAGTATCTAACTCAAATTAATTAGAAACAATAAGTTGACTTTAAATCTTTTGTTAATATATACAGAAAAATTCGGGTTCAATAAAATGTGCCCGTAACATTGAGTTGGTCGTGAAAATGAGTTGGTCGCAGAGTGAGGTTTTACTGACAACTTGAATCAACTTTTTCACAGGACCATCGTTAGCATTATTGAGGTCAAAAGAAGACTAATTTTACGTTTTGGTCCGATTTTAGTGGTCTTTTTACGCAATTTTGAGTTGCCCGCTTTAATGAGGTGAGCGACCATTGAAATATATAGAGAAACCTCACTTTGCGACCAACTCATTTTCACGACCAACTCAATATTACGGGCACATTTTGTCGGACCCGAATTTTTCTCTATATATTTCAATGGTCGCTCACCTCATTAAAGCGGGCAACTTTCAATGTTGATCAAATTCAATACTTTTTTTAATTTGATAGATGAAAATAACATCTCTTGAATCAATTTAATGTTTTTAAAAAGTTTTGTTATGAAATGTAATCCTGATTATTTTTATAAAACTTTTTTTTTCACATTTAAAATTAAAATCTATGGTCATATCATTCCGATTAAAAGTCTACCCATTTTAAATTTCTCTAATTTTCCTATAATTATCAAGCCGATTACTTATTCAATTGTTGTAGTAATAAGCTTTGTTAATCATCCAGTTGCCTCCGACTTTTCCCCGTGCTGTTTTGATTCAATGTAAAGATCTGAACGTTTGATTTCAGTTTTAAATCAAAGTCTTTGGAAAGTTGTTATGAAAGTGATTGACTAATATGACGGGATATCTAATTCTATTTTAGTTAAGTTTTCGTGGGAAGTTTTCGTGCCAATTAACGACTGTCAAAACTTTAGACAATCGAAACGTGTCTCATCTGGACATATAACAAATACTCGTTAGCTTAACAGGAAATACATCCGTAGATCCCAAGATTGCTCTCTTTTACTATATATTACCCATCTCACCCATTGTTTTCACTCTCCATCGAATCTTATCTACCATGTTATCAAAACATCCGAATTTCGGCACGTGCGACCTTCACCTGTACCGGAAACCAGGTGTCGTAAAATGACAACTCGTATCAACTTTTTCACAGGACCATCGTTCGCTTTATTGAGGTCAAAAGAAAACTAATTTTACGATTTGGTCCGATTTTAGTGGTCTTTTTACGCAATTTTGAGTTGCCCACTTTAATGAGGTGAGCGACCATTGAAATGTATAGAGAAAAATTCGGGTCCGACAAAATGCGCCCGTAATATTGTTGTTGTTGTTGTATTGGGGTTTACCGTCGCTGCGATAGTATTTCAGTCATATAGCGACGTCCAGCTAATAACTGGTGGAGGAAGACCCCGAGTACACAGAGGTACCCGGGTAGAACCACCGATATACCGCAAGCCAGCTGGAAGGCTTCCTCACATGAAAAATCCGAAGTCCCGTAATATTGAGTTGGTCGTGAAAATGAGTTGGTCGCAGAGTGAGGTTTTACTGTATATGTTATGTTAGTTAAAGTTACAAATAGAATTTAAATGGCCATCTGTAGGGTATTTTCGTGTACATGTATGTAGAACTAACAAAGGACTTAATTCACAGAGACCGGGTTTCGGCCTTCTCTACTTCTTCACATTCGGACTCTGCGGTGTAGGTTACCTTATAGACCTGTTTCGTATTCCGCACTTGGTGAGAGAGGAGAATCAACGTCTGCAGTCGCCGGAACCAACAATAAAGCAGAAAAATGTCAGTGATGCTTATACACTATGGTTCCCCTTCGGTTTACTGGGTGAGCATTACCTCTGTTGCTGCCACTCTTCTTACTCATCATCAGCTTCTTTTTCTTTTTCGTCGTAGCTGTATTGACTTTGACCTACTGATTCAACCAATCAAATGTTGGTATGCAAATGAAGCCAGTGTAAATACAATGCTATCACTAGCTTGTATAATTCATTTTTGGGATATTTAGGATATTCCAATTTAAAATGGGAGTTTCAGGTTGTATATATCTTTCTACTTGATATAACAGGTTTTGTTTCTTTTTTCACTAAAATTAAACTCTTTCATATCAAATTTAGGAATGCTGCTTTGGCAAAATAATTTAAACAACTAAATAAGAAGCAGGCGTATGTCTATTTTTAGACCACAAAATCCCATAATTTGTAAAGGTGGACTCGGCCTTTCAGGGGAGGTAACTACTGCAGAGAAGTTGTGTAGTTTATTGTGCAGATATGGAAACAATAATCGGATCATTCTCCTACCCAATGTGCCTCTGACAGCTGACCCAAAACTTTCCTTTTCAGTACCACCTCCTCCCTTCACCTTTGTCACAGGGGATGACAACATCTAGGCTGAATTAGCCGAGTTTGTCATTCCCACTTTGGCTTCAAAATTCTTGATTTTATTAAGTACCTACCTCACACCTGTGAGGCTTTTCAAAATTCGACATATTTCGGCATTCAAATTCATCTTTAAGGAGTTTGGGTCACACTCCGAGGTCCGACCCATAAAACAGTTAATACTGTAGACGGACCCTCATTAAGCATCTTATAAAAAAACAATAATCGGATATAGGCGATTTATGATCGTTCGGTTTCGCTTGTTTACATGTGAATTGTATTTATTTACAAAAAAAAACAACTAAAAAACAAAACAACAACAAAAAACAAACAACAAGCAAATGCGTAATATTTAATGGCAGTTGGTAGATTAGTTTTTTTTTAAGTTTTATAAATTCATTTGTTATATAGTCTTTACAATACCTCCTATAATCTTGGTATTTCTAAACATTTTTGCTAACGTTTCCTTTATAAAAGTTTTAATCAATAATTGTCAATTATTTAGCTACGCCGAATATCTTTTTTAAAGTTATTTCTTGTTTCTTATTCTCTTTAATAGTTTTATCGTTTAACAGGGAAATCGGTGACCTTTGTATCATATATTATAGGGTATGAATGTTTTTTTCTTTGGCTATATCGAGCCCTTGTTTTTATTTTATGTTTTGTTTTGTTCTGGTCACAATCATGTTATTGATTGTACATTGAGATAGTGTATTCGTCAGTGTATTACTCCAGGGTTACACCATTTCTATCTGGCAAACATGGGTCTTGGTATCCTTTACTTCTTCACATTGGGCCTGTTTGGTATTGGCTGGCTCGTCGACCTCTTCAGAATACCCAGTATGGTGAGGAAGGCCAATAGTCAGTCACTGGAGCAAAAACTGGTAAATATCTTCATCAATCAACATGCATGTGTGTAAATTTTAAACCAATCTTTTGATATTCAGTATAAATGTGTATGTTGTTTTCCCGATTCAGTTGACATAATTTTAATGAACCTAGTCTTTGCGGTTGCAATGAAATTACATTTATTACTACCAGTACAGACAATGGCAGAAAGAAAAATAGAAGAGAAAATTTAAAAATCTTTCACAGTGTTTGATTAAAAAAATCTTTCTTGCATTAAACCATCACACAGTTTCTGTGGAAATGAAAATATTGATTTTTTTGTGCCGACACTGAAATAATGGCATTTTATTTTATGAACAGAAACGACCCGAAAATAAATAGAATATAAAACGATAAATAGAAACATCAAATGATATAAAATAAATATGAAATTCATTTCATACAGGAGAGTGATCAGTAAATAGACCTCGGCAACCTGGAACTTTCTCCGAAGGTGGCTTAGCTACGCAATTGTATTATACCATCATCACACCATTATTGTACGTGGTTGCCAGGCATCAAAATTTATTGTTGAATGAACGAGTACCACCTCAAATACTACCGCCTAAACTACTGCTACCACTTACGCAGTCTTATCGTTTCAGGAGAAATCAGTAGGGACAACATACATTCTGGGAGTGTCACCATTTGGGTTACTAGGTATCCATCACTTCTACCTGAGCAGGCCATTTTTCGGTCTCTTCTACATGTTCACGCTGGGGAACTTCGGACTGGGGTACTTACTGGACTGGTTCCGAATCCCGATCCTCGTCAAGCGAGCCAACAAGAACATATTCAAGGGCCCAGATGCGGACAGACACTTGGACGATGCTTACTTACTGTGGTTCCCATTGGGTATATGTCTTCATTTTACCTTATATTTTTAAACATATATTGCTAAATGGCCAGGACAGGAAACACCTTACATGAATTTAAACTGAAAATGCATGTCAGATGAGTTATTGAAAAGATGTCAGTCCTAGCATCATATTTTCATGAAAAGGTCATCTTGATGTTAAGGCCATCTCAGCAATGGGGACACTATTTCTGGAACCTTTTTCGTACACACTCCTTAATTTCACTTGATAAGATCATTTGAAAATGCACATCCCAATATAGACTAAAACAATTGGTATTTCATATAATGGCCGGAAAATCAATCTTTTGAATAGTTATATTTCACATTAGTCTCTCATGGAGTAACTCTCATCAGCACGATGTTCAGTCTATTCATAAGTTACTTCCCATGCTGTACTAGATTGCTCAAATACCTCCATATACGCACACCAAAGAGACACATGCACATATAGATACAAACCTACACACATACGTTCATTTTTAGCCCACCTTTGACAAAGGTCAGCATTTAACTTAAACTATATCTCCTCCTAAACTAAACGGGAAATGTGAAATAGCTTCTCAGCCAAAAGAACTGACAAGTTTTTAAAATATTTTTGCACGGATGTTCCTTTGGTCATTCTAAACTAAGATTGTAAAAATTATTTGGTTCCGTGGAAAACATGGCCGCCAAAGGCGGAGCCCGTTTTAATTATATGTATATAGTACACATTTCAAAAAACTTCTTGTCCAAAACTAGTCATTGGAGTTCAAAGTTTTTTGACACAAATGTTTCTTGGGTGACTCGCTACCAAGATTGTAAAAATTGATTAGATCCTTTGAAAAACATGGCCACCTGAGGGCAGAGCCCGTTTTCCATATATGTACATAGTACATTTAAAAAAATCTTCTTGTATAGAGTACTGGATGACTTTCAAAGATTATTTTTAAAAAAAGATATTCCTTGGGCCACTCTCTATGAAGATTGTTAAAATTATTTGGATCCGTAGAAAAATATGGCTGGCAGGGACAGAGCCCATTTTCCATAATGTCATAAAATATTTTCTGTTTCTTTTCTTCCGGCCAATTAATACTTGGATCTTAGGTGAGCGGTTCCAGGGCCTTCATGACACTCTTGTTATTGATATATTTTACATGTAAATCATATCTCTGTAATAAATGGTAAATGAAATGGTATGTAAACCGTTTTGTTTTTAGGGAGAAAGAGAGAGAGAGAGAGAGTGAACATAATATTCTGGCATGTTTGTTTCCTATAGAACTGTGCTCAAATAGATTGAACATTTAATTGAGAATCAGCGTTGTTCCTTGGACAAATAAGGACGCTCAATAAATATTGACAATTGTTTATTGGGGATTAATCACGAATCAGGCCTTAATTTTCTCGGTGACAACTTGGATATTCCTATGTGATAGGAATCTGATTTAGGCGGTGCGGTGATCTTTTTGCAATGTAGCACATCAGGGTTGGTAATTTGACCAAATATTGTCCTGTACATGCTGTTTATTTTATATTTTAACGGCGTTACTACGGTTATGTGGGTGGCTGCATTGAAATCATTATAAATACATGCCAATTCCAACCTTTCACTTGTAGAAATAGATATTTTTGACAGTAAACATACCTTCTGGATTTATTTAAGACTTGATTTTAGCTATCCAGGTATGTGCTGTTTAATTGTTATCTTTCCTGTTATATCCTTATTACTTTTTCACCCAATACATGACTTGCATTTCAACCACCATTTTAAAAATATATAAACATGTATCGTGTTAAATTCCTAATTATAAATGTTGCAGGCCTACTAGGGTGTCACCACTTCTACCTGAGGAGGCCTGTATGGGGTATCGTTTATTTTTTCACACTGGGACTGTTCGGTATCGGCTGGCTGGTTGATGGGATAAGGATGCACTGCTTGGTAAAGGAATGTAACAAGTCCCTCCACCAGATGACTCACAGGACCCCACTTTACAGTGGCCCCAGGCAAGGTAATGCTTTGTTAGTTTGGCCATAGGATAACAGTCACATGTATTCACATACTTATACAGGAGTAACATAAATAACCTAATGTAGCCAATGGTTAAATTACAAAATACTTACAATAGTTTTCTCTTCCAAATCATCATGTAATTGGCAGTTCCCTGCTTAAATAGCACAGTTCAAGGATTGGTTGTCCCGGTGTTAGGATAATGTAACTAGTCAGCGGGTGTGGTAATATCACATGTCTACGGCATGACACACTATATCTGTCTCTCCAAATGACTAAACTCTACGATCGATGAGACGTTAAATCTAATAAACATAAATGTACAACATCTGAGTTTTAATAGTCTACATGCTACACATATAACTTTAATAGAGGCCCGTCCACCTATACTGTGTTCATCTTTATTTACAGGCATCGTCATAGCAGCGCCACCTCAAGTAAGCGGGGTACCAAATCCACCAATTAGTAACCCATCAGTCGGACAATATCAACATACCGGATATGGTGCCCAGCCTTACTACACACAACAACCTATCTTGCATTTACCACAGCAGCCTGTACCGGGGCCCCAGCTGCCTGTATATCAGTATGGACAAGAGCGAAGTATGTACTTCGATTTTACATCTCTAATACTTCTGTGTATCTTAAATAAAATGTTTTATTTTCATAGTTTGCAGGATATAAATCCAACTGGTAGATAGTTACTGAATTATCACTTTGTTTCAGACCAATATGCACCTTCTTACATGGAAGATCCCCCTCCATACACCCCAAATCCAGAAACCAGCGGCAACACATCCGGGTACCAACAAAAATAGTGTTAATGAATTTCCAGGATTTTATATTGTTCAAACTCAGATAGTGATGTATCTGAAGAAGTTATCTAGAATGCAGAGACAAACTAGTGTATCAATTGACTCTGTTTCTAGTGCTTCTACATTTATCATTCATAGCTAATGATAAAGACTCTGTACCAATATATTGTTTCATATTGATAAATATATTTTCATAATCCGCGTTAATATATATACGATTTTTGTTGTATATTGTTTAATGAAATATTTCTTTCACCATTCTGATTTTTTCTGAATTCATCAAATATATGAATATTATTTTTAGTATCTTTTCATAAATATTTTGTAATATCTCAATGTATACAATCCTTTTTGAAACTTAATTTGATGGAAAATGAGGAAAATTTCAACAAACCGAATTTTAGGGAACACCATAAGCTTAAAAAGACTGCATGTATGAACTGCCACAGGCAAAGGCGCATCCGACCGAACAGGCACTGGGCATTTATTTGTTTGTTTTGTTTTTGGTTTAAGAAGGGAACACGAGTCAAATTATACACAAATAATTGACGGAAATTATGCTGAAATTAATCAGAAGGAATGTTACTGGGTCCGTCCGTCGTCTTCAAATAGAGTTGTATACAGACAGTCATTGGAATGAAAGGTGTTGCTTAGATTTGGTTGTTGCTAAACAGATGTCTGATGATTTTATTTTTGGAGACTGACTGTTAAACAGTGGTTACTGAGTAATGACATACTATGTATTTCTTCATAATTTAGTGTTTCATTGGATTCATACTATATATTTCTTAATAATTTAGGGTGGGAATTATTTTTTAAGTAGTTCCGTTTCTTGTCTCCAGCGAAAAAAAAGGGTCGGTAGGTCGGGATTTTTTTTACATGAAACGAAAGGTAAAAAGGGGGGAAATATTTTTTAAAGGCGGAAAGGTAAAAGAAAAAAAGGGGGGGGGAGGGGTTTCGGTCGTATAAAAGAGGGGCCGTCGGGCGACCAGAAACGGAACAATTTTTTTTCCACACTGCCAGGGCACATTCAAACCAGAAGACTATTCGGACTTGGTGGAGTTATGATTATGTAGCTGGAATAATTGACATTATCACCACCACTCAGGGTGTAAGCCTGTCGGTATACAGTTTTGCAAATTTCATTTTGTATTTCGAATAAACTTTTACATTTAGATATTTTAACTCATACTTAAAGTTTAATAATTATTCTTATTTTGTTTTAACTTTGATACATCTTTGATCAGTATGCTCGTTTATAGCTACATCCTACATACGAACAAACCACCGGAGTTTGAAATTCTATCAATAAATAAATATAATATAATAGTAAATGATAAGCTCTGTATATATTTAAAAAGACAAGGAATGCAACGCCTTTTCGCCACCCAACACATGTTTGGTTAAACCTACTCCATAAAGAATACTAAAATATACCCAAAACAACCGTTGGTATTTTAAATCACGCCATTTCACAAGAATAATTCAACATTTTCTGGGTCTTATTCTACTTACAAACTGTTAAGGCTATGCACCCTATTAATGATTACGGTTATTCGAAGTAAATGTGTGTAACAACTTTACCGACTGAGTAGTAATTTTTAAGACGTATTTAACGTTTTTTCATAACAGAATCTTAGCGACCAGCAATAATGAAATACGTTCTGACTCTATAGATTCCTTGTCTGATATAAAACTTAAAGCACCACATAAAGCATAAAAAACATGTAAGAAATTATCCTAATATTTAAGCTTGTAATTTTCCAAAAACGCAACAATATACCACATGACAATTACATGACCGGTTTGATAGATTGCGGTAACATCAGACGATAAAAAATATGGAGGAAACATTTAAACATTTTAGGGGGTAAATAATAAACTGCTTTAAAAGTAATAAGTTTTTTTCTTTAAAACAGACTATGCCTCTAATCTTTTTACTTTTTTACTCTTGACAATTGTATTTTCCATATCTAATGATCTATCTATAGTCGTATATCAGATAAAGTAAATACCGACGCTAATGGCATAATCATAACTTGTGTAAATAGGAATTCAGGAAATTACGATACTGCGCGAAAACGTATGTGCGTGAAAACATATGACTCGAAGATATGAACTCTCTGTAAGAAAGTCAGTGAGATGCTTCCCCAACCCACTTCTATCCAAGAACAGGGATAATAAAATGAAAATTTTGCTTCAAAAAAAAAATTAAAAAAAATGCACATACATATGGCACCCTCTTAACTGGAATAAGAACAAAATTTCCAACGAGGAAATCTCCCAGAGGCCTTATTCAATGTCTTAATTTGAAAAGTTTTACAGGAGATCCCCCCCCCCTTCCAAGAGGATACCCCCTTCCCTTTCACTACTCGTCTTTTCGCAGCTATGATGCTCCTTTGGGTCACTAGCACCCTGCCCGTTTCAAGTCCTGGCTGGAGCACTGCAAGACGTGTGCTACTGACAATTAATATACACTTACACGGTTTTAATGATTTGAATCAAATATTTACCAGGCTACCTGCATTATTAACTGTTTTAGTAGTGAAAAAACGTGTTGCAACTTTGTGATGGACTAACCAAATTAGATGATTTTGGTCACAGTTGAAAGTCTTTTGTGGACAGATGCTTCAATGGATTCATCCAAGGTAAATATTTCTTGGTAGATGCATTTATTAGCTAGGCGATAGCCAATAGTTTTATTGATTTATCATAATTTGTTGACCATAAAAAAAACCTTATAAGTCATATGAAAGAGATGCCAAAGATGTTTCACAGTTCAGAAACATTTCCCTCTTGAGTGTGGATGGGAAAATCTTCTTTTCTGTACTTGCCAAACGCCTCACTAAGTATATGACTGAAAACAACTATGTGGAAACATCTGTACATAAGGGTGGGATTCCTGGGTTCTCGGGCTACCTTGAACATACCAGTGCCATATCTCAACTTATTCGGGAGGCGAAGATTAACAAGGGGGACTTGACCATTGTATGGCTCGATCTAGCCAATGCATATGGCTCAATTCCGCACCAACTCATCATGAAGGCACTAGACCATTACCATGTTCCAAGACAGGCACAGAACCTAGTTAGAAGTTATTATGATGGGATCCGTCTGCATTTTACATCAGGAGGAATGACAACAAAGGCACAACATCTGGAAAAGTACATTGTGACAGGTTGCACAATTTCTGTGATACTTTTTGTTATGGCGATGAATCTGATACTCAAATCTGCCCAGAAGGAAACAAAGAGCCCAAAGACAGATTCTGGAATCCACCTACCTGCTAACAGAGGATTCATGGATGACTTGACAATATCCACACAGAGCCACATACAAGCCCGGTGGATACTTCAAGCTCTCAGCGAGACCGTTACTTGGGCTCGTATGAGATTCAAGCCAAGGAAGTCCAGGAGCCTCATTATCAGGAAAGGCAAAGTCACCAGCAACGTTAAGCTGAAAGTACAGACTGAAGAAATTCCATCCATAACAGAAAGCCCTATCAAGTGCTTGGGCAAATGGTTTGATGCCAGCTTGAAGGACACGAACTACACAAAAGATCTACAAAACCAAGTTGATAAGGGACTAAAACAACAGACAAGACAGACTTGCCGGGAAAGTACAAGCTTTGGATATACCAGCACGGTCTTCTTCCACGCCTGATCTGGCCTTTAACAATATATGAGATGGCAACAACGACAGTTGAAGCTCTTGAAAGGACCATCAACCGAAGTCTGCGTCGCTGGCTAGGTGTCCCTCCTAGCTTCACTAGTATAGGCTTGTACGGACGCACTAACAAGCTACAGTTACCATTGACATCTATTACAGAAGAATTCAAGGTTGCAAAGGTCAGACTAGTGACTACACTGCAGGAATCAAGTGATGATTAGGTCATACAGGCCGGAATTGAGGTTGGAACAGGAAGGAAATGGTCAGCAGGCAAGGCAGTACAACAGGCAGAAGACAGGCTTAGCCACAAAGATATAGTCGGTACAACATGCCAGGGG
>CM037794.1:36883026-36933026 GCA_021229015.1 Solen grandis
TTGACCCAAGGATCATACCTGGCAAGTTTAATCAAATTCTGTCCAGTGGTTTCAGAGGAGATGTTGTTTAAAGGTTTCTCTATATACATATAAGGCAAATAAGCCCCGCCCCTGGCGGCCATGTTTTTTTACGGATCGGAATAATTTTAGGAACTTTGGTAGAGGTTGACACAATGAACATCTGTACCAATTTCTTTTAAAATCTGGCCAGTAGTTTTAAAGGAGATGATTTTTAAAGTTTTCAAATTATTTTTCTTTTTGTAGCCATTGCAACCAGAGTTCTTCATGGATCAACTTTATTTTAGCAACTTTTGTAAAGCCTCACCCAAGGAACATTCCTGCCAAGTTTCATTAAATTCTGTCCAGCGGTTTCAGAGGAGATGTCGTTTAAAGCAAATTGTTGACGACGGACGCCGGGCGATCACAAAAGCTCACCTTGAGCACTTTGTGCTCAGGTGAGCTAAAAATTAACCAAAATTCTAAAATAAAGGGGGTCATAAGTTTCAATATATTCCATCAAGTGTTATCTTCCTTTAAATAGTGTTTCCCCTAGGATCTGGTTGGGGCATGGTAATTTTTTTACTCAAAAGGGCACTTCGGTCGCGTCGTATTATATTCATACCAAGATTGGGCACTTAAATGTTTTAATTTGAATTTTCATGAATTTAATTTATTTACTGTTATTTATTTCAATTGACTCAACAAATAAATTAATTTAATTTATTCACTTTTATTGATGACAGTTGTCTCAAATACAACCAATAATAATAATGTCCTACAATTATACCTTGAAAAATTAGAATTACATAAATAACATAAATGGGTTTTCAAACAAGACTTATTCCATACTGTTTTTAGCTTGTGAACACTCTAGAGGCCACAGTTTTGGCCCAATCTTCATGAAACTTGGTCAGGATGTTTGTCTACATCATATCTCGGATGAGTATGAAATTAGGTCACGTGGGTTCAAAAACTAGGTCACCAGGTCAAATCTTAGAAAAACCTTGTGAACACTCTAGAGGCTACAGTTTCGGCCTATGGTCAGGATGTTTGTCTACATGATATCTCGGATGAGTTCGAAATTGGGTCATGTGGGGTCAAAAACTAGTTCACCAGGTCAAATCCTAGAAAAACCTTGTGAACACTCTTCAAGCATGTGGGGTCAAAAACTAGGTCACCAGGTCAAAATTTAGAAAAACCTTGTGAACACTCTACAGGCTACAGTTTTGGCCCAATTTTCATAAAATTTGGTCAGGATGTTTGTCTACATAATATCTCGGATAAGTTCGAAATTGGGTCATGTTGGGTCAAAAACTAGGTCACCAGGTCAAATCTTAGAAAAACCTTGTGAACACTCTACAGGCCTACATTTTTGTCCCAGTCTTCATTAAACTTGATATGAATGATGACTGCATGAATTCCCAGTTGAGTGCTAATTCAGGTAGGATCAATATGTAGGTCACTTAGTCAAATGTTAGAAAAACACTTTAGATGCCAGATTTTTTGTCATTATGCCTAACACAGCAATCTTACTCAGGTGAGCGACACAGGGTCATCTTGGCCCTCTTGTTTTTTTTTATATATATATAAATCTTTTTTTTTATATATAAATCTTTTTTTTTTATTAAACTCTAGATAATAATCTTTTTTTCTCCCTCTCTTTTTTTTTATTCAGCAGATGATTTTTATAAATGTTAGTGAATTAAAAAAAAATATACCTTAGTTTTCATACCTGCGGAAAACGTATAGGGTTTGTTATATTTATTCTTATTATTAGGTCTTCTATTGGGTTTGTACTGTTTTTTTTTACGGCTTTCCGCAAATAGGTCTTCTATTGGGTTTGTACTGTTCTTTATTAGGACTTTCTGCCTACTGGCAGAAAGTCCTATTGGGTTTGTACTGTTTTTATTCTTCTTCTTCTTCTTATTATTATTCTTTTTTTCATCCTCTTATATTTGTGTTAATTTTGAGGTGTTGCCATTGACTCAGAACAATGAAAATTTTATGGCATATATTTCAAACCATGAGCTTTCGGATGCAATGAATTTCATATTCATATGACGTCAAATAACGTCAGATTCGACGTCAGGTGAAAAAGTTTTTCATCAAAATTTCACAGAATGTGTATGTTAGGCTCTAGTTGTGCCTTTCGGTATCTGTTTTTCCAAATTCGAAAAGGCAAAGGTTTTATGGCGAATCCAAGATTCGAACTAATGACGTCAAATTTCAAATGCGTATAAAATCGCTTCCAGAAGAGCTAGAAAGCCGATATTGGGACTGAATATTAGTCTCTAGGTCTTCTTTACATTCTGAAAAGATGAACACCATATGACGTCACATGACGTCATATTGCTAATAAAACTTTCGTATTAAAACTTTACGGTTTTTAAGCCCTGTAGGCTTTACTTTTTGCATGATTTGCTTGAAATTTTGTCTGAAGATGCAGTATTAGATTTTATGGAGCCATGTCACTTTCGTTTCAGGAAAATCCCAAAGGTCAAGGTCATATATCAATTATCGGCTTTTTATTCGGCCTTAAATATCTCAAAAATTGTAAATATTCTATCGAGACACTATGCGTATAATTTGTAGTGTTTAGAAAGACCTTTCAGATGACATTTAGTTTTTGATGATCAGGGTTGAATCGGTTGAGTTATGGCGGAAAAAACGAAAATTTGGTAATCCTCAGTGTGTTTAACAGTTTATATCTCGAAAGCCTTTGATTTTTGAAAATATGATGATGAATATTATTTGTAGAGCAATGTTTGGCTGTTATTTTGATGCTTAAAGTTTAATGAATGACCTAAGATTCATGGAGTAATGGGGAAAAAACGAAATTCGTGCATATAGCTTTGGTGATTTTTTTCTTTCTTCAGGAGGTTTAAGAGCTTGTATCTCAAAAAGTATTAAAAAATTTCCTGTACATAAAGCGTGTGAAATGTAGAGAATTTTCAGACGATTATTTTGGTACCTAAAGTTTTGAAATTGATCAAAGTATAAGGAGGTTACATCAAAAATAAGAATTTAAACATGTAGAATTTCAGCGATTCTGCAGTGTTGTCAAAGTTTTACGGCTAATATCTTAAAGCTCATTAGAAATAAGTCCACACCTTAAGCGAGTGAGATGTAGAGAATTTTAAGACGATTATTTTGGTACCTAGAGTTTTAAAATTGATTAAAGTATAAGGAAGTTACATCGAAATTGCGAATTTAAACCCAAGTGTAAGAAATTTCGAAAAATATCCTACTTTCGCTTTCATGTTAACTGAAGCATTTTCGGAAAATGTAAGTTTATAGCTATGTATTAGTCATATAAATTGCAAAAAAACTTTTTACTTATATCATATTGATATTACTAGCTAAACAAGCGTACCCTTTCCGGTGGCCGAGTGGTTAGAGCGTCCGCCTCGGGAGCGGGATGTCGATCCCCGACCACAACATACCAAAGTCGTAAAAAAAGGTACTGTTATAGCTCCCTTGCTTGGCGCTCAACATATGAGGGTATTTGCAGTACTGGTTAGCTCGGTATCAGGATGATGTGACAGGGTGTGGTACTGCAGTTTGGCAGCACTATACCCGCATGAAGTAGACATCGTCTCCAAATGACTGAAATACTGTCGGTGGGGCGTTAAACCCAACAAACAAACTTAACAAGTGTTGACAATGATTTAATGTTGTGTCAAATCATTTTATTTACGTTACTTATACATATCACTTGCAGCATTGTATTACCCATAATCCTTTGAGCGTTTTGGTCATTTAGACCGTTGTTGAAACATTGCAATTTCCCGATTTTATTGTTGCATCAATCGATAAATGCTGTACAAGCTATATCCCAAATTTATGATAAATGATAACCTATGTGAAAATATATGTTATAGTACAATGTAATTAAATTGCCAGCTTGAGATACCATCAGCGTGTATAAGTGTAGACGTTTGAAACAAAATGATCAACACATGTCATCCGTTCAAGACGCTGCAAGCTAATTTGTCCGTTAGCTAAAAGCGCAAAATGGAGTAAATCGTGTAATACAGTCGTCTCGATCGTATGTACAAGCTCTATTGGAATTTAGAGTTTGCCCGCAAATTCTATCCAATCAATGAGCCCAAAATTTCAAAATCCTGGTCGATTTAATTTGTTAAGAGATTTTTGCGTGATTTGTCTACTTAATTGAGATTTAACTGTTAAGAGTTTACGGCGATCTGCGCATGTTATTATTTCAAATTATGCTCCACCCTATTCATGTGATAGCCATATATGGCAATGTTTACTACACCGATCCGTACACACGAGGTGTGCTTATCATTTAATTCCACACTGGCACATGTTGACGTCATTTGTAAACACTGAGTAAAGTTGCTTGAATAATCATGTTTATATACACATTAACATAAGAATGAAGAGCTTTGGAAATATTTTCTCAAAATAATGATTACCAGCTCAGTCCAAACGGACTCCTATGCTAAATAAAAATTAAAATACAAAGATATTTTTGTTTGTTTATTATGTTTAACGTCCAACCGACAGTATTTAAGTCATTTGGAGACGATGTCTACTTGAAACGGATGTAGTGCTGTCACACTGCACAGTATTACGCTGTAGACAGCTGGCATGATACCACACCCAGTCACATTATCCTGACACCGGGCCAACCATTCCTGGAACTACCCTTTCATATTATGCTGAGCGCCAACAAGCAAGGGAGCTATAACCAGTACCTATGTTTACGACTTTGGTAAATACAAGAATTGAAATTGATATAACGTTCATAAACAAGTTACAGATCATTTATTAACTCGTTTGATTCGGTATTTCCAGGGTATTCCTAGCCTTGATATCTCCCGCTGACAGAGGCTATTTTATAGATCTACGATTATAATCTACATACATGTATTTCGTACTTTCCTTAACATCAACAGTTGCTGTGTATTGATGTCTTAACTAATAAAAATAAAATAAATAAATAAATAACTCATCACTCAAATTAAATGTTCATGCTTCTTTATTGAAATCTGAAAAAGAAATGAGCCGACGGTGAAAAACGTGAGAAATTTATGTGTTACATCCATATTTGGAAAGCACGCGCACGTGTGTAAATACTTTAACAACACGCTGACGTAACAATTTTATGGTGCCATCTCCTAATATAGCAGTGTGCAGTTGTGCATCCCGGTATCCGCTTTTCAAAATTCGAAAAGGCAATGGTACTATGGCGAATCCAAGATTCGAACCATTGACGTCAAATTTCAAATGCGTATTAAATCGCTTACAGATGAGCTAGAAATATGATATTTGGACAGAATATAAGTCTCTAGGTTTTCTTTATATTCTCAGAAGATGAATATCGTTTGACGTCATATGATGTCATGAGTTGAAAAGTAATTTCTAAATTTTACGTGTTAAGTTTTATGTGTTGAAAACGTCCGAGCACCTTGAAAATTAAATAGCATATGCTTCAGATAGAACATTTTGCATTTCAATAATTTTCATTTGACTATGACGTGTTTTGACGTCAAATTTGAGGTCGTCTAAAACAGTTTGTATGCGGTCTACAGCCATTATTTCTGGACCAATTATCATCAAAATTTCACAGAATGTGTATGTTAGGCTCTAGTTGTACATCCCGGTGTCCGTTTTTTAAAATTAAAAAAGGCAATGGTTCTAGGCGAACCATTGACGTCAAATTCAAATGCGTATAAAATCGCTTCCAGATGAGCTAGAAAGCTGATATTTGGGTAGGTTATAAGTCTCCAGGTCTAGTAATTTCTTGTAATTTTCTCAGAGTGTGCAAGTTACGCTTTAGTCGTGCATCCTTACTTTCCTTTTCAAATATTAAAAAGACCAAGGTTCTTTGGTGAAACCAAGTTTTGAAAATATGACCTCAAAATTAATTTAAATATTTCAGAGCCCCGAGATGAGATAGAAAAATGAAATTTGCTCATGTTGTAATTTCATAGGTTTCTTTAGAATTTCACAGGCTCGACGTCATTTATCGCCATGATGTTCTTATCCGTTTTCCTTTCTCGCGCAATAAATTCAATGTGATCCGAATGGTCCAGAATCATGAAGATTTTTAACATGTATTTTCGATTTTTCCTATGACGTCAGGTCAAAAAGTTTGTATGCGCTCAGCAGACATTATAAATGGATGGATTTTCCTAAACTTTTTTTTATTAGGGCTTTCTGCTTTTCGCAGAAAGACCTATTGGGTTTGTTCTGTCTTTTATTATTATTAGGACTTTCTGCCTAAAGCAGAAAGTCCTATTGGGTTTGTTATGTTTATTATTAGGACTTTCTGCCTAAAGCAGAAAGTCCTATTGGGTTTGTACTGTTTATTCTTCTTCTTCTTCTTATTATTATTATTATTCTTTTTTTCTTCCTAACTAAACGCTTATTTTTCTATGTTGCAATACTCCTAGGACGATGAAATTTTTATGACTTTTACCACGTCAGGAAATTTTGATTTTATGATTTTCATATGCCTATGACGTCATATGACGTCACATTTGAAATATGCTACAAAAGTTTGTACGCGGTCTACAGCCATTGTTTGTGAACCGATTTTCATCAAATTTTCACAGATTGTGTATATTAAGTTCTAGTTGTGCATCCCTGTGTCCGTTTTTCAAAATTCGAAAAGTCCATGGTTCTATAGCGAATCCAAGATTCGAACCAAGGTCGTAAATTTTTAAATGCTTATAAAATCTGTCCTATTTAAGAAAGAAAGTTGATATTTAGTCAGTATATAGGTCTCTAGAAGTTTTAAAAATTTTGTGAAAATATTTGTCATATGACGTCACGTGACGTCATTATATGATAATGTATTTCTAATATTAACAAGAATATTTCTATATGTTGAAATTGTCGAAAGGCAATGAAAATTTAAAGACACATGCTTCAAACGCTGAAATTTTGATTTCTATGATTTTCATATGCCTATGACGTCATATGACGTCACATTGGAAGTATGCAACAAAAGTTTGTACGCGGTCTACAGCCATTGTTTATGAACCGATTTTCATCAAATTTTCACAGAATGTGTATATTAAGTTCTAGTTGTGCATCCCGGTGTCCGTTTTTCAAAATTCGAAAAGTCCAAGGTTCTATAGCGATTCCAAGATTCGAACCAAGGTCGTAAATTTTCAAATTCTTATAAAATCGGTCCTATTTGAGATAGAAAGATGATATTGGGTCAGTATATAGGTCTCTGGGAGTCTTAAACATTTTGTGAAAATAAATGTCATATGACGTCACGTGACGTCATTATATGATAATGAATTTCTAATTCTAACAAGATTATTTCTATATCTTGAAATTTATGAAGGGCAATGAAAAATTAATGCCGCATGCTTCAGATGCTGTAATTTCGATTTCAAAGATTTTCAGAAGCCTATGACGTCATATTACGTCACATTTGAAATTGACTACGAAAGTTTGTACACGGTCCAGAGCCATTATTAATGGGCCGATTTTCATCAAATTTTCACAGAATGTGTATATTAAGTTCTAGTTGTGCATCTCGTTGTCCGTTTTTCAAAATGCGAAAAGTCCATGGTTCTATAGCGATTCCAAGATTCGAACCAAGGTCGTAAATTTTTAAATGCTTATAAAATGGTTTTTTTGATAAAAAATTGACATGTTCGATTTCAATAATTTTCAGAAGCCTATGACGTCATATGACGTCACATTTGAAATTGACTACGAAAGTTTGTACACGGTCCAGAGCCATTATTAATGGGCCGATTTTCATCAAATTTTCACAGAATGTGTATATTACGTTCTTATTGTTTATACCGGTGTCCAGTTTTTCAAAATTCGAAAAGTCCAAGCATCTATGGCGGATCCAAGATTCGAACCAAGGACGTCAATTTTTAAATGCTTATAACAACTGTCCTATTTGAGATAGAAAGTTGAAATTTTGTCAGTTAGTAGGTCTCTGGGAGTCTTAACAATTATGTGAAAATAAACGTCATATGACGTCACGTGACGTCATTTTTTATTAGGTTTTCGCATCGCTTGCGAAAACCTATTGTTCTTCTTCTGTTTTATTTTTTTTTTTTTTTTTTATTATTTTTCCGTCTCTTTTTTGTGAACGGCATATCAACAAGATAGGAAACATTCACAGTTCTGATTTTTTTACCAGTTTTGTCCTATGATCTGAATTTGATCCTAACGTCGAGAAAATTTTCATTTTTGTCTTAATTTTGCCGCTAGGGGGCGTTTTGTAAAAGTGACTAAGGGCTAATAACTCTGTTATTTGAAGTCCGATTGAAATGCGGTTTTTTGCATTGCGTTCCTTGTCAGTTACTTAATAAAATATGATAGTTTTCAAAAAGTTGCGTATATATAACTTTCGTGCTACAGGAGGTTGAATGTTCGAATCTCGAAAAAACTGTGAAATGAGGGTAGGTCTGCGAAAAATTTATCCACGTCTTTCAGGAATGAGATAGGAGAATTTTGTTTGTTGCATATGATTCGCAAGACATATACGCACAAAATATATAGTGTGGCGATTTTGAGAAATGCATGGTTTGTCCACAGTATGCGGTCAAACTTCACCAATATTTTCGAAAAATCAACATTTTAAAAACATGACTTTTAAGGTTATTTGCAGCTCCTGACTTTATTTTTTGTTCAATCTTCATCATTATTTCCCTGTTTATGCATTTTTATTATACAAATAAAATCATAGAAAAAAAAACAGCGAAGATATGCAAATGTCAAGGTCATATACCAATTATTGTTATTTTTATCGGCATAAAATAGCTTCAAATCTAAAAATATTTTATAAAAAGTATATGAACAAAAGTTTTAGTTTGTGAAGAGATCTTTCCATTGGTGTTTAGTTTTTGAAGATCGGGGTTGAATTGGTTGAGTTATGACAGAAAGGCGAAAAGTGTACTTTTAACGAAATTGAAACGCTGTAGTTTCATGAACTTTGAGCCAAAAATTATGATTTCTTCAGCATTAACACACTGAAAAGTGAAGTGATGTATACTGCAAGGAATACTTGTTTGGTCACGTGATTATGATTTCATACATATTTAAGCAGAAATTATTTAAAAAATCATATAAAATCGACAAGTTGATGTTTGAAGTTGAAATTTGCAAGAATGCCGTAGACTACAATGTGCAAAAAGTCCTGAAAAATTCAAGTGATTCCGTCAACAAACATGGCAGATATTCATGTTTTTCGGATAAGGGCTTGTATACGAAAATCTAGCAATTTGAAGTAAGGGAAGAAGGCGGTTATTTGGTTGGTTACCCACGATCCGGACGTTCCTACGCAGGAAAGAGTGCCCGTGATGAAAGGTGAATTGCGATGCGTATTTGAGAGAATGAGGTGCATTTTAGGATGCAATGGTGTACACCAGGACCGATAAGCACATTGCCTTAGTTATAACGGCTTTCTTCAAACTTTTATTAGGGCTTTCAGCCTCAAGTAGAATTATTAGGTTTTCGCATCGCAGTGCGAAAACCTATTGTTCTTCTTCTGTTTTATTAGGTTTTCGCACCTCGCAGTGCGAAAACCTATTGTTCTTCTTCTGTTTTATTTTTAGGTTTTCGCACCTCGCAGTGCGAAAACCTATTGTTCTTCTTCTGTTTTATTTTTAGGTTTTCGCATCGCTGGGCGAAAACCTATTGTTCTTCTTCTGTTTTATTTTTTTTTTAGGTTTTCGCATCGCTTGCGAAAACCTATTGTTCTTCTTCTGTTTTATTTTTTTTTTTTTTTTTTTTTTTTTTATTATTTTTTCCGTCTCTTTTTTGTGAACGGCATATCAACAAGATAGGAAACAGTCACAGTTCTGATTTTTTTACCAGTTTTGTCCTAGGATCTGAATTTGATCCTAACGTCGAGAAAATTTTCATTTTTGTCTTAGTTTTGCCGCTAGGGGGCGTTTTGTAAAAGTGACTAAGGGCTAATAACTCTGTTATTTGAAGTCCGATTGAAATGCGGTTTTTTGCATTGCGTTCCTTGTCAGTTACTTAATAAAATATGATAGTTTTCAAAAAGTTGCGTATATATAACTTTCGTGCTACAGGAGGTTGAATGTTCGAATCTCGAAAAAACTGTGAAATGAGGGTAGGTCTGCGAAAAATTTATCCACGTCTTTCAGGAATGAGATAGGAGAATTTTGTTTGTTGCATATGATTCGCAAGACATATACGCACAAAATATATGGTGTGGCGATTTTGAGAAATGCACGGTTTGTCCACAGTACGCGGTCAAACATAACCAATATTTTCGAAAATTCAACATTTTAAAAGCATGATTTTAAGGTTATTTGCAGCTCCTGACTTTATTTTTTATTCAATCTTCATCATTTTTTCACTGTTAATGCAGTTTTATAAAAAAAATAAAACCATAGAAAAAAAATTACCCATAATGTGCAAAGGTCAAGGTCATATACCAATTAGTATTATTTATATCGGCATAAAATAGCTCCAAATCTAAAAATATTTTATAGAAAGTATATGAACAAAAGTTTTAGGCTGTGAAGAGATCTTTCCATTGGTGTTTAGTTTTTGAAGATCGGACTTCATTTGATCAAATGACCACAGTCCAAAGTTTGATCCTCTTATCAAACAATTGTATATCCATATGTTTCCTCTTTTTTGCTGCTCCTGACTTTATTTTTTGTTCAATCTTCATCATTATTTCACTGTTTATGCATTTTTATAAAACAAATAAAATCATAGAAAAAAAATCAAGCATAATATGCAAAGGTCAAGGTCATATACCAATTAGTATTATTTATATCGGCATAAAATAGCTCCAAATCTAAAAATATTTTATAGAAAGTATATGAACAAAAGTTTGAGTCTGTGAAGAGATCTTTCCATTGGTGTTTAGTTTTTGAAGATCGGACTTCATTTGATCAAATGACCACAGTCCAAAGTTTGATCCTCTTATCAAACAATTGAATATCCATATGTTTCCTCTTTTTTGCTTCTCCTGACTTTATTTTTTGTTCAATCTTCATCATTATTTCACTGTTTATGCATTTTTATAAAACAAATAAAATCATAGAAAAAAAATCAAGCATAATATGCAAAGGTCAAGGTCATATACCAATTAGTATTATTTATATCGGCATAAAATAGCTCCAAATCTAAAAATATTTTATAGAAAGTATATAAACAAAAGTTTTAGTTTGTGAAGAGATCTTTCCATTGGTGTTTAGGTTTTGAAGATCGGACTTCATTTGATCAAATGACCACAGTCCAAAGTTTGATCCTCTTATAAAACAATTGAATATCCACATGTTTCCTCTTTTTTGCTGCTCCTGACTTTATTTTTTGTTCAATCTTCATCATTATTTCACTGTTTATGCAGTTTTATAAAACAAATAAAATCATAGAAAAAAAATCAAGCATAATATACAAAGGTCAAGGTCATATACCAGTTATTATTATTTATATCGGCATAAAATAGCTCCAAATCTAAAAGTATTTTATAGAAAGTATATGAACAAAAGTTTTAGTCATTATTGGAAATTGTGGCTGAGTCGAAATAAAGTGTTCAAGTTGATTAGGTTAAAAGCGAAAACCGAGATACCGCTTGCGGTTCTAGTTAGGTTTTCGCACCTCGCAGTGCGAAAACCTATTGTTCTTCTTCTGTTTTATTTTTTTTTTTTTTTTTTTATTATTATTCTAACCTTTTTTTGTGAACGCATATCACCATGATAGAAAAAAGTCACATGAATGAAATTTAATCAGTTATTACCACGTATTTGAACTTGATCCTAACGTTGAGAAATTTTCATTTATGTCTTACTTTTCCGCAGGGGGCGTTTGCATGAAATTTATTAATGGCTAATAACTCACTTATTTGAGGTCCGATTCAAATTCGTTTTTTGCATTCTGTTCCTTGTTGATAGCCAAATAAAATATGATAGGTTTTCGAGGGTAGTGTCGCTGAAAGTATTTGAGCTACAGAAGTTGAAAGTTCGAACCTCGCAAAAAACTGTGCAAATGAGGGTAGGTCTACGAAAAACTATCCATTTTTGTTAGAGATCAGATAGAAGAATTCTGTTTGCTGCAAATGATTTGCAAGACATTACGCACAAAATATATGGGGTGGCGAATTTAGGAAATGTATGGTTTGTCTCTGAAAAACGGTCAAACTTCACTAAATTTTAGGAAAATTTAAAGTTTCAAAAACATGTTTTTTATCGCTTCTGACTGTATTTTGTTTAATTCTTCATGATATTTTCACAAGTTATGTATTGTTATGTCTGAAAGGGATCACAATTAAAAAGTTTAAAAAATAAATGAAAAGGTCAAGTCATAATTACGATTATTGTGTTTTTAATCGGCCACAAATAGCTCCAAAACTAACAATATTTCCATTGAGAGTTATGAACAAAAGTTTTAGTTCTTAAAGAGTTCTTTCCAATGATGTTTAGTTTTTTGAAGATCGGACTTGATTTGTCATTATACGCAGTCCAAAGTTTGATCCTTTTTGGGAATATTGTAAATCAGGTTTTATGCTTCAATTCTGATACATAAGAATAAAAAGTTTGACTTGTGGACTAGTATACTTGATTGAACTATTTGCTGCTTTGCTAGGTACCTAACAGTAAAATTTTAATCAATTTTCTTTCTCATTTTGCCGCTAGGGGGCGCTATTTTTGAAATCATTCTTTTGCTTATAACTCAAAAAGTTGAAGTCCGATTCGAATGCGGGTTTTTGCATTTTGTTCCTTGTTGATAGCCTAATAACATATGATAGGATTAGAGGGTCCGTGTGGCTGAAAGCTTTTGAGCTACGGCATGTTGAATGTTCGAACCTCGCAAAAAACTGTGCAAATGAGGGTAGGTCTACGAAAAACCTATCCATTTTTGTTAAAGATCAGATAGAAGAATTCTGTTTGCTGCAAATGATTTGCAAGACATATACGCACAAAATATATGGGGTGGCGAATTTAGGAAATGTATGGTTTGTCCTCTGGAAACGGTCAAACTTCACTAAATTTTAGGAAAATTTAAAGTTTCAAAAACATGTTTTTTATCGCTTCTGACTGTATTTTTTGTTAATTCTTCATGATATTTTCACAAGTTATGTATTGTTATGTCTGAAAGGGGATCACAATTAAAAAGTTAAAAAATAAATGAAAAGGTCAAGGTCATATTACGATTATTGTGTTTTTATTCGGCCACAAATAGCTCCAAAACTAACAATATTTCATTGAGAATATATGAACAAAAGTTTTAGTTCTTGAAGAGTTCTTTTCAATGATGTTTAGTTTTTGAAGATCGGACTTGATTTGGTCATTAAACGGCAGTCCAAAGTTTGATCCTTTTTGGGAATAATTGTAAATCAGGTTTTATGCTTCAAATTCTGATACATAAGAATAGAATGTTTGACATGTGCGACTAGTATACTTGATTTAACTATTTGCTGCTTTGCTAGGTACCTAACAGTAAAATTTTAATCAATTTTCTTTCTCATTTTGCCGCTAGGGGGCGCTTTTTTTTAAATCATTCTTTTGCTTATAACTCAAAAAGTTGAAGTCCGATTCGAATGCGGTTTTTTTGCATTCTGTTCCCTGTTGATAGCCTAATAAAATATGATAGGATTCGAGGGTCCGTGTGGCTGAAAGCTTTTGAGCTACGGAAGGTTGAATGTTCGAACCTCGCAAAAAAAAACTATGCAAATGAGGGTAGGTCTTCAAAAACCTTTTCGTTCTGTTTCATATTGAAAATTGTGGCTGAGTTGAAATAAAGTGTTCAAGTTGATTAGGTTAAAAGCGAAAACCGAGATACCGCTTGCGGTTCTAGTTTTTTTTTATTATTTTTCCGCCGGTTTTTGTGAACGGCATATCGCCATGATAGAAAAAAGGCACAATTATGAAATTTCTACCAGTTTTTTCTACTTATATGAACTTAATCCTTACGTTGAGAAAATTTTCATTTTTGTCTTTGTTTTTCCGCTAGGGGGCGCTTTGTATAAAATCATAAAAAGAGGAGTAACTCTGTTATTTGGGGTCCGATTCAAATGCGGTTTTTTGCATTATGTTCACTGATGATAGCCTAATAAAATATGATAGATTTCAATGATTGGCGTACATAAATCTTTTGAGCTACGGAAGGTTGAAAGTTCAAACCTTACAAAAAATGGTGAAAATGAGGGTAGGTCTACGAAAAACCTATCCAGTTTTTTCAGAGATGAGATAGAAGAGTTCGTTTTGTTGCATATGATTTGCAAGACATATACGCACAAAATATATGGGTTGGCGATTTTGAAAAATGCATTGTTTGTCTTCTAGAAACGGTCAAACTTTACTAAATTTTGGGACAAATTAGCATTTCTTGAACACATTTGTGTTGCTCCTGATTTTATTTTTTGTTCCTTTTCCATGAAATTTTCACACTTTATGTAGTTTAATGTCCTGAATGTTCCAGAGAAAAAAAAATAAAAAAATATTGCAAAGGTCAAGGTCATATCATGATTATTGGATTTTTAAACGGCCTCAAATAGCTCAAAAACTAAAAATATTTCATTGTTATCATGTGCGGATAAGATTTAGGTCTTGAAGAGACCTTTCAAATGATGTTTAGTTTTTGAAGATCGGGCTTGATTTGGTCATTTTATGGCAGTTCAAAGTTTATCCTCTTTGGAAAAATTGTAAATTTGTTTTCAAAGTTTGAATTTAGTTATTTTTTTGTGTGATTATCCTGAAGTTTAAAATCTTATAATTCAAGTAAAATAATCTTGATCAAAATCGGTTGTGAAATGTAGTATCTATGACATGACAAAGTTAATGGTTTCTGGAGAGAAAAAAGCTTCTTATCCTGACGAGGATTACCTGTATATGCAAGCTAAAGAGGCAGACTGTCTTATCTCAAGTAGAATGAGTACCGCTGATCAATTATGTAGGTCAGCCTTTGGAGATTGGTAGCTATGTTTAAAAGCAGACTGACTTATCTTAGCCACCAATGCAGTACACTGTTATTGAAGCGAATAAATCACTATAAGTTTCTGCTCTCATCCTTACCTCTCTATCTGTCTGTCTGTCTCTCTCTCTCACATAGATTTAATTGGGCGTAATGATAAATATAGCTATGAAAATCTCAACATTAATGTTTTTATGCTAGAGTCAGTTTTGCAAACAATAAGTAATGTGTACCTTTGCATATACCTTTCTACACAAGTTTTTAAAAGTGTATATATGATTGTAAGGTTACTTGATTTCTGAATACATCTCAGCGTTAGAAAATATCTGCATCATAACAATCTTTTACGAATTTTATGAATTTCATATATAATAACTTTATTATGTGTATATACAGTGCGGCTTGTGTGCAAGTCGGCACACGGAACGCACGTTACACGGACACGGAACGCACGGTACACGGTGCGCGCACGTTACACGTTTGGTTCATATACACGATACGATCCATGCACGATACTAACGCTGCCAGTTTATTCGGTTAACTTGGTTTTCGTGCATTGACTTCTTTACGCGTCATTTAAAGGAGAAAGCTAAATGATCACTCATTATTGGGAGACAGACAAAACAACCATCCACTGATGATTTTACAAGACGTATAAAAAATCAATGAGTGTGGTTAGAGCGTCAGTTTTACTTTCTCTCTCTCTCTCCCCCCCCCCACCCCCCCACCCCCTCTCCCTCTCTCTGTCATAGATGTAACATATAAATCACAATACACCACTACAGCATAGTTATAATACTGCTGTAATCAATTGATTAGGTAGAAAATACTTAAAAAATAGGATTTCAAATTAAAAAGTCAGTTGTATTGAAATCATTCAGTATTGTATTGAAAACGAGGACACTTTACGTAATCATAACAACAAAGTTGATAAACTACAGGCTAGATTCACGCGTATATAGCACCTTGGAAGATAGAATTTTCAATATTAAGGGATTTTAATTATAAACATTGCATAAGTCTTACATAGGTTGGAAACATTAGCATTACAGGCAAAAAAAAATCATCATGTGATGTACAGGTAATCAGCTAAGTAAGCTTTTAAATCAACCTAAATTTAAGTGTGAGATTAAAAAAAAAAGAGAAACAGACAGGGAGAGAGACAGTGAAGTACCATGAGAATTAATCGAATACTGCACTGATACATAGATAGCATACTGTAATAAACAATAACTGATGCTAGTCTAATAACAGAGTATCATGTTCGTGTAGAAAAAATGTGGTACCGGGTGACTCATGAAAGCAAATCAAAACAACTGTGTTACGGATTTTTACAAAGTATTAAAGTTTCAATGGAGAAAGATTATATAGATATGGCATGGTTTCTTCTATAAAATGATTGTCATGTTATATATACTAATGACAACATGCTTATAGGTGATTTGACCAACCAGTAACACACATCCTTATATACACATGATCTAGGATAGGATACGGATATGAAGTAAGTTTATAATATTGTATTCTTATTGGGCACCAAATTGCACCAAATAAAAAAAAACATGATTTGGTGATGTAATATTGGTAAAAATTTGATCTTTTTTGGTTACATTTTCTTTTGCTTCAAATTGTGATGTATAAAGAAAAGTATTCGACTTGTGCTTCTTGTATACTTGACTGAACTTTCTTCAGTGGTGGATTATTTTAGACATTTCGTGTGTTCGTGTCTTCATTCCGAAAGGCAAAAGGCGAAATAACAAAAACATGCCATAATGTCGTTATTTTACCTTTTGCCTTTCGGTGCAAAAACACGAAAACACAAAATATTCCAGGCGAAATAATGAAATTTTAACAGGCAAAGCAAAAAAAAGTACCCTAATTGAATAAAAACTTTCCTCTTTGAATGTTTCATGTTTGCAGGTAGAAACCATTTCATTTTGGTGCCCTTTAGTTGTCGTGTTCTTGTGTTCGCACCCTAAACCTGAAAGGCGAAGACACGACACTGTAGCAGATTTCGTGTTGTCGTGTTTTTGCGCATCAAAAGGAAAAGTCGAAATGGTTTCGCCCTCCGGTTTCTATTTGTATATATGATCAGGGGACTGTGGTGGCTGATTTCTGCCATTTCGCCCGAAAGGCGAAATAACGAAAAATGCCACAATGTCTTTATTTTGCCTTTCAGGGCAAGGACACGACAACACGAAACATGTCAAGTGAAATATACATTTTTTAAAGGCGAAAGGACAAAATGTTTCGTCTTTGAATGCTTTGAGTTTCTCCCTCCAGATTCTCATCCTATATAGGGTCACCAGTTTCCTGCTTTGTGCATATAGTCAGCAGTTTCCAGCATGTCTTACATAAGAACTTGCTTATATCATATATAAATTGAACTTTTCCATACTAATTTTTTCAGTATTACATTTTCATATAATTATTTACTCTATGTTCTTAATGTCAGCAGATTCTTCAGTGATTAAGAATAACCACGGATGGCAAAACCAGAAGTGTTGTCATTTTGTTCCTTCAACTTTTTTGTTAGTCGAAAACACTACAACAGGAAATCTGCTATATCGTGGTGTCTGATGTTTATAACCCAGGACATGAAACATTCAAAGATGAAACTTTTCTTTCCTTCACCTATTAAAATTTTGTTATTTTGCCAGGCATATGTTGTGTCTTTGACCCAAAATGCAAAAGGCGAAATAATGACAATATGGCATCTTTTCATTCTTTCGCCTATTAGGGTCAAGATACAATATAAGACAGATAAATGGTTCTGACATAAAAGGTTTCGTACTGCTAACAAGAAACATTCAAAGACGATACTTTTTTTCATTCGCCTGTTAAAATTTTGTTATTTTGCCTGGCATATTTAATTTCTTCACAACGACAATATGGCATGTTTTGTAATTTCACCTTTCGCCTTTCAGAGTGAAGACAAGAACACACTAAACTGCAGAAATCCTAATTTACTGCATTTCTAAAAACTAAAATGTAATATGTAAATAAATTTGTTTATCGTTTTGCTGCTATTGGAGATTTTGCTTAATATCATTTTTGAGTAGCCTGACTATAGTATAGGGGTTACTTTGTATGTTCCTTTCAATGACACGGAGTGCAGTGCGCAAGAACCATAACTCTACCTTGTGCACTTTTTGAGTTATTCCCCTTTGATAGAATTTCTTGTCCAGAGCATAACTTTGTCACAATAAGTTTGAATGACTTGAAACTTCATATGTATTTTCTTTGCAATGACGCCAAGTGCAGTGCACAAGAACCATAACTCTACCTTGTGCACTTTTTGTGTTATTCCCCTTTGATAGAATTTCTTGTCCGGAGCGTAACTTTGTCACCATAAGTTTGAATGACTTGAAACTTCATATGTATGTTCCTTGCAATGACGCCAAGTGCAGTGCACAAGAACCATAACTCTACCTTGTGCACTTTTTGTGTTATTCCCCTTTGATAGAATTTCTTGTCCGGAGCATAACTTTGTCACCATAAGTTTGAATGACTTGAAACTTCATATGTATGTTCCTTGCAATGATACGGAGTGCAGTGCGCAAGAACCATAACTCTACCATCTGCACTTTTTGAGTTATTCCCCTTTGATAGAATTTCTTGTCCGGAGGGTAACTTTGTCACAATAAATTTGAATGACTTGAAACTTCATATGTATGTTCCTTTAATGACGCAATGTGCAGTGCGTAAGAACCATAACTCTACCTTGTGCACTTTTTGAGTTATTTCCCTTTGATAGAATTTCTTGTCCAAAGCATAACTTTGTCACCATAAGTTTGAATGACTTGAAACTTCATATGTATGTTCCTTGCAGTGACGCGGTGTGTGCGCATGAACCATAACTCTTCCTTGTGCACTTTTTGTGTTATTCCCCTTTGATAGTATTTTTTGTCCGGAGCATAACTTTGTCATCATAAGTTTGAATGACTTGAAACTTCATATGTATGTTCCTTGCAATGACAAGGAGTGCAGTGCGCAAGATTCATAACTGTACCTTGTGCACTTTTTGAGTTATTCCCCTTTGATAGAATTTCTTGTCCGGAGGGTAACTTTGTCACAATAAATTTGAATGACTTGAAACTTCACATGTATGTTCCTTTCAATGACGCAAAGTGCAGTGCATAAGAACCATAACTCTACCTTGTGCACTTTTTTAGTTATTTCCCTTTGATAGAATTTCTTGTCCGAAGCATAACTTTGTCACTATAAGTTTGAATGACTTGAAACTTCATTTGTATGTTCCTTGCAATGACGCGAAGTGCAGTGCGCAAGGACCATATGTCTACCTTGTGCACTTTTTGTGTTATTCCCCTTTGATATAATTATCCCTAGGGGGCGTTTTGTAAAAGTCACTAGAGGCTAATAACTCTGTTATTTGAGGTCTGATTCAATTACGTTTTTTTTGCGTTGTGTTGCTTGTCATAAGCCTAATCAAATATGATACATTTCAATTTCTATTGTTTAAAAATGTGATTGAATTGCGAAAACCGATGATATCGCAATTCTGATTGCGATTCTAGTTAGGTTTTCGCATCGCTTGCGAAAACCTATTGTTCTTCTTCTGTTTTATTTTTATTAGGTTTTCGCACCTCGCAGTGCGAAAACCTATTGTTCTTCTTCTGTTTTATTTTTTTTTTTTTTTTTATTATTTTTCTAACCTTTTTTTGTGAACGGCATATCACCATGATAGAAAAAAGTCACATGTATGAAAATTTTATCAGTTATTACCACGTATTTGAAAATGATCCTAACGTTGAGAAAATTTTCATTTATGTCTTACTTTTCCCGCCAGGGGGCGTTTTGCATGAAATTTATTAATGGCTAATAACTCACTTATTTGAGGTCCGATTCAAATGCGGTTTTTTGCATTCTGTTCCTTGTTGATAGCCAAATAAAATATGATAGGTTTCGAGGGTACGTGTCGCTGAAAGTATTTGACCTACAGAAGGTTGAAAGTTCGAACCTCTCAAAAAACTGTGCAAATGAGGGTAGGTCTACGAAAAACCTATCCATTTTTGTTAGAGATCAGATAGAAGAATTCTGTTTGCTGCAAATGATTTGCAAGACATATACGCACAAAATATATGGGGTGGCGAATTTAAGAAATGTATGGTTTGTCCTCTGGAAACGGTCAAACTTCACTAAATTTTAGGAAAAGTTAAAGTTTCAAAAACATGTTTTTTATCGCTTCTGACTTTATTTTTAGTTCATTCTTCATGATATTTTCACAAGTTATGTATTGTTATGTCTGAAAGGGGATCACAATTAAAAAGTTAAAAAATAAATGAAAAGGTCAAGGTCATATTACGATTATTGTGTTTTTATTCGGCCCCAAGTAGCTCAAAAACTAAAAATAATTCATTGAGAGTATATGTACAAAAGTTTTAGATCTTGAAGAGCCCTTTTCATTAATGTTTAGTTTTTGAAGATCGGACTTGATTTGGTCATATTACGGCAGTCCAAAGTTTGATCCTTTTTTGGAATAATTGTTATACCATTTTATGCTTAAAATTGTGATATATAAGAAATAGAAAGTTCGACTAGTGCGACTTGTATACTTTATTGAACTGTTTGCTGCATTGCTAGGTACCTAATGGTAAAATTTTAATCAATTTTGTTTCTCATTTTGCCGCTAGGGTGCGCTTTGCTTGAAATCACTCTTTTGCTTATAACTCAAAAAGTTGAAGCCTGATTCAAATGCGGTTTGTTGCATTATGTTCATTGTTGATAGCCTAATAAAATAGGATAAATTCAAGGTATGAGTGACTGAAAAGTTTGAGTTAGTAACGGAAGGTTGAGAGTTCGAACCTCGCAAAAAACTGTGCAGATGAGGGTAGGTCTACGAAAAACCTATCCATTTTTGTTAGACATCAGATAGAAGAATTCTGTTTGCTGCAAATTATTTACAAGACATATATGCAAAAAATATATGAGGTGGCGAAATTAATAAATGCATGGTTTGTCCTCTAGAAACGGTCAAACTTCACTAAATTTTAGGAAAAATTAAAATTTCATAAACATGTTTTTTGTCGCTCCTGACTTTATTTTTAGTTCATTCTTCATGATATTTTCACAAGTTATGTATTGTTATGTTTGAAAGGGCCTCACAATTAAAAAGTTTAAAAATGAATGAAAAGGTCAAGGTCATATTACGATTATTGTGTTTATATTCGGCCCCAAATAGCTCCAAAACTAAAAATATTTCAATGAGAGTATATGAACAAAAGTTTTAGTTATTCAAGAGCTCTTTCCAGTGATGTTTAGTTTTTGAAGATCGGACTTGATTTGGTCATTTTACGGCAGTCCAAAGTTTGATCCTTTTTTGGAATAATTGTAAATCAGTTTTTATGCTTCAAATTGTGATATATAAGAAATAGAATGTTCGACTAGTGCGACTTGCGTACTTGATTGAACTATTTGCTGCATTGCTAGGTACCTAATGGTAAAATTTTAATCAATTTTGTTTCTCATTTTGCCGCTAGGGGGCGCTTAGCTTAAAAACACTCTTCTGCTTATAACTCAAAAAGTTGAAGTCTGATCCAAATGCGGTTTTTTGCATTGTGTTCCTTGTTGATACTCTAATAAAATATGATAGTTTCCAGCTATGAGTGGCTAAAACGTTTTGAGCTACTAAAGGAAGGTTGAAAGTTCGAACCTCGCAAAAAACTGTGCAGATGAGGGTAGGTCTACGAAAAACCTATCCATTTTTGTTAGAGATCAGATAGAAGAATTCTGTTTGCTGCAAATTATTTACAAGACATATACGAACAAAATATATGGGGTGGCGAACTTAATAAATGCATGGTTTGTCCTCTAGAAACGGTCAAACTTCACTAAATTTTAGGAATAATCAAAATTTCAAAAACATGGTTTTTGTCGCTCCTGACTTTATTTTTAGTTCATTCTTCATGATATTTTCACAAGTTATGTATTGTTATGTTTGAAATGACCCCACAATTAAGAAGTTAAAATGAAATTGCAAAGGTCAAGGTCATATTACGATTACTGTGTTTTTATTCGGCTCAAAATAGCTCAAAAACAAAAAATATTTTATTGAAAGTGTATGAACAAAAGTTTTAGTTCTTGAAGAGCCCTTTCCAGTGATGTTAAGTTTTTGAAGAATGAACTTGATTTCGTCATTTTACGGCAGCCAAAATATTGATCCTCTTTAGAACAATTGTAAATCAGGTTTTATACTTCAAATTTTGATATATAAGGAATAGAATGTTTGACTAGTGCGACTTGTATACTTGATTGAACCATTTGCTGCATTGCTAGATACCTAATAGAAAATATTTACCCAATTTTGTTTCTCGTTTTGCCGCTAGGGGGCGCTTGGCTTGAAATCACTCTTTATAACTAAAATAATTGAAGTCTGACTTTATGCAATTTTTTTACATTCTGTTTCTTGGTGACATCAATTTGAAACAACACTAAAAATCAAAGCGATATTTCATGAAAATGATAGTAATTCAATGTAACATTAGTCTGTAATAGTGTTGAGTTGCATAATACATTGTCGCGTGTTATTTTAAACTGTTGTTTGTCGTTTGCAATTCTTGTTTATCGAGTACAATTGTCGTATGTCGCCATCATAAAGCAACACACACATATAACGTTGCAGTACCCGAAGTCCGTAAAAAAGGTTTTAAGTTTAAAGGTAATACTTAAAAGTTTTTTTGCTTAAACATTGCGACAAAAATGTTTCAAAGATCACTGTTAACAGTATCAACAAGCAATTGAACTAAGAAATGTTTTTCGAATCATGCGACTCGTGAACTGAATGGAATTGCTTTCATGAAAACCGATGATATCGCGACTACATAACTGACAGGTAATACTCAAAAATCTTTTGGATAAAAAGTCTTCTTAAACATTGCGACAAAAGTGTTTGAAAGATCACTGTTAACAGTATTCAACAAGACATTGAACGAAGAAATATGTTTTTTGAAACATGCGACTCGTGAACTGAATGGAATTGCTTTCGTGAAAACTGATGATATCGCGACAACATAACTGACAGGTAATACTCAAAAATCTTTTGGATAAAAAGTCTTCTTAAACATTGTGACAAAAGTGTTTGAAAGATCGCTGTTAACATTATAAACAAGCCATTGAACGAAGAAATATTTTTCGAATCATGCGACTCGTGAACTGAATGGAATTGCTTTTGCGAAAACCGATGATATCGCGATTGCGATTCTAGTTATTATTATTCTTTTCTTCTTCCTAACAAAACGCTTATTTTAATATGTTGCAATAGTCCTAGGACGATGAAATTTTTATGGGTTATTAGTCACGTGAGGAAATTTTGATTTCAATGATTGTCAGCACGCTATGACGTCACATAACGTCACAGCTAAAAATAGTGAAAAATGGTGTTCGCGCTCTACAGCCGTCATTTATGGTCGGATTTTCTTAAAATTTTCACAAATAGTACATCTTGAAACTAAGGTGTACATATCCTGTCAGCTAACCGAAATTCCGAAAGACCGAAGTTCTGTGGCTAAAATAAGATTCGAACATAGGACCGAAAATTTCATTTCAGCATTAAAGAGCTTCAGGATGAAATAGATAGTTGAAACTTACACAGTTTGCAGTTCTTCAGAATTTCTTAATATATTTTGAGTCGAGACGTCATATGACGTCATGTGACGTCATAAGCATACATCTGAATTTTCATTTAAAGGCAATGATTTCGACATGATGCCAGTTGTTCAGAATAATGAAAATTTCAGAGTTATGACAGAAATGGATGCGCTTTTGAAAAAAAGCATCTTCAGCACCCTATGACGTCATGTGACGTCAAAGCTTAAAATAGTGAAAAATGGTGTTCACGCTCTACAGCCGCCATTTATGGTCGAATTTTCTTCAAATTTTCACAGATGGTATATCTTGAAACTAAGATATGTATATCCTTTAAGCTAACCGAAATTCCGAAAGACCGAAGTTCTGTGGCTGAAATAAGATTCGAACATAGGACCGAAAATTTCATTTTAGGATTAAAGAGCTTCAGGATGAGATAGAAAGTTGAAACTTACACAGTTTGCAGTTCTGCAGAATTTCTACAAATATTTTGAGTCGTGACGTCATAAGCATACTTCTTAATTTTTATTTTAGGACAATGATTTCGACATGATGCCAGTTGTTCAGAATAAGGAAAATTTCAGAGTTATAACAGTAAAGTATACATTTTTGAGCAAAAACATTTTCAGCACCATATGACGTCATGTGACGTTAGAGCTAAAAATAGTGAAAAATGGTGTTCACGCTCTACAGCCGCCATTTATGGTCGGATTTTCTTAAAATTTCACAGATTTTACATCTTGAAACTAAGGTGTGCATATCCTGTCAGCAAACCGAAATTCCGAAAGACCGAAGTTCTGTGGCTGAAATAAGATTCGAACATGGGACCGAACATTTCATTTTAGGATTAAAGAGCTTCAGGATGAGATAGAAAGTTGAAACTTACACAGTTTGCAGTTCTGCATAATTTCTTAATATATTTTGAGTCGTGACGTCAAATGTCGTCATGTGACGTCATAAGCATACTTCTTAATTTTCATATTAGGGCAATGATTTCGACATGATGTCAGTTGTTCAGAATAATGAAAATTTCAGTGTTATGACAGTAAAGTATGAGCTTTTGAACAAAAGCATCTTCAGCACCCTATGACGTCCTGTGACGTCAGAGCTAAAAATATTGAAACATGGTGTTCGCGCTCTACAGCCGCCGTTTATGGTCGGATTTTCTTCAAATTTTCACAGATGGTACACCTTGAAACTAAGGTGTGCATATCCTGCCAGCTAACCGAAATTCCGAAAAACCGAAGTTCTGTGGCTGAAATAAGATTCGAACATAGGACCAAAAATTTCATTTTAGGATTGAAGAGCTTCAGGATGAGATAGAAAGTTGAAACTTACACAGTTTGCAGTTCTGCAGCATTTCTACAAATATTTTGAATCGTGACGTCATTGGACGTCATAAGCATACCTTAATTTTAATTTGGGGCAATGATTTCGACATGATGCCAGTTGTTCAGAATAATGAAAATTTCAGAGTTATTGCAGTAAAGTGTGCGCTTTTGAGCAACAGCATTTTCAGCACCCTATGACGTCACGTGACGTCAGAGCTAAAATAGTGAAAAATGGTATTCGCGCTCTACAGCCGCCATTTGTGATCAGATTTTCTTCAATTTTTTACAGACGGTACATCTTGAAACTAAGGTGTGAATATTTTGTCAGCTAACCTTAATTCCGAAAAACCGAAGTATTGTGGCTGAAGCAAGATTCGAACATAGGACCTTTAAACTAGAAATCAAGTTTGCAGTCATGTCCTGACGTCATATAACATCATGTTACGTCACAGACTAATACTAAGTTCTTATCATTTGCACTAATTTCGGAATATAATGTCAATTGTTTAGCATGAACATGAAATACTACCAGAGGTGAATCATTACATGAAACTTCTATTTCCTGCTTTTTGCATTAACACAGCTTGCAGAAAGTCCTATCATTCGTTTTCACGAATGACATCTAGTTATTATTATTATTATTATTCTTTTCTTCCTCAAGGATTTTCATATGTTGCAATCGTCCTAGGAGAATGAAATTTCGATGGCATATTATTCATATGCGTAATTAAAAAATTCTATAATTTTCATATGCCTATGACGTCATATGACGTCACACTTGGCAATTTGCTACAAAAGTTTGTACGCGGTCCAGAGCCATAATTAATAAACCGATTTTTATCAAATTTTCACAGAATGTGTATATTAAGTTCTAGTTGTGCATCTCGTTGTCCGTTTTTCAAAATTCGAAAAGCACAAGGTTCTATGGCGAATGCAAGATTCAAACCAAGGACGTCAAATTGATAAATGCTCATAAAATCGTCCCTAAATGAGACAGAAGATTGATATTTTGTCAGTATATAGATCTCCGATAGATTTAAATATTTTGTGAAAATGGACGTCTTCTGACGTCATCAAATTTCTAATTTTTAAACACATAATTATATATGTTAATATGGTCCAAGGACAATGAAATTTTGATGTCATATTCTCCAAGAAAGGTTATTTTGATTTCTATGATTTTCATATCTCTATGACGTCATATGACGTCACACTTGAAATAAGCTACAAAGGGTTGTACGCGGTCCAGAGCCATTATTAATGAACCGATTTTCATCAAATTTTCACAGAATGTGTATATTAAGTTCTAGTTGTGCATCCCGGTGTCCGTTTTTCAAAAGTCCAAGGTTCTATAGCGATTCAAAGATTCGAACCAAGGTCGTAAATTTTCAAATTCTTATAAAATCGGTCCTATTTGAGATAGAAAGATGATACTGAGTCAGTATATAGGTCTCTGAGAGTCTTAAATATTTTGTGAAAATAAATGTCATATGACGTCACGTGACGTCATTATATGATAATGAATTTCTAATTCTAACAAGATTATTTCTATATGTTGAAATTATCGAAGGCCAATGAAATTTTAATGACAAATAAATCCGACGCTGAAATTTCGATTTCAATGATTTTCAGAAGCCTATGACGTCATATGACGTCACATTTAAATTGACTACAAAGTTTGTACACGGTCCAGAGCCATTATTAATGGGCCGATTTTCATCAAATTTTCACAGAATGTGTATATTACGTTCTTATTGTGTATACCGGTGTCCGTTTTCCAAAATTCGAAAAGTCCAAGCATCTATGGCGGATCCAAGATTCGAACCAATGACGTCAATATTTAAATGCTTATAAAAACTGTCCTATTTGAGATAGAAAGTTGAAATTTTGTCAGTTAGTAGGTCTCTGGGTGTCTTAACATTTATGTGAAAATAAACGTCATATGACGTCACGTGACGTCATTTGTTTATTATAATTATTCTTTTCTTCTTCCTAACTAAACGCTTATTTTAATATGTTGCAATAGTCCTAGGACGATGAAATTTTATGGGTTATTAGGCACGTGAGGAAATTTTGATTTCACCCCTACTGCATATATGTAGCTATATCTCAATAAATATCGATTTTTGTAAATATATGTATGAATAAGAATTATAGCTGAATAATTGACGTTTCCAAAGATATTTAGTTTATTAAAATTGGTTTTACGCAATACAAAGTTATAAGCAAAAAAAACTAAATGAAATGAAGCTAATTTTGCTGATAATATGCTGTTTTCTTGAGGTTTAACAGTCAATATCTCAGAAACGACTGAAGATAAGTTTATACATTATGCGTATAAAATGTAGCATGTTTTAAGAGCTTTCTAACGGTACCAAGTTTATTGAAATTGGACTTCATATAAGAAAGTTACATGGAAAATAAGATATTTCATAATCATGCATCATAAAAATGTGGAAAAGGTCACGCGCAGGGATCACCAAGCTTAAATACTTGCGCAATGACTTAAAAAAAAAAATTTAAAAAAATATCAAATTGCAATTGATGGGCTATATCTTGATTTTGTTGTTGTTTTTTTTTTGTTGTTTTTTGTCGAATGTTGACTGTTTCCAAAATAAGCATTGAATTTAATACATGTACAACGGCACAAGACAAAAATCCGTATTTGCAACACTATGTAGCTAGCGAGCAGTTTGCAAGCCTTGAAAAATTCACACGCAACCCCACATTTTAGACCATCTAAAAACTGCATTGTTATGCTAACGATATTCATATTGCATCAGTTTGTAGGCTGGGATGTTACCTTTCAAAATATCACCATAGTTCGAAATTCCAGGAATTTATGGCAAAACTATGGAAGCCCAAACACGCCAAAATCGCTAAATACGATTAACTACGTTACAGGTGTCGAAAGGATATAGCACTATACAAATATTCAATACTTCTTCCTAATGAGGCTAAAATTAAACAAGGTTACAACTGAGCTGGAGTGATGAAATTCTATGTGTGATGAAAGTTAGAAACTTACATTTGAACACTGTTTCATTTTTCTTTCATGTCATATGACATAGTATAAATGTTGTATGTAAACTACATGTGCAAGATATGGGCGGACTTTTATTAAAATTCACAGAATGTGTTCTATTTGTGCTATTTTATATAGAAATAGAGGAGATAGAAAGTTGCAATTTGGACAGATTATCTATTATGTCATCTTCTATATATACTATATAAAGCAGATGTTGCAGAAAGTCCTATCATTCGTTTAAACGAATGACATCTAGTTATTATTCTTTTTTTCCAACCTTTTCATGTTGTTATTTCATTAAGTTGCTGAAGGTCTAGGACAAAGAAATTCTATCAACAGACACCTGAAGCAATGGCATTTTGGAATATATTATTTTTATCTTCACATGACGTCACATGACGTCAGAACTAAAAATAGCTACCAAAGTTTGTATGCGCTGTACAGCCGTCATTTATGGACGGATTGTCATGGAATTTTCACAGAAGTTATATATTAAGACCTCATTGTGCAGGATTATATAGGTTTGCCAAGATTCGAAAGAACTAAGGTTCTATGGCGAATCCAAGATTCGAACCAAGGACGTCAAATTTCAAATCCATATAAAATCGATTCTAGATGAGATAGAAAGTTGATATTTGGCGAGGTTATATGTCTCTGTGTTTCCTTTGCATTTTGTAAAGATGAACGTCATATGACGTCATATGACGTCATCAAGTTGTATAGAATTTCCGATTTCTTGATGTCAATTTACTCATGTTGCAAAGGCTCATAGACAATGAAAATTTAATGTCCTATGTAGGTAATCATGAACATTTAGATTCAATGTTTAAAATTTTCATATGACGTCACATGACGTCAGAACTAAAAATAGCTACCAAAGTTTGTACGCGCTGTACAGCCGTCATTTATGGACGGATTGGCATGGAATTTTCACAGAAGTTATATATTACGACCTCATTGTGCAGGATTATATAGGTTTGCCAAGATTCGAAAGAACTAAGATTCTATGGCGAATCCAAGATTCGAACCAAGGACGTCAAATTTCAAATCCATATAAAAAACGTTTCTAGATGAGATAGAAAGTTGATATTTGGCGTGATTATACGTCTCTGTGTTTCCTTTGCATTATGTAAAGATGAACGTCATATGACGTCATTTGACGTCATCAAGTTGTATAGAATTTCTGATTTCTTGATGTCAATTTACTCATGTTGCAAGGGTTCATAAACAATGGAAATTAAAAGTCCTTTGTAGGTGATCATGTTCATTTTGATCCAATGTTTAAAATTTTCATATGACGTCACATGATGTCAGAACTAAAAATAGCTACCAAAGTTTGTACGCGCTGTACAGCCGTCATTAATGGATGGATTGGCATGGAATTTTCACAGAAATTATATATTACGATCTCATTGTGTAGGATTATATAGCTAAGGTTCGCCAAGATTCGAAAAAGCAAAGGTTCTATGGCGAATCCAAGATTCGAACCAAGGACGTCAAATTTTAAATACGTATAAAATCGTTTCTAGATGAGATAGAAAGTTGATATTTGGCGAGATTATATATCTCTGTGTTTCCTTTGCATTTTGAAAAACTTGATGTCAATTTTCCTCATGTTGCAAAGTTTAAATTCCTTTAATTCAATGTTTAAAATTTTCATATGACGTCACATGACGTCAGAACTATAAATAACTACCAAAGTTTGTCCGCTCTGTACAGCCGTCATTTATTGATAGATTGGCATGGAATCTTCACAGAAGTTATATATTACGACCTCATTGTGCAGGATTCTATAGGTTTGCCTAGATTCGAAAGAACTAAGGTTCTTTGACGAATCCAAGATTCGAACCAATGACGTCAAATTTTAAATACGTATAAAATCGTTTCTAGATGAGATAGAAATTTGATATTTAGCAAGCTTATACGTCTCTGTGTTTCCTTTGCATTTTGTAAAGATGAACGTCATATGACGTCATCAAGTTGTATAGAATTTCCGATTTCTTGATGTCAATTTACTCATGTTGCAAAGGTTCATAGACAATGAAAATTTAATGTCCTATGTAGGTAATCATGAACATTAAGATTTAATGAGTAAAATTTTCATATGACGTCACATGACATCAAAACTTAAAAAAGCTACCAAAGTTCATCCGCGCTGCACAGCCGTCATTTATACAGAAGTTATATATTACGACTTCATTGTGCAGGATTATATAGGTTTGCCAAAATTCGAAAAACACCAGGTTTGTCATGGTTTGCAGTGCAGAAAGCCCTATCTTTTGTTCAAAACAAAAGAAGTCTAATATTCTTCTTATTATTCTTTTTTTCTTCCTCTTATATTTGTGTTAATTTCGAGGTGTTGCCATTGACTCAGAACAATGAAAATGTTATGGCATATATTTCAAACCATGAGCTTTCGGATGCAATGAATTTCATATTCATATGACGTCACATAACGTCAGATTTGACGTCAGGTGAAAAAGTTTGTTCGCGGTCTACAGCCATTATTTATGGACCGATTTTCATCAAAATTTCACAGAATGTGTATGTTAGGCTCTAGTTGTGCATCCCGGTGTCCGTTTTTCAAAATTCGAAAAGTCCATGGTTCTATAGCGAATCCAAGATTCGAACCAAGGTCGTAAATTTTTAAATGCTTATAAAATCTGTCCTATTTAAGATAGAAAGTTGATATTTAGTCAGTATATAGGTCTAGAAAAACATTTTGTGAAAATAAATGTCATATGACGTCACGTGACGTCATTTTAAGATAATGTATTTCTAATATTTACAAGGGTATTTCTATATGTTGAAATTGTCGAAGGGCAATGAAAATTTAATGACATATGCTTCAACCGCTGAAATTTTGAGTTCTATGATTTTCATATGACGTCACACTTGTAATATGCAACAAAAGTTTGTACGCGGTCTACAGCCATTGTTTAATTTTCACAAAATGTGTATATTAAGTTCTAGTTGTGCATCTCGGTGTCCATTTTTCAAAATTCGAAAAGTCCATGGTTCTATAGTGAATTCAAGATTCGAACCAAGGTCGTAAATTTTTAAATGCTTATAAAATCGGTCCTATTTGAAATAGAAAAGTGATATTTGGTCAGTATATAGGTCTCTGGGAGTCTTAATTATTTTGTGAAAATAAACGTCATATGAAGTCACGTGACGTCATTATATGATAATGTATTTCTAATATTAACAAGAGTATTTCTATATGTTGAAATTGTCGAAGGGCAATGAAAATTTAATGACACATAATACAGACGCTGAAATTTCGATTTCAATGATTTTCAGAAGCCTATGACGTCATATGACGTCACATTTGAAATTGACTACGAAAGTTTGTACACGGTCCAGAGCCATTATTAATGGGCCGATTTTTATCAAATTTTCACAGAATGTGTATATTACGTTCTTATTGTGTATACCGGTGTCCGTTTTTCAAAATTCGAAAAGTCCAAGCATCTATGGTGGATCCAAGATTCGAACCAAGGACGTCAATTTATGTCCTATTTGAGATAGAAAGTTGAAATTTTGTCAGTTAGTAGGTCTCTGGGTGTATTAACAATTATGTGAAAATAAACGTCATATGACGTCACGTGACGTCATTTTTTTATTATTATTATTCTTTTCTTCTTCCTAACTAAACGCTTATTCTAATATGTTGCAATAGTCCTAGGACGATGAAATTTTTATGGGTTATTAGTCACGTGAGGAAATTTTGATTTCAATGATTGTCAGCACCCTATGACGTCACATGACGTCACAGCTAAAAAAGTGAAAAATGGTGTTCGCGCTCTACAGCCGCCATTTATGATCAGATTTTCTTCAAATTTTTACAGATGGTACATCTTGAAACTAAGGTGTGAATATTTTCTCACCTAACCTTAATTCCGAAAAACCGAAGTATTGTGGCTGAAGTAAGATGCGAACATAGGACCAAAAATTTTTTTAAGGTTAAAAACTTCGGGATGAGATAGAAAGTTGAAACTTACACAGTTTGCAGTTCTGCATAATTTCTTAATATATTTTATGTCGAGACGTCATATGACGTCATAAGCATACTACAACTACCACTACTTTTTTTTTTTTTCTTCGCTTATTTTTCGCGGAATATAATGTCATTTGTTCAGCATGTACATGAAATACTACCAGAGGTGAGTCATTACATGAAACTTCTATCTCCTGCTTTTTGCATTAACACAGGTTGCAGAAAGTCCTATCATTCGTTTAGACGAATGACATCTAGTTCTTATTCTTCTTATTCTTTTTTTCTTCCTCTTGTATTTGTGTTAATTTCGATGTGTTGCCAATGGCCCAGAACAATGAAAATTTTATGGCATATATTTCAAACCATGAGCTTTCGAATGCAATGAATTTCACATTCATATGACGTCAAATAACGTCAGATTTGACGTCAGGTGAAAAAGTTTGTACGCGGTCTACAGCCATTATTACTTGGCCGATTTTCATCAAAATTTCGCAGAATGTGTATGTTAGGCGGCAGTTGTGCATCCCGGAGTCCGTTTTTCAAAATTTGAAAGGGCAATGGTTCTATGGCGCATCCAAGATTCGAACTTATGACGTCAAAATACAAATGCGTATAAAATCGCTTCCTGATGAGCTAGAAAGCTGATATTTAGGCAGAATATAATTCTCTAGGATTTCCATAGATTTTCTGAAGATTAACGTCATGAGGTGAAAAGAAATTTCTAATTTTTACATTTTAAATTCTATATGTTGCAAACATCAAAGCACCTTGAAAATCCAATAGCTTATGCTTCAGATAGAACATTTTGGATTTCAATGATTTTCATGTGCCTATGACGTGTCTTGACGTCAAACTTGACGTCGTCCTAAAATGTTTGTACGCGGCCTACAGCCATTATTTCTGGACCGATTTTCATCAAAATTTTACAGAATGTGTATGTTACACTCTAGTTGTGCATCTCAGTGTCCATTTTTCCAAATTCGCAAAAATATTATGGCGAATCCAAGATTCAAACTTTTGACGTCAAATTTCAAATGCATATCAAATCGCTTCCAGATGAGCTAGAAAGCTTATATTTGGACAGAATATAAGTTTTAAAGCATCCTATACATTCTGTGATAAGTAACATCATTTGACATCATATGACAACATAAGGTCAAAAAGAATTTTGATATCCACGCGTTAATTTAAATATGTTGTAAAGTTCTCAGGACCATTAAAATTTAATGGCATATACATTAATCCGTGTGCATTAAATGCAAGGTATTTCATATTAATGTGACGTCATATTACATCAGATTCGACGTCAGGTCCAAAAGGTTTTACGCGGTGTACAGTCATTATTTCTGGACCAATTTACATTAAAATTTCACAGAAGGCATATGTAATGCTCTAGTTGTGTATCCTGGTGTCCGTTTTCCAAATTCAAAAAGGCAATGGTTCTATGGCGAATCCAAGATTCGAACCATTGACGTCAAATTTCAAATACGTATAAAATTGCTTCCAGATGACTTAGAATGCTGATATTGGACTGAATATTAGCCTCTATGACTTCCTTCTATTCTGTTAGGGCGAACAGGTCAAAAATAATTTCTGATAACTACACGTTAATTTCTATATATTAACCCAGGGGCATGACAAATTTTCTGCATATATTTAAGGTAATTAAGATTTCATTTTAATGATTTTCTTATGTCTATGACATCATATGACATCAAACTTTACGTTGTCTACACACGTTAGTAAGCGGTCTACAGACATTTTTTTCTAGACTGATTTTCATCAAAATTTCACAGAATGTGTATGTTACGCTCTAACCGGTGTCCATTTTTTTAAATTCGAAAAGGCAAAGGCGTTATGGCTTATCCAAGATTAGAGGCATTGACGTCAAATTTCAGTATAAGTCTCCAAGTCTTCTTTACATTCAGAGAAGATGAACGTCATATGACATCATGTGACCTAATAAGGCCAAAGATTTTTTTTTCTGTTGAAATTAAACGGTTTTAAGACCTGAAGGCCTTATTTTTTGTTTAATTTGCATGAATTCTTATTGAAGGTGTACTACTTATTGAAGGTGTATGACGTGTTTTGACGTCAAACTTGAGGTCGTCTAAAAAAGTTTGTATGCGGTCTACAGCCATTATTTCTGGACCGATTTTCATCAAATTTTCACAGAATGTGTATGTTAGGAATGTGTATGTATGCAAGTTGTGCATCCCGGTGTCCGTTTTTCCAAATTCGTAAAGGCAAAGATTTTATGGCGAATCCAAGATTCGAACCATTGACATCAAATTTCAAATGCATATAAAATCGCTTACAGATGAGCTAGAAATATGATATTTGGACAGAATATAAATCTCGAAGTTTTCTTTATATCTTTTTAGAAGATGAATGTCGGATGACGTCATGAGGTGAAATGTAATTTCTAATTTTTACATGTTAATTTTTATATGTTGTACACGTCAGAGCACCTTCAAAATTTAATAGCATATGCTTCAGATAAAACAGTTTGCATTTCAATTATTTTCATTTGACTATGACGTGTTTTGACGTCAAACTTGACGTCGTCTAAAAATCTTTGTATGCGGTCTACAGCCATTATTTCTGGGCCGATTTTCATCAAAATTTCACAGAATGTGTATGTTACACTCTAGTTGTGCATCCCAGTGTCCGTTTTTCCAAATTTGAAAATGCAAAGGTTTTATGGCGGATCCAAGATTCGAACCATTGACATCAAATTTTAAATACGTATAAAATCGTTTGCAGATGAGTTAGAAATCTAATATTTGAAAAGTAAATAAGTCTCCAAGAGTGCTTTACATTCTATGAAGATGAATGTCATTTGATGTCATATGACGTCAAAAGGTCAAAATAATTTCTGATATATATGCGTTAATTTAAATATGTTGTTAACTTTCCAGGACCATGGAAATCTAATGGTATATACATCAATCGATGAGCTTTAGAATGCAATGTAATTCATATTAATGTGACGTTATATCACGTCAGAACTGACGTCAGGACAAAAAGGTTTTACGCGGTGTACAGCCATTATTTTTGGACCAATTTTCATCAAAATTTCACAGAATGTATATGTAACACTCTAGTTGTGTATCCCAGGTCCCGTTTTACAAATTCGAAAAGGCGAAAAGGCAATTGTTCTATGGCGAATCCAAGTTTCGAACCATTGACGTCAAATTTCAAATACATATAAAATCGCTTCCAGATGATTTAGAAAGTTGATATTTGGACTGAATATTAGTCTTTAAGACTTATTTATAGTCATTTGACGTCATAAGGTCAAAAAGAATGTTAATATATCTACGCGTTAATTTCTATATGTTGCAAAGTTGCAAGAAGCATGAAAAAATTACTTGATATATTTAAGATACTTAATATTTCATTTCATTGATTTTCTTATGCCTATGACGTCATATGACATCAAACGTGACGTTGTCTACACAAGCTTGTATGCGGTCTACAGCCATTATTACAGGATGGAATTCGAATTGTAAGCATTTTAAATAAATTTGATTTGTAACATAGATTATAAAAATAGTCCAAGTTAAATAAATCGATATAAAAAAAATGATTTTCAGTTATTTTTGCCATATCCTCCAAGTTAAACGGTTTATTTTTCAAAGTTCATTTAAGTTATGGTCATACAAAAGCAAGTTAAAGGCTGGAATTTCATATCCTTTTACTCTTTTTGCTTTTAAGTATTTGACAAATGTAGCAGAAAGTCCTATCATTCGTAACAACGAATAAAATCTAGTATTTATGTTAATTTCGATGTGTTGCCATTGGCCCAGAACAGTGAAAATTTTATGGCATATATTTCAAACCATGAGCTTTCGGATGCGATAAATTTCATATTCATATGACATCATATAACGTCAGATTTGACGTCAAGTGAAAAAGTTTGTACACTGTCTACAGCCATTATTTCTGGACCGATTTTCATCAAATTGAATGTGTATGTTAGGCTCTAGTTGTGCATCCCGGTGTCCGTTTTTCAAAATTTGAAAAGGCAATGGTTCTATGGCGAATCCAAGATTCAAACCATTAACGTCAAATTTCAAATGCGTATAAAATCGCTTACAGATGAGCTAGAATGATGATATTTGGACAGAATATAAGTCTCTAGGATTTCTTTGTATTCTCAGAAGATGAATGTTGTATGACGTCCATGGACATTTAATGGTATGTACATAAATCCATGAACTTTAGAATGCAATGTATTTCATATTAATGTGACGTTATATCACGTCAGATTTGACGTCAGGACAAAAAGGTTTTACACGGTGTACAGTCATTATAAGTAACGCTCTAGTTGTGTATCTCGAGTCCGGTTTTCCAAATTCGAAAAGGCAATGGTTCTATGGCGAATCCATGTTTCGAACAATTGACGTCAAATTTCATATTTGTATAAAATCGCTTCCAGATGAGTTAGAAACCTGATATTTGGACTGAATATTAGTCTCAACAACTTTTTTATATTCTATTACAACAAACGTCATTTGACATCTTATGACGTTATAACGTCAAAAAGAATATCTTTTATCTACGCGTTAATTTCTGTATGTTGCAAATATCTCAGGGGCATGAAAATTTTATTGTATATGTTTAATATTCTGTATATTTCATTTTATTGATTTTCTTATGCCTATGACGTCATATGACGTCACAGTTAACGTTATCTACAAATGTTTGTACGCGGTCTACAGCCATTATTTCTGGACCGATTTTCATCAAAATTTCACAGAATGTGTATGTTACGCTCTAGTTGTGCCTTCCGGTGTAAATTTGTTTTGAAACATAGATTATAGAAATAGGTCAAGTAAAATGAAATTGATATATAAAAATATTTTCTGTTACTTTTGCCATATCCTCCAGGTTAAACGGCTTATTATTCAAAGTTATGGCTATACATTAGCAATTTAAAAGCATCCTTTGAGTTTTTTCGCTTATATTGTTTGACAAAAGTAGCAGAAAGTCCTATCATTTGTTTCAACGAATGAAATCTAGTTATTATTATTATTCTTCTTCTTCAAGCCTAATTCAAGAGTTAATTTATATATGGTGCCAATGGTCAAGTAAATGAAAATTAAAATGCTTCGACAAAAAGTATAAATTTTTCAAATCAAGTGTTTTCAATTTTCAATGACGTCAAATTTGACGTCAGCTTCAAAAGTTTGTTTGCGCTCTAGAGTCTTCAATTCTGGTCCGATTTTCTTGATATTTTTACAGAAGATGTATTTTAGAATGTAGATGTGCACCTTGGCATTCAAATTTCCAAATTCGAAAAATTTGAGATTTTATGGCAAAACCAAGTTTCGAACTTAGGTCCTAAAAATTTTTTTTAATGTTACAAGGCCACCTTAGATGCGCTAGAAGCATGAATATTGGGACAGCATTTCGACCAAGAGGTCTGCTTTCTACTTCCGAAAAGATTTTATCTCAAATCACGTGGTTATGATGTCATACAATAGACAAAAAGCATATTTTTGAAAAATTTCTTTCGCTCTGGTATCATTACTTTTGACTCAATCTTTTTGAAAATTGTATTGCAGCGATTAAAAAGTTTATATTTATAAATTCATTTACTTTTAATTTTCAATGACGTCAGATTTGACATCAGCTTCAAAAGTTTGTTCGCGCTCTACAGCCTTCAATTCTGGTCCGATCATCTTGATATTTTCACAGAAGATGTATTTCAGGATGTAGATGTGCACCTTGGCATTCGAATTTCCAAATTCGAAAAATTTGAGATTTTATGGCAAAACCAAGTTTCGAACTTAGGTCCTAAAATTTTTTTTTTAATGTTACAAGGCCACCTTAGATGCGCTAGAAGTATGAAAATTGGGACAGCATTTCGACCAAGAGGTCTGCTTTCTATTTCCTAAAAGATTTTTATCTCAAATCACGTGGTTATGATGTCATACAATAGACAAAAAGCATATTTTTGAAAAATTTCTTTCGCTCTGTATCATTACTTTTGACTCAATCTTTTTGAAAATTGTATTGCTGAGATAAAAAAGTTTATATTAATAAATTCATTTACTTTTAATTTTCAATGACGTCAGATTTGACATCAGCTTCAAAAGTTTGTTCGCGCTCTACAGCCTTCAATTCTGGTCCGATCATCTTGATATTTTCACAGAAGATGTATTTCAGGATGTAGATGTGCACCTTGGCATTCGAATTTCCAAATTCAAAAAGATTGAGATTTTGTGGCAAAACCGAGTTTCGAACTTAGGTCCTAAAATTATATTTTAATGTTACAAGGCCACCTAATGGGTAAGAAGCATGAAAATTGGACAGCATATCGGCCTAGAGGTCTGCTTCCGATTTCCTAAAAGTTTTTTTGTAAGTCACGTGGTTATGACGTCATAAAACGACAAAAAAACATCTTTTTAAAAAAAATCTTTCGCTCTGGTATCACGACTTTTGACTCAATCTTTTTGAAAATTCTATTGCAGCGATTAAAATGTTTATATTTATAAATTTATTTATTTTTAATTTTCAATGATGTCAAATGACGTCATATTTGACGTAAGCTTCAAAAGTTTGTTCGCGCTCTAGAGCCTTCAATTCTGGTCCGATTATTTTGATATTTACACAGAAGATATATTTTAAGATGTAGATGTACACCTTGGCATTCAAATTACTAAAGAAATGATTAAGATTTCATGGCGATACCGTTTTTCGAACTTTGGTTCTTAAATTACATTTTAATGTTACAAAGCCCCCTGATGCATTAGAAGCATAAAAATTGGACAGCATATCGGCATCTAGGTTTACAATCTTTTTTCTAAATGATTTTATCTTAAGTCACATGGTTATGACGTCATTAAAAAGACAAAAAACATTTTTTTTTTTTATAACATTTCTCTCGCTCTGGTATCATGAATTTTGAATCAATCTTAATTGAATCTTCAGAATTCATAGAGTTAAAATTGAAGTGATGCATACTGCAAGAAATGTTTGATTTGTCACGTGGTTATGACGTCATGCATACTAAAGCAAGAATTATCTTAAAAAATCATATAAAATCGCCAATTCGACCAATGGACTTAAAATTTTCAAAAATGCCGAAACTTAGTACGTTCAGAAGGTCTGGAAAATTTCAAGTGATCACGTCATCAAACATGGCAGTTATTCATGTTTGATGGAATGCCTACTTTAAAATGTGAAAACAAACCTGTTCGCATTCTCGAAGATATTTTTTTTCTGGATTAATAGAACGTTAGCTGAACATGTCCTTGCAAAAAAGATATTTTTCTTTAGTCACTTGATTTTGACGTCGTTGAAATATAAAAATAATTCATTTCAATATGTATTCGCGCTCCAGCGTCATGAGTATTGATGCCAATCTTAAGCATACCTTAAGGAATTTATGTTTGTGTGTTTATGACAGCATTGATTTGTAAGCAAAACATATTAAAAAGATCAAAAGATTGGACATATGTATTTTAAATAAGTAATATTGCCATACCTTAACATGTGCAAAAAGTCCGGAAAATTTCAAGTGATTACGTTATCAAACATGCCTTATTCAAAGGGCTAAATCATGGAAATCTATTAATTTGAAGAAAGAAATGAAAGCGGTTATTGGGTTGGTTGGGCAAGATCCGATTGTTCTTTTGCAGGAATGAGTGCCTGCGTTGAATAGTGAATTGTGATACGTTTTTTTAGTAGATGAGTCGCATTTACGATGAATTATACTACTCAAAATTTGCTAAGGATTACTTAGTGAAATCCCATTTACTTGTGTATTTGATAGATTTGCTTTTGATGTTCACCACTTTGAGTAATACCTCTTAACTGGTTTATTTGATTATTTGAGGCAATATTATAATAATCATTACAAGTTGACTTTCCAATCATTAAAATAAATAATTCAAGTGTTCTGATAATAAATATAAAGTGATCCTTAGCAAATTTTGAGTAGTATAGTTTAATTATACTAGAGCCAGGAGACCTAACCGGATATAATATTGCATTTGCTATCACGGCTTTCTGCAAACCTGGAGAAAATGACAAATACATGTATATCTTCCTAGATCGGAAAAGTTGGCTACTAGTAACCAGCTACTAGTAGCTGGTTACTTCTCGAAAGTAAAGTTAGTTACTAGTAGCTGGTTACTTCTCGGTGGAAAAGTTGACTACAAGTAGCCAGCTACTAGTAACTGGTTACTTCTAAAGGGAAAAAGGCAGCTACTAGTAGCCAGCTACCGGGGAATTTTATTGATATTTCTCGCAATTAAAACCATTGAGGGAAAGAGAAATCCTAAAATATGAACATATTCACGGTTCTGATAGTTTTAAATTCCAAACAGTAAAAAAATCACTTAAATTGTATCTGTCATAACTAAATTTCATTTATATTTTTGTCGAAGAAACAAGTAGATTGGTGTTTCTTTTTCATGAAAACATTAACTATGAATATATTCATAATTGTCATGGTAACCTTCACGAGAATTTATATCAAATTCAATACCTTCAAAGGAATCACCAACTACCGATACATTTTGCTTAGATTATCAATATTTTTCTGACCGTTTTCGACGAAAAAACAAGTAGCTGGGTGTTTATTTTTCACATATTCTTAAAATATGGATATATTCATAATTGTCATGGTATTCCCCATCAGAAAATACCGATCATCATTTAATATCTTCAAAGAGCTCGCCAGCTATCAGTACATTTTGATTGGACTATCAATATTTTTTTGACCGTTTTCGACGAAAAAAACAAGTAGCTGGGTGTTTATTTTTCATAATTCTTAAACTATGGATATATTCATAATTGTCATGGTATTCCCCATCAGAAAATAAATGGATATATTCATAATTGTCATGGTATTGACATTAAGTTAATTTCTCAAAATTCTCAAAAATTGACTGCCGATATTTTATTTTTATATTTCGACCAGAAGAGAAGGCGGTGTCAGTTTGTAATTTAGCACCCTCAACAAACAAATACAATAGATAATAAAACATATAATTCTAGCCTGTAATTAATTTATGAGGAATTAAGCCTGTATTACAACAATACCAAACATCTTGTTCAGTTCTAAAGGTAATGCTTCGTAAATATGGGCTCATGAGTGTACATATTTAGCCCCGTGCATCACACTGCGCACTGCTGATGATATTAATTTGCGCTGTTCCTTTGAACTTTTACTTTTATAACTGGCTGGTCGGCGCGTGGGAATAAACCTGTTTAAATAAACATCTCCTCTCTATCCCTCTCTTATGATTAGTCAATTTCCAAACAAACTTTTTTATCGGAACACAGTTAGTAGAAGATTATATTAAGTTAGAGCCATATATATATATATATATATATAACTGAACTTTTCACCACCGCGAACAATATGTCTTTTGCTCTGTTATGAAAAGTAAATGACAAAAACGCTTATTTACAAAAGTAATTCGCATATACACTGCAATGGAAAGATGATTCCTCAGATATTTAAACACATGTACATGGCTACATTTTAATTATAAGACTAGCTAGTATCCCAAGTCAAAAATAAACACCAGTGTCTATCCCTATCTCCTATCACCGAACATATGACTCACCGCGGACCACAGCCATAAATTGGTTCTTGGTGACAGGTTATAATGGGAGAGTCTGCAATAATGGGGGGAGAGTCTGCTCATCATGAATTTGTTGTTTAATTTTTTTTTGTGGTGGTGGTGTGTGTGTGTGTGTGTTTTCCACAAGTTATTAATACTTCAGCTTAAAAGATGATTTAGTAATATTGTTACAATATCATGTTTAGGGGAACTTAGGACACTTTATCTGTCTGTTTTAACATTTTTATTTTTTTTCACCCTACATTTTCGTTCATGCTTTGTATGGGAATAATTTAAATTGTGACAGTGTGTAGAGAAAAAGTTTAGACTCTTCCAGTTCAGTCAATATCATAATGCGAGGATCAATGTCAGATTGAGGTTTGAAGATTTAATTCAAATATCTCTGTTTGGTTTGAAAAGAAATATTGAGTACCTAACGTTGAGAAGATATACAGAGTCGAATCAAGATTACTGAGAAGACAAAAGTATTATTTTGATTATCTTGTGCTTTAAATTTACAGAAACGTTTTGAAACACAGTCAAATTTAGATGATCTTGATTCCTGTCCTCTCAATGTCAGTGTTCACATGAGCATTTTACCACGTCTCTTGAACAACTCTTTGTATTTAAACTAAATTGCATAAATGTCAGTGAGTTTACATATTATAATGACATATAAATTTGATTGACATTTTAACATTTTGTTATATACATGCATGTATTTTAAATTTTTTTGTATTAATGTAAACATAATTCATGTTACCAAATAAGTTCAATGTTTTTTTATACCAATATCAGTCTTAATTCTGTAGTTCCTTTTGGAACTAACCAGTACCTTTAAATTCATGTCATGTTAATAACCGTCATCCATTTCATGTCTCATGTCCCTTTGCTCTTGACATTCTTTAAAGATTTTTTTATTTAATATGATTGAATGGGTTTTTATTTACTATTATCACTAATATAGATGTATTTCTTTCATGGGAAAACTCCGTACACTAACTTTACTTACGTTCTTAACAGAATTTTATATCTTTTGATTTGTTGTCAAAGGGCGGTTTCAAATTAATATTTTATCTTTGAAGAACCTACTTCTTCGCATTTAAGATTTCTTTTTCATTTTTTTTTCTCACATAATTATTCATCATACATTTTGTTTTAACTGTAAGAAATTAATCAGCAGTCATACTTGTCATTTTGCTATTGATATTATTTACCATTCACCGTTATCCTATCATTATCCTTTTTACTTGATTAGAATAATGTCAAGTAATGCATATAAACTTTTATTAACATTTTCAACACATAATAAATGAAAATCAAAAAACATGTTCTCTCTTTTTCCGTCAGAAACACTTTTGACATTGCAGAATGGCTGTTACATCCATTTCATTGTCCATTTCATTGTCATCATAGAAATTATTCAAATTTAAGAATTTGACATTGACGTTAAAATATATTTTTAAAAGCACTTAAAGCTTTATTGTTCATCATTGTCTTTCAGCCAATTTTCTTTAATAAGTTATCAAGTAAAAGTTTTATGTATACCATTTTTCATATAAGAGAATGTATCATCAAACTTTTTATGGTATGAGAAAAAAACTTCATCAGTGATTTTTTCCATACTCAGGATTTTTATATTATTTATAAAAAATTTAAAAAGCCGTGCTCATTTATATTTCTTTTAGGATACTTAGAATCTTGAACTCCTCTCTTTTTTAAGTTTGACGGGGCCTCCGTAGCCGAGAGGGTAAAGTCGCTGACTTTAACACTCACTCAGCCCCTAATCGCGTGGGTTCGAATCCCGGTAGGGTCATTCGGATTTCCAGCTGGCTTGCGGTAGGTCGGTGGTTCTACCCGGATGCCTCCGTGCATTCGGGGTTTTCCTCCACCTTTTATTAGCTGAACGTTGCTAAATAACTGAAATACTGTCGAAGCGACGGTAAACTCAAATAGTCAAGTCAAGGTTTGACAGTAGTTCTTCTCTTTTGCATTACGTTCATTTCAATGCTTTTTGTCATCGCAATAGAGACACGTCATCACGCAATGTATATTATTATAAAATAAATAACGAAAAAACAAAAAGGTTTCTGACTCCTGTTTTTTTATTGCAATTTATATTTCTAAGTTTATACATAATTTATGAATTCATAAAAAAATAAATACCGACAGCGTGTTTATTTTTTTCCCGAAAATTATGAAAAAGAATGATAGTCCAACCAAAATGTAAAGGTAGCTGGCGAGCTTTTTGAAGATATTTTTCGGAAGATCCTAGTGTAGGACCATGAGAAGTGTGATTATATCCAACGTTTATGTTTACATGAAATATAAATACCAATCAACTTGTTTATTTTCTTCCGGCGACGATCCAAAATAAAATTTGAAAGTCAAATAAAAAGGTACGAGTTGCTGGTGAGTTCTTTAAAAGAATCAAGTAAAGTTATGTATATTCTGGTGAGGAATATATAAAGAATTACAAATATATCCATAGGTAATGATTATATAAACAAGAGGGCCAAGATGGCCCTGTGTCGCTCACCTGAGTAAGATGGCTGTGTTAGGCATAATGACAAAAAATCTAGCATCTAAAAGTGTTTTTCTAACATTTGACTAAGTGACCTACATATTGATCCTACCTGAATTTGCACTCAACTGGGAATTCATGCAGTCATCATTCATATTAAGTTTAATGAAGACTGGGACAAAAATGTAGGCCTCTAAGTGTTCACAAGGTTTTTCTTAGATTTGACCTGGTGACCTAGTTTTTGACCTCATGTGACTCATTTTCAAACTCATCCAATATATCAATTAGACAAACATCCTGACCAAATCTATTGAAGATTGGGCTAAAACTGTGGCCTCTAGAGAGTTCACAAGGTTTTTCTTAGATTTGACCTGGTGACCTAGTTTTTGACCCCACATGACCCAATATCGAACTCATCCGAGATATCATGTAGACAAAACGAACTCATTCGAGATATCATGTAGACAAACATCCTGATTAAGTTTCATGAAGATTGGGCCAAATTTGTGGCCTCTAGAGTGTTCCAAGGTTTTCTAAGATTTCCTGTGACCTAGTTTTTGACCCAATGACCCAATTTTAACTCATCTGAGATATCATGTAGACAAACATCCTGACCAAATTTTATGAAGATTGGGCCAAAACTATGGCCTGTAGAGTGTTCACAAGGATTTTCTAAGATTTTCCCTGGTGACCTAGTTTTTGACCCAATGTGACCCAATTTTGAACTCATCTGAGATATCATGTAGACAAACATCCTGACCAAATTTTATGAAGATTGGGCCAAAACTATGGCCTGTAGAGTGTTCACAAGGTTTTTCTCAGATTTGACCTAGTGACCTAGTTTTTGACCCCACATGACCCAATTTCGAACTCATCCGATATATCATGTAGACAAACATCCTGACCAAGTTTCATGAAGATTGGGCCATAACTGTGGCCTGTAGAGTGTTCACAAGGTTTTTCAAGGATTTGACCTAGTGACCTAGTTTTTGACCCCACATGACCCAATTTCGAACTCATTCGAGATATCATGTAGACAAACATCCTGAAAGTTTCATGAAGATTGGGCCAAATGTGGCCTTAGAGTGTTCACAAGGTTTTTCTAGATTTGACCTGGTGACCTAGTTTTTGACCCCACATGACCCAATATCGAACTCATCTGAGATATCATGTAGACAAACATCCTGACCAAGTTTCATGAAGATTGGGCCATAACTGTGGCCTGTAGAGTGTTCACAAGGTTTTTCTAAGATTTGACCTGGTGACCTAGTTTTTGACCCCACATGACCCAAGATCGAACTCATCTGAGATATCATGTAGACAAACATCCGACCATTTCATGAAGATTGGGCAAAACTGTGGCCTCTAGAGTGTTACAAGTTTTTCAAGATTTGACCTAGTTTTTGACCCCACATGACCCAATTTCGAACTCATCGAGATATCATGTAGAAAAACATCCTGACTAAGTTTCATGAAGATTGGGCCAAAACTGTTGCCTCTAGAGTGTCCACAAGATTTTTCAAGGATTTGACCTAGTGACCTAGTTTTTGACCCCACATGACCCAATTTCAACTCATTCGAGATATCATGTAGACAAAATCCTGAAATTTATGAAGATTGGGCAAATGTGGCCTTAGAGTGTTCACAAGGTTTTTCAAGATTTGACCTGTGACCTAGTTTTTGACCCCACATGACCCAATTTCTAACTCATCCGAGATATCATGTAGACAAATATCCTGACCAAATTTTATGAAGATTGGGCTAAAACTGTGGCCTCTAGAGTGTTCACAAGGTTTTTCAAGGATTTGACCTAGTGACCTAGTTTTTGACCCCACATGACCCAATTTCGAATCATCCAAGGTTTCATCAAGATTGGGCTTAAACTGTGGCCTCTAGAGTGTTAACAAGCAACTGTTGACGACGGACGACGGACAAAAGGCGATCACAAAAGCTCACCCGAGCACAAGTGCTCAGGTGAGCTAAAAAGTTACTTCCTTGCTACTTGGTTTTAGGCGAAAAATTAGGGGAGAAAAAAAAAATTTCAGGTACCTGACTAGCTCTTTGTAGATATTAAATGAAATTTGAAATATTCTTGTGCAGAAGTATGAATATATCCACAGTATGTGATTTCACAAATTCATTCACACCAAGCTACTTGTTTCCTTCGGCGAAGATTTTGAAAAGAAAATTTAGAATAAAATCAAAGGATAACGATAAGTGGCAAGCTCTTTGGTGTTTGTTTGTTTGTTTGTTGGGTTTGGCGTCCAACCGACAGTATCTCTACTTGAGACAGATATATTGCTGCCACACTGCAGTATCACACCGTAGACATGTGGCATGATACCAAATCCAGTCACATTATCCTGACACGGCGCCAAGCAGTCCTGCAACTACCCTTATATGCTGAGCGCCAAGCAAGGGAACTATAAGAGAAGCATATTTTTAAGACTTTACGGCCGGGGATCGAACCAACGACCTCACACTCCTAAGGCGGACGCTCTACGCACTCTGCCACTGGGGACGGTGCGAGCTCGTTGAATATTTAAATGAAGTTTTGTACTTTCTGGCGGAGAATATCATGACAATTATGAATATATCCATACCTCATAATTTTATTAAATATATATATCCATCTATTATTCTTATCAACGAAATCATTGAAAAAATATTGATATTCTATTAAAAAGATGGCGGTAGTTGACAAGCTCTTTGAAAATATTATATGAAGCTTATTATTTTCTAATGGGGAACACCATGACAATTATTAATATATCCATAATTTAAGAATATATGAAAAATAAAAACCCAGCTACTTGTTTTTTCCGTCGAAAACATTTAGAAAAATATTGATAATCTGATCAAAATGGAACGGTAGTTGGCAAGCTCTTTGAAGATATTAAATGAAGTTTGGTATTTTCTGTTGGGGAATACCATGACAATTATGAATATATCCATAGTTTATAAATATATAAAAAATAAACACCTAGCTACTTGTTTTTTCTGCGAAAACATTGAAAAAATATTGATAGTCCAATTAAAATGTACGGGTAGTTGGCGACCTCTTTGAAGATATTAAATGAAGTTTGGTATTTTCTGTTGGGGAATACCATGACAATTATGAATATATCCATAGTTTATAAATATATTAAAAATAAACACCCAGCTACTTGTTTTTTCCGTCGAAAACGTTCAGAAAAATATTGATAGTCCAATCAAAATGTACCGGTAGCTGGCGAGCTCTTTGAAGATATTAAATGAAGTTTGGTATTTTCTGTTGGGGAATACCATGACAATTATGAATATATCCATAGTTTATGAATATTTGAAAAATAAACACACAGCTTCTTGTTTTTTTTTCGGCGAAAGCGGTGAGAAAAATATTGATAGTCCAATCAAAATGTACCGGTAGCTGGCGAGCTCTTTGAAGATATTAAATGAAGTTTGGTATTTTCTGGTGGGGAATACCATGACAATAAGGATATAACCATAGTTTATGAATTCATGAAAAAGAAACACCAATCTACTTGTTTCTTCGACAAAAATATAAATGAAATTTAGTTATGACAGATACAATTTAAGAGATTTTTTTATTGTTTGGAAATTAAAACTATCAGAATCATGAATATGTTCATATTTTAGGATTTCTCTTTCCCTCAATGGTTTTAATTGCGAGAAATATCAATAAAATTTCCCAGTAGCTGGCTACTAGTAGCTGCCTTTTCCCTTCAGAAGTAACCAGTTACTAGTAGGTGGCTACTTGTAGCCAACTTTTCCACCGAGAAGTAACCAGCTACTAGTAACTAACTTTACTTTCGAGAAGTAGCTGGTTACTAGTAGCTGGTTACTAGTAGCCAACTTTTCCGATCTTATCTTCCTATCGATTTTTTTATGTTTTCTAAATGTTTAACGGTTTTTTTTTCTAAATCTGTAAAAATAAGCAAATATACAAAGCAAATGAATAGTTGAAAGTTTCAAGACGTTTATAACGTTAATTACATAGAAATAAGAAATTATTTTCATTATTTTGCTTACACCTCTGCCTTTGTTTCCATCTAATTTTGCAAATGTAAAACTCAATCAATTTAAAGGTTGAAAGTCATCAATTTTTAAGTTTTTTTTCTTCATTTTTACAATTTCAATTGTGGATCAAATTGCAATGAATACATGTTAAGCCATATGCTTACAAAGAAAAAGATATGAAATAAAGAATAAAAAAAAACTTGTAAAATCGACTGAATAACGTAAGAAAACAATTCTTGAGGATAGTATTATCTTAAATTTTTCCTGTTTTTTTTTTTCTGAATGATAGTAAACGGTTGTGTAATCATATAAAATCCATATTTATGCTTTCTCAGTATGAAAACAAATAGAAAACTAGATGTCATTCGTGAAAACGAATGATAGGACTTTCTGCAAGCTGTGTTAATGCAAAAAGCAGGAGAAAGAAGTTTCATGTAATGATTCACCTCTGGTAGTATTTCATATTCATGCTGAACAATTGACATTATATTCCGAAATTAGTGCAAATGATAAGAACTAAGTATTAGTCTGTGACGTAACATGATGTTATATGACGTCAGGACATGACTGCAAACTTGATTTCTAGTTCAAAGGTCCTATGTTCGAATCTTACTTCAGCCACAATACTTCGGTTTTTCGGAATTAAGGTTAGCTGACAAAATATTCAGGCCTTAGTTTCAAGATGTACCATCTGTAAATATTTGAAGAAAATCTGATCACAAATGGCGGCTGTAGAGCGCGAATACCATTTTTCACTATTTTTAGCTCTTACGTCAGGTGACGTCATAGGGTGCTGAAAATGCTGTTGCTCAAAAGCGCATACTTTACTGCAATAACTCTGAAATTTTCATTATTCTGAACAACTGGCATCATGTCGAAATCATTGCCCCAAATTAAAATTAAGTGGTATGCTTATGACGTCCTATGACGTCACGATTCAAAATATTTGTAGAAATGCTGCAGAACTGCAAACTGTGTAAGTTTCAACTTTCTATCTCATCTGAAGCTCTTCAATCCTAAAATGAAATTTTCGGTCCTATGTTCGAATCTTATTTCAGCCACAGAACTTCGGTCTTTCGGAATTTCGCTTAGTTAACAGGATATGCACACCTTAGTTTTAAGTTGTACCATCTGTGAAAATTTGAAGAAAATCCGACCATAAATGGCGGCTGTAGAGTGCGAACACCAATTTTCACTATTTTTAGCCCTGACGTCACATGACGTCATAGGGTGCTAAAGATGCTTTTGTTCAAAAGCGCATACTTTACCGTCATAACTCTGAAATTTTCATTATTCTAACAACTGGCATCATGTCTAAATCATTGCCCTAATATGAAAATTAAGAAGTATGCTTATGACGTCACATGACGTCATATGACGTCACAACTAAAAATATTTGTAGAAATTCTGCAGAACTGCAAACTGTGTAAGTTTCAACTTTCTATCTTATTCTGAAGCTCTTTAATCCTAAAATGAAATTTTCGGTCCTATGTTCGAATCTTATTTCAGCCACAGAACTTTGGTCTTTCGGTTAGCTGACAGGATATGCACACCTTAGTTTCAAGATGTACAATCTGTGAAAATTTGAAGAAAATCCGACCATAAATGACGGCTGTAGAGCGCGAACACTATTTTTCACTATTTTTAGCTCTGACGTCATAGGGTGCTGAAGATGCTTTTGTTCGAAAGCTCATACTTTACTGTCAAAACTCTGAAATTTTCATTATTCGGAACAACTGGGATCATGTCGAAATCATTGCCCGAAAACGAAAATTAAGATGTATGCTTATGACGTCACAAGACGTCATATGACGTCACGACTCATGATACGTGTAGAAATTCTACAGAACTGCAAACTGTGTTAGTTTCAACTTTCTATCTCATCCAGAAGCTCTTTAATCCTAAAATGAAATTTTCGGTCCTATGTTCGAATCTCATTTCAGCCACAGAACTTCGGTCTTTCGGAATTTCGGTCAGTTGACAGAATATGCACACCTAAGTT
>CM037794.1:36933126-36983126 GCA_021229015.1 Solen grandis
CTCAATCGAGACATGATGGTCATTAACATTGTTTAAATTTAAAATTTAAAAAAACAAAGTGAAATCTGGCTTTTTTTTAAAAGGGGTTAACTCCTGACCTTTTGACCAATCTCAACCATATTCGAAATAACAAGACATTATGGTGATAAACATTGCCATAAAGTTTGAAGATTATTGATCAAAAGATGAAGTTGCTAGAGTGTAAACAAAGTGAAATCTGGCATTTCTTGAATATTAAAAGGGGCATAACGCTTTTACCTAATTGACCGATCTCAACCATATTCGAACTCAGTCGAGACAGTATGGTCATAAACATTGTCTTTAAGTTTGAAGATGATTGCTTGAGAAATGAAGGTGATAGAGTGTAAACACTAAATTGTTGACGACGGACACTCACGGGATCACAATAGCTCACCCTGAGCTTTGCTCATATGAGCTAAAAATCCATTCAGCGATATAAATGAAGTCAACTTCATCTAGTGAAATTTCAAAATTTTATTACTATAGACATCATTTTGTATTGAGTATTGAATTTTTATTTCGCTACTCTTTCGTTCGAATATAACGATTACCTCGTTTTCATTTATCACCATTTTCTACTCATTTTCTCCAGTACTCATTGCGTCAAGCGAAAAATAAAAAATAAAAAATCCATTCGGCGATATAGATGAAGTCAACTTCAATTTTTATCACTATAGACATCATTTTGTATTGAGTTGTTGATTTTGCTTATTGAATTTTATTTCGCTACTCTTTCGTTCGAATATAATGTTGATTCATATTAACCATTTATTTGCTATTATTGTATTATTGTGGGTTAATTTAAGTCAAAACACTTCGATGTCTCATTTCATGAGGACTATCATTACTTCTTTAAAAATCTGAAATTGTAATCATATCTTGTTTCACTTTCCCAAATATTATAAAGAAATGATGATATCCACATATAAAGCTCAGTAGTTGTCGAGTCGGTGTTTTTCGTGTTGGTATGGGTGTGTTTAAGTGTATGTGTGTGAGCGAAAAAGAGAGAGAGCGAGTTGGTGGAGAGAAAAGAGAGAGCTGCGTGCACACAAGTCCGTATGGTCCGCTTAAGTCATTTTATATTTGAATTGTCATTATCCCCCTTTCTTTAATGGCAATATAGAATGAAGTAAACTGCAGAAAAAATACATATTGACTTGCCTTGGCTAATTATGTTTTATCCATCGTCATCCAATCCCATTACTGTTCACGCATAAATTTGATTGGTATAAACACTCTCTTAAAAGTGCGTGCCAAAAATTTATGTCTTTACACACAAACATATTAAGATACATCAGTAACTGTTACATTTATGAAAATGAAATAAGTTCATATTCATGTACAGTGAATCATGCATACGTTGCCAACAAGTAGTCGGCATGACACAACTAAGGAATACCGTTATTTCCCGATTATCGTTTATTCGTCGACAAACCGTGTACTGACAAATAACAAGAAATACGAAAAGAATATCAACAAGGAGAAATTACTCGAGATACTTAAATCAGTCAAGCTTGCTCAAAGGTTCACTGTTCAAAGAATTTGCTTATTTAAGTAGAATAAGCAAAATAAATAAAACAAAGCTGTTGTCTCTTATTAACTTAAATTGGTTATGTATTTCTAGTTTGAGTCCGACCTATATAATATTTTGCCACTTTTGCATCCAGTTTTAAGCGTCACCGTATAAAACTGTAGCTAAGGCAGATGTACAACATAGCGTCATACAAAAATTCGTCATTAATCGTTGGCAACTTTATATAAAAGATTAGAAGCAGTGCTCACTTACTCTTTGTACTGATTCAAAAATGTTAGGCAATAAGTTCATAAATAACATTTCCATAAAGTTTTCGAAGTTCTTGGTACCATATGCCTAAATAGATCTGGGGTTTTTTCTGTTTCCTTCACACACACACACGCACACATATATGTATATATTTTAAATACTTAATTAACATCATCGAGTTCTGTTATGAAGATATCTGCAGCCCTTCTGCAGACCAGACGTAAGTATGTGATGCATTTTATTACAGATAGGTATAATTGTGTATCTTTTTATATTTTAACAACTTTTGAAACGTGAATACCTCCATATATTTGCACCTCACACAGGGTCAATATGGTTACCTCTCCCTCGACAATCGGTAGGTAGACAGTGATGTTTCTGTATAACTGATTGGATTCTAACTTTACATTTATATTGGAATTGTTATATTGTTGGACTTCCTGAGTCACGTCATCGTACAGCGTGATGTTCCCCGGATACCCATATACTCTAAACCTCCGTAGTCGTTTTTGCACTGGAATGTGACATATGATATGTTACACTACAAATTTAATGAAACACTATTTTAACCTACGTACAAGACCATAATACTTTAAACGATAGGAAAAGAAGATGTAAAGTCAGAACACCACTAAAACCTTTGTAACGCAATAATTAAGTATCAACAATTCCCTAAAGTTATATTAATTTGATAAACAGAAATCTTAGCAACACTTACATATTTCTCGATTGTAGATTCTAACCCCAGTTATGTAGTATAGATCACCTAAGTCAACTGTCCAATACGCTGTGGTATTATAATATTCAGGTGTATGTGTACAACTCTTCCTATTATTATAGGATTGGTTTATGTCTCCATCCACTGCTTTGTCAGCTGAGCCATGGCCATATGTGCCCGGATACTGCCACGCCTGTTTTCCACGAGCAAGATTTTGTCCTGCAGAGAAAAGTCGGATTTGGATCACTTGGAAGTAAAACGACCAAATAATTTACATGAACATTAATTTACAATATATAAAACCCAGACATGCAGGAAACATAATAATGAAGAAATAAAAAGAACATATCGGAACATACTCTTCTTCGCCATTTACTGTATATACATTTGAAGCCTTAATGCACGAATTTATGATCTCGTGAAGTGCCGCTTTTTGGAAAGGCTTGTGAAGCTGAAATACATACGGCCACCAAACAAGCCTACGTCAGAAAAAAAGACTGGTCTCAATCGCTTTTTAAGCTTAAACATGTTACTAATTACAGAATCATATATAATACCAACGTTAAAAGCATATTTGAACAGTGTTATATAAACACAATTTTATCAAATAAAGTTGTTAATCAAGATGTGTTGCAAAGGTCAAAGCATAATCGTATTACACATTTTACTCGTATACACAGTATACAAACAGTATGTTCAAAATGACATGCACGTTTACGTTATTATGAAACTACTGGCTAAATTTGGATTATGAGATTATGTATGTCGTAAAAGATGAACCCTTAACTGGTCACATTTTTTATTTTCGAAAAGAAAAATTATATATGTCCTTTCGCGGTCGTGAAACCTAACACCACATGCATTTCAGAGTTATTTCAGCTCACCTGAGCAGAACTTGCTCGTGGTGAGCTATTATGATCGCCCTGCGTCCGTCGTCAACAATTTGCTTTAAACGACATCCCCTCTGAAACTTTTATTAAACTTGGCAGGGATGATCTTTGGGTGAGCCTCCACAAAGGTTGCTAAAGTAAACTTGATTCATGTAGAACTCTGGTTGCCATCGCAACGGAAAGAAAAAAATGAAAACTTTAAAAATAATCTACTTCAAAACTACTGGCCTCCCAGTAACCCTCTTCCAAAATTGCTAAAACTATACCAATCTGTAAAAATAAACATGACCACCCGGCGGGGGGGGGGGGGTTCCTTAAAATGTATACAGTGAAAACGTTAAAGTTTCTCCTAGCTCTGAAACCACTGGACAGAATTTGATTAAACTTGGCAGGGATGATCCTGGGGTGATCCTTTACTAACGTTGCTAAGGTGAAATAAACACTTTTGCTCCAAAACTACCGACCAGACTTCAAAATGTTTTGGTTCTATGGGTAACCTTCTACCAAGATTGTTGAAATTAGTCTGATTCTTAAAAAAACATGGCCGCCAGGGGCAGGGCTAATTTGCCTTATATGTATATAGTGAAAACTATAGAGACCCTTTTTCAGGCCAAATTTAGAATTTTTTGGCACATGTGTTCCTTGGGTAATCCTCTACAAATGTTGCTAAAATAACCTTGATGATGTAGAACTTTGGTTGCCATGACAACCAAATGAATATTACGAGATTAAAAATAAAGCTTCCTAGGGATTATTTAGAAAGCATACTTGATGGTAACATTAGTGAATATTATCTTGCCAAGCCTGACTTGGTATTTGACCACTATCTCAAATTATGGTCCTTGAAGTATAAAAAATGTCATATTTAACTTTCTTACATTCTAGCGTTCACATTTATAAAGCAATCATGATCAGATGTATACATAATGTAAAAAAAAAAGAATTAGTATGCCTTGTATGGGAGATATGGTCCATAATACTTACGGTTGCCTCTAGAGCAATGGTACTCAGGTAAGCGATAAAGGACCATCTTGTTTTACAGTTATATTTATTAATAACGTGTGTACTATTGTTACACTTTAATGTAAATGTAAACAAGGGCATAAACTCGTAAAATGCTTGCCGTAAAATACGCTTGTCCTGTAAATTGATTCAAGGGCCATAACTCTGGAGTGTCTGGGACATTCTGGCTTGTTCTTAAACTTGGTCTAAGTATTATGCAAATACACATTGTGACAAGATTTGGTAAAAATCAGCTTACGTTTGTCAGTGTTAGAAAGCAGACACTGTTCATTTTGCAATTTTTCATATGGTCAAAAACAAAAAGGTCCGTTTCTGTTCTCCAGCAAATAAAAAAGAGGGTCGGTAGGTTGGGATCTTATTTTTATTTTATTTTTGTTTTTTTTTTACATGAAAAGAAATGTAGAAAAAAGGAAATATTTTTTTCGGAAACGTAAAAAATAACAACAAGGATCGGTCGTTAAAAAATGGGGGTCGGACGGGAGGCAAAAAACAGAACTTTATTTTGCCTAAACTACTGACTGTCCTATTCATTCTGGCCCGCCCGCCTGCTGCAGCAGGTAAATCCAATGCCCAGTCATTCGATTGGCGTTTAAAAATTAATCATTATCAGTGCATACGTATTTATGTAGAATTATTGTCTACTCCGTGAAGTGATAATCTCTAGAATGTGTATGATCATATGGAAAGAAAAAGATGATCGGTTAAGTTTTAAGTTGAAATCGAATCGAGGTCAATGTTCCTATTATTGGACATATTAAGATGCCTTTTCTCAATTACTTTAGAAAGGGTTGAACTAGTGTAACCTAATCTGAGAATCTGATACCTTTAGTAGAGAGGAAAGATGCTTTTGGACAAAGTCAAAATTACTGTTATACTTCATCCCTATCACCAAACGGTGATATCAAAATGTGTTTCTTATGGATTGCCTCACATCTCATCTTATTTTTAATTTTCTTACCCAAAATATTTTTCCACTTTAAAGTAGAATATGAGTTAGTGTGTGCATAACTCAGTGCATTGATACAATTTGACGACAAACAATGATTTCAAGTCAGTCAAATAGGTAGAGAGTCCATGTACATTTTACCTGTAAATTCTTGACAATTTACTGGATGCAGGAAATATAATAGGTAGAAGATCAATTCTGAAAATAGTGCTGTTCTCTTGAAAATCGTCATTCTCCTCCTGTAATGAAATATATTCTCAATACAAGATACTGAATAAATTTTATCGATGTTATTAATGTCTTAAATTCTTTATTTAAAAGAAAATCATTATTCTTGTACAGTCGAGATTAAAAAAAAAGAAGATATTTCACGGCAATTGTATATAAATTTTGTATAGCAAGTCAGTTTGGCAAGAAAAATCAAGGAGATTTTCCCTGATCAATATATTACGGACATCGATTAAATTAAAGACATATAAATATATTGAATATTTTGAAATACTTTCTCATCCTATTTAAGTGATTAAGAGTATAATCATATATTGTTAATGCTATTTGAATGATTGAGATTTGAGATTTTGCATTCCACATTCACTTCAAATCAAATTGAATTGCTAACTGAATTGCTTTTCAATTGTCTATAATGCTGCAGCCCATCCCCAGCATCGTTAACCCACGGGCGCCCATTCCGTTACTATCACGTGTATTTTTAGCTCGTCTGTTTTTTGAAGTAACTCCGGCGTCCGCGTTGTCGTCGTCGTCGTCCGTAATCTTAACATTGGCCATAACTTCTCTACTATTCCATATACAACTTTCATTTTTGGTCTGCATATTCATCTGGACAAGGCCTAACCAGACATATGCAAATTTTTTACCTACTGACCTTGACCTTTGACCTATTTTTGCCTGAAAACTTTAAAATGCCAGTCAATTCAGAACCGTTACCAACAGGGCACTGATATTTCACATGTGAATTCCTTGTGGCAAGACCTTTCCATCAACGTTACACTTTTGGACTTTTGACCTTGACCTTTGATCTTTGACCGATTTTTGAAATTTTTAACAAAAAAATTTAACGTTGGCCATAATTTCTTTACTATTTGACATACAACTTTTTTTTTTTGGCATGCATATTCATCTTTGCAAGGGCTATTCAGATATACCACAACATTTCATCTTTCGACCTTGATCTTTGATCTTTGGCCTATTTTTGCTGTATATTTTGAAATTTTAAAATGCCTGTCATTTCAGAAGAGTTACCAGCAGGATACTGATATTTCACATGTGAATTCCTTGTGGCAAGACGTTTCCAGCAATGTTACACTTTTGGACTTTTGACCTTTATTTGAAATGTTTAACAAAAAAAAACTTTTTAACTTTGGCCGTAACTTCTTTACTATTTGACATAAACACTTTTATTTTTGGTACACATATTCATCATGACAATGGTTTTTCAGATATATCTCAATATTTCATATCAAACTTGACCTTTTACCTTATTTTGCCATAACTTTGGACAAGTTTTATAATAGATATTTCATGTTATTTTTCAATATTTAAAAAAAAACTTTTTATACTGGTTTGTCATCATATGAACCTGTGCAGGTGTGATTTTGGTCATGACCTTTAGGCAGATAAAAAAGAACCCTTTTTTAAATGTCTTCAAATTTTACAGTTTTGTGTTGATTATCAAAAACGTAATGGATTAGCAATTGTGATTTTTTGTTTTACATATTTAAAATATTTGTGTTGTATACATTCTATTCCATGCGTAGACCAAGGTCATCCTTCAAGATCAAAGGTCAATTTTAAAGGGTATGGTACTTCAACTTTGCATTTAAAGGCTTACAGTTTTAGTTGTGACTTTCAAGGTCAACTTTTTTAAGTGTTTAACAAAAATATGTAACGTTGGTAAAAACAGACGAGCGTTGGCACCCGCATGCGGTGCTCTTGTTTAAGAAGTACTTACAGGAAGAAACGTCCTTGTCATTTTGAATAATATCTATGTGTGAAACAATATGTTATTTAAGGACAAGGCAATGCTCTTTTTCCTAGGAATCACCTTTATTAATATTACTATTATATGCCCATTCTATAAAATAATGATACATTCTATCATGAAAATAAAAACAAAAATAAAATAAAAAAACATTTGCGTACTGTATCGGACATGGTACATATTATGCAAATTTCTGCTGTTAAATAATTGTTTAACGCATTGAACACTACGATCAAATGATGTATTATTCATTTAGTATTTTAGATGGATGTCATACTACTATCATTGTTTGCATTTTTGATTGGCGAGTATTCCCGAAGACGGTTCGTAAGCGGAAATAACTTGAATTTGAAAAACCGCTGCTGAATCACAATTTGTTTATCTGCTACGCCATCATTGTATGTGCTGTATTCGCGATGATTCGTTATCAGAGACATAAGAAAAGTCTATGTGAAACGTCAGAAAATTAACGATAAGTAGAATATGCAAATCAAGTAGTTCTATAAACAATTGAATGATCATTAATATGCATTACAGTAATGTAGTCGTCAACGATTATGCACAAATTGTGTCTCTTTACACATTTTGCTTTTCTGGCCGAAAAATATACTTTGCGTAAGTCGTAACTTTACTGGGCTAATTTGATACTCTTTTTATCAGTTATATTTTCCTATATCGCAAGTGATTAGTTTTTCATAGAAAAAAAAAAAACACAATTATTTTCAAAAAAAAAGAAAAAACAAAAACAAACAAAAAAAACAACAACGAAATATTCAACATCCAAGATCTAGGAAGTGTACGGGACATATAGATACTTATTGATTTATTGTGCGCCAGGCGTCAGTGAATATTATACTTTAATATACAGGGGATAGTGTAACCTGTGGGCATGAACCTTTCCAGTGTTTAACAGACTTGGCGCTATTTAATATCTTCACTTAGATAACACTTAAACATCTCAATCAATAAGGAATCTTCTGTAAAATAGAATCCAAGTAACCATAAATAGTGATTAATAAACAAATATGATCAAATAATAAAGAATAATACTTATATAATGGTTCATTTATAAAATCGTTTTAAATTTTTATATATATTCATCATATCATACATATATCATCATTATCTTATCATAAACACCATTTTTAATCCTCTCGCCAAAATAACAAGCTCAAGAAGACACTTAAGTTGTTGTTGTTGCATACGAGGTCATTGAAATTGATCAACAGAGTGGCCATACCTGTTTTGGGTTACTCTGACGGTTGCATTTCAGTAAATTTTGCATGGTAACTGACCTTAGAGCATTTCCTTCAGAGGGGTTCCCCAGGTGGTAAATATAATATTGGCTAAAAAGCGACGGTCAATCTCCTCTTTATACCAGAGCATTGCGTTTTGCGTCCTGTGGAAGTAGTGTCTCTGAAGTAATGCGTTTCATTGGCATGAAAGATAGGAGGGTGACTGTTTGGAAGTCATATCATATTCGGATTTAGACCAACGACTTATCTTGTAGGGTCTTATACAAGTTAAGGCATAGATAATATAGGTTTTGACCGGCTGAGGTGTAGCTCATTAAGGTTTCATAACTGGGTCTGAGACAAGGTGTCTTGACACCAGAATAGCTGAGATAGCATAGGTTTTGACTTGCTTATTTAGAGTTCATTTAAGGTTTCATAACTAGGTCTTGGACAAGGTATCTTGAGACATAAAAGTTGAGACTCAGGGATAGTTTCAATTGTTTGGCTTATGGTATATGGGCTGCGGTATCGACCAGCCGTATCACTGGCTTGGGATCATAGTAGCAATGATTGTTTGTTGTTCTGGTCTTGTGCTCAGGGTGAGCTTTTGTGACCGCTTTTTCTCCGTCGTGCATCGTCCGTCGTCAACAATTGCTTGTGAACACTCTAGAGCCCCACAGTATCGGCCCAATCTTCATGAACGTTGGTCAGGATGTTTGTCAACCTGATATCTCGGATGAGTTCAAAATTGGGGGGTCAAAAACTAGGTCACCAGGTCAAATATTTGAAAAACCTTGTGAACATTCTAGAGGCCACAATTTTAGCTTATTCTTCATTAGATTAAGTCAGGATGTTTGTCTTCATGATATCTTGGATGAGTTTGAATTTGGGTCATGTGGGGTCAAAAACTAGTTCACCAGGTCAAATCTTAGAAAACGTTTTGAACACTCTAGATGCCACAGTTTTGACTCAATCTTCATTAAACTTGGTCAGGATGTTTGTCTTCATGATCTTACATGAGTTCGAAATTTGGTCACGTGGGGTCAAAAACTAGGTCACCAGGTCAAATCTAAGAAAACCTTTTGAACACTCTAGATGCCACAGTTTTGGCCCAATCCTCATAAAATTTGGTCAGGATGTTTGTCTACATGATATCATGGATGAGTTTGAAATTGGGTCACTTTAGGTCAAAAACTAGGTCCCCAGGTCAAATCTTAGAAAACCCCGTGAACATGCTTGGGGCTGCATCTTTGGCCCACTCTTCATGAACCTTTGTCAGGATGTTTGTCTTTATGCTATGTCGGATGAAATTGAATTTGAATTATGTTGGGTCAAAAACAGGAAGGAAAACCTTGTAAACACTCTAGAGGCAACAGTTTTGGCCTAGTCTTCATAAAATTTGGCCAGGATTTTTGTCAACATGATATCTTAAATGAGTTTGAAATCGGGTTATGAGGTGTCAAAAACTAGGTCACCATATCAAACCTTAGACAAAAAATTGTGAACACTCGAGAGGCCACAGTTTTAGTCTAACTTTAATGTAACTTGGTCAGAATGTTTGTTTTTATCAAATCTCGAATGAATTCAAAACTGGGCCACATGGGTTCAAAACGCTGGTCACCAGGGCAAATTTTAGAAAAAATTTGTGAACATTCTCGAGGCCTACATTTTTGTACCAGTCTTTATTAAACTTGATAAGAATGATGACTGCATGAATTCTCAGTTGAGTGCAAATTCACGTAGGATCAAAATTTAGGTCACTTAGTCAAATGTTAGGGACATTCAATGTATTTCTCATATTACGAGAAATAAAGAGAAGTGTTTCTCTACAACATAGTGGAAATAAATTATAACAAAATTTTTGTTTGGCCTATCGTTGGTAACAGAATCATATCATACACACTTCTTGAGTTGCATAAACTGTTGTCGATTTTGAAAGCTACGGAAGCTTTGAAATGACATGTTCGATATTTTTATTGACTTGTGTCCACATTATAATTTTCGAAGTTTTTATATTTAAATTTCAAAGATAATAACTTGTGGCCAAAACTTAAATGGCTTGTGGCCACAACTGAATAATCTTTTCCCTTAAGATAATAATTTGTGGCCATTACATAGCTTTTCTAAAAATATATCGTTTTTTTTTTTTTTTTACGTCCCTTTGCATTTAAGCGGAGAAAATTTGATTGGAATATAGCTACGAATATCCCTCTATATGCTTAGGATAAATAACGTCTGTGTTTTAATTTTATATATCATAGGAGACATGTATCTGTTGGAAATGTCAGAAATTTAACAATTATCCGAATTCCTCCAATACAGAGGCATTATTGACAGTGTGGCGTAATCGAGAAATCAATCACCTGTCAGCATTAGGCTTGACCACGTGTGCAACAAGGAAGCATAGAAACTGTCACACTCCTGTAAATAAACGGGAAACTAAGAGTTATGAGTTGTAGATGATCACTTAATCTAAATCAGGATGAGTGTCCCCTTTGGACTCTACCCGAAGGGAAGAGAGTATGAAAGATAGAGAAAGGTAGAGGCTGACGATTTATAAGACTGGGCTAGATACATAGCTTGTCGTTTGTTTTATCTCTCTGTGAACATAGACTAAGTACATAAATGAAGTTATCATAAACGTGGTATTTGGACTTATTGATTATACAATTATCATAACACTACGTCACAACAGCTACTGGCTAAGGTTGATCGAAACTGATAAGGTGAGCTATAAATTTTACACCTTTGTGTTAAAGACTTACGGTGTCAAATGAAAGAAAGTACATTTCTATTACCCAGAGCAGAAATCAAAATCGGAAATATTTCTGTATGCAAGACAAACACTTTTAAAAACGTCGCCATAAAAGCTAGCTCCCTGGTATGTGTCTTGTTAAATATTTAATACATACGACTTCTCCTTTCAAGCATGTGACCTCAAAATCCTTGATTTCTATGAGTGTCATCACCTATATAACTGTGTGTTAGTTAAATCTTGTTAACTTTACATCGATTATGAATCAATTACTTATATTTTGAAGTGATTGTTCTCGACTAATACATTGCACCTGGGAAGGTCATTAAAAACCCTTGCTTCTAACGGGGTTCGAGCCCACACTCTTCGGATCCGCAGTCGGGCACTCCAACACTAGATCACGTTACGTTAAACGCTAAATGTAACAAAGTAATCATTCGTAATGCTCAGAGCTGCTAGAATCGAAATCGGGACCTGTGATATGCGAGACGGGCGCGTAACCGCATCGCAACAAAACACAGCTCTCTTGAAAGGACGAGCAAGTATATTGTTACTCTTCTACTTCATACAGTCTATTAAGTTGTTAATATGAAACGTTGGTAATACATTCTTGTTAGTAATTCGGGGGGAGGGGAACACACTCTTTTACAAATCAATATCCCTAATACAGAAAATTGTTCAGTTCATTGAAGAGTTAAATGATAGAAATGTTCATTCTAAAGGTTAGTTGAAAAATAATTATGTGAAAAGAACCGCAAAAATATTCGGTCCAGGTGCGTACACACACACACAGCAACACTTATTTAATAGACCAATTTTTATTTCCATTTGATATTATTTAACTTCTTATAAAAATACAACAGCGTATTATTTCATAAAAAACTGTCTGTTAAAATAATTTATACACTACAAACACAATAAACTTAAAATCAGCAGATTTAGAATAGGCTCGAGTTTGACCAGATATCTTATATAGTTTAATCATTTACAAAATTGCACGACGTGATAACATACGACAACATTACAGTTCACTGAATACAAATGAATTAAGCATATACATTAGTAAAACCTTAGTTTTAACTTATTTATTTTACGTAGATCGGGAAACAAGTTCTTGCAACTTATACTAATCCCTCTCGACAGACAAGTACTTTGCGCCTGAAAAATAACAGCTCCCAAACAATATTCAGTACTCGAACCAACAATATTCGGATCCGCAATAGGGGCCATGCCGCCATTCAATATACTTTAATGTATCTAACTTGAAATACAAATAAGCTCTGTATGTTGCATTCATGTATTACGTCACATTACATTTTTCATTATCATTACATATCATGGTGGTGACTTTATATTGTGTAAATGTCAAATACTGTAGGCGTATTAAAACAAAGAAAACTAGATTTCATTCGTGAAAACGAATGATAGGACTTTCTGCAAGCTGTGTTAATGCAAAAAGCAGGAGATAGAAGTTTCATGTAATGACTCACCTCTGGTAGTATTTCATGTTCATGCTGAACAATTGACATTATATTCCGAAATTAGTGCAAATGATAAGAACTAAGTATTAGTCTGTGACGTAACATGATGTCATATGACGTCAGGACATGACTGCAAACTTGATTTCTAGTTTAAAGTTCCTATGTTCTAATCTTACTTCAGCCACAATACTTCAGTTTTTTCGGAATTAAGGTTAGCTGACAAAATATTCACACCTTTGTTTCAAGATGTACCATATGTAAAAATTTGAAGAAAATCTGATCATAAATGGCGGCTGTAGAGCTCGAACACCATTTTTCACTATTTTTAGCTCTGACGTCAGGTGACGTCATAGGGTGCTGAAAATGCTGTTGCTCAAAAGCGCATACTTTACTGCAATAACTCTGAAATTTTCGTTATTCTGAACAACTGGCATCATGTCGAAATCATTGCCCCAAATTAAAATTAAGTGGTATGCTTATGACGTCCTATGACGTCACGATTCAAAATATTTGTAGAAATTCTGCAGAACTGCAAACTGTGTAAGTTTCAACTTTCTATCTCATCCTGAAGCTCTTCAATCCTAAAATGAATTTTTTGTTCCTATGTTCGAATCTTACTTCAGCCACAGAACTTCAGTTTTTCGGAATTTCGGTTAGCTGGCAGAATATGCACACCTTAATTTCAAGATGTACCATCTGTGAAGGTTTGAAGAAAATCCGACCATAAATGGCGGCTGTAGAGCGTTAACACCATTTTTCACTATTTTTAGCTCTGACGTCACAGGACGTCATAGGGTGCTGAAGATGTTTTTGTTCAAAAGCGCATACTTTACTTTCATAACTCTGAAATTTTCATTATTCTGAACAACTGGCATCATGTCGAAATAATTGCCCTAAAATGAAAATTAAGAAGTATGCTTATGACGTCACATGACGACATTTGACGTCACGACTCAAAATATATGTAGAAATTCTGCAGAACTGCAAACTGTGTAAGTTTCAACTTTCTATCTCATTCTGAAGCTCTTTAATCCTAAAATGAAATTTTCGGTCCTATGATCGAATCTTATTTAAGCCACAGAACTTCGGTCTTTCGGAATTTCAATTAGCTGAAATGATATGCACATCTTAGTTTCAAGATGTACCATCTGTGAAAATTTGAAGAAAATTCGACCATAAATGGCGGCTGTAGAGCGTGAAAACCATTTTTCACTATTTTTAGCTGTGACGTCACATGACGTCATAGGGTGCTGAAGATGCTTTTGTTCAAAAGCGCATACTTTACTGTCATAACTTTGAAATTTTCATTATTCTGAACAACTGGCATCATGTCGAAATCATTGTCCTTAAATGAAAATTAAGATGTATGCTTATGACGTCACATGACGTCATATGACGTCACGACTCAAAATATATTAAAATATTATGCAGAACTGCAAACTGTGTAACTTTCAACTTTCTATCTCATTCTGAAGCTCTTTAAACCTAAAATGAAATTTTCGGTCCTATGTTCGAATCTTATTTCAGCCACAGAACTTCAGTCTTTCGGAATTTCGCTTAGCTGACAGGATATGCACACCTTAGTTTCAAGATGTACCATCTGTGAAAATTTGAAGAAAATCCGACCATAAATGGCCGCTGTAGAGCGCGAACACCATTTTTCACTATTTTTAGCTGTGACGTCATAGGGTGCTGAAGATGCTTTTGTTCAAAAGCGCATAATTTAACTGTCATAACTCTGAAAATTTCATTATTCTGAACAACTTGCATCATGTCGAAATCATTGCCCTAATATGAAAATTAAGAAGTATGCTTATGACGTCACATGACGTCATATGACGTCACGACTCAAAATATATTAAAATATTACGCAGAACTGCAAACTGTGTAACTTTCAACTTTCTATCTCATCCTGAAGCTCTTTAAACCTAAAATGAAATTTTCGGTCCTATGTTCGAATCTTATTTCAGCCACAGAACTTCAGTCTTTCGGAATTTCGCTTAGCTGACAGGATATGCACACCTTAGTTTCAAGATGTACCATCTGTGAAAATTTGAAGAAAATCCGACCATAAATGGCCGCTGTAGAGCGCGAACACCATTTTTCACTATTTTTAGCTGTGACGTCATAGGGTGCTGAAGATGCTTTTGTTCAAAAGCGCATAATTTAACTGTCATAACTCTGAAATTTTCATTATTCTGAACAACTGGCATCATGTCGAAATCATTGCCCTAATATGAAAATTAAGAAGTATGCTTATGACGTCACATGACGTCATATGACGTCACGACTCAAAATATGTAGAAATTCTGCAGAACTGCTACATGTGTGTAACTGTGTAAGTTTCAACTTTCTATCTCATCCTGAAGCTCTTTAATCCTAAAATGAAATTTTCGGTCCTATGTTCGAATCTAATTTAAGCCACAGAACTTCGGTCTTTCGGAATTAGGTTTAGCTGACAGGATATGCACACCTTAGTTTCAAGATGTACCATCTGTGAAAATTTGAAATAATCCGACCATAAATGACAGCTGTAGTGCGCGAACACCATTTTTCACTATTTTTAGCTGTGACGTCATGTGACGTCATAGGGTGCTGAAAATCATTGAAATCAAAATTTCCTTACGTGACTAATAAGCCATAAAAAATTCATCGTCCTAGGTCCATTGCAACATATAAAAATAAGCGTTTAGTTATTCTAGAAGAGTTTACGATGAAATATAAAGGTCGAGATTATTTGACAGGAGATATAATGCAGTTTTACCACTAGTTATTAGATACATAATGATCGTTTTGGTCGTATAAATAATTTTCAGTATTCACTTATTCTATGCAAATCTGATCTGTTTATAGCTAATTCCGGTCACTGATTATGAATATTGTAAATATTCTAGCACATTCCGAGCGAATATGTAACGACTGTCAACCAATAAACAGTAGATCATATTAATATAAACATGGAATAATTTGTAAATATCGAGTAAACTTCGTTTGTGATCTTTATCACTTAATTATCTCGTAGCAAGTAAATTTTGAAATCAGATGATGGTATAGCTACTTTTAAGTATCATAAATGAATGTGTATACCCAATAAACACAGGAAACATAATACTCACATGTCTGCTCCTGTTAAGTCGACTTCTTTAATACTTATTCTTATATAGTCCATGTAGATCTCATTTAAAGAAAAATCGAAATCATTTTGCGCGAGGGGTCGAGCTATGTGCCTGAATTTCTTAGGCAGTGGATCTCCTTTTACTAACTGCCTGTTTTACCTGGTATTCGTTGTTATTAAAGCATATCGAGTAAACCAATAGCATACGATATATGAACTTTAAGTATGTAGACTTTTGTCAATGCAACGCATTCTAAAACCATTGCTTTTTGAAAGGTGTGTTTACATATGCAGGTTATTTGAGTAATAAGGAAGCCTAAGCCATATTAAAGTTAATGTCCGCAATTGTGTGGTTGTCAATGTCAGGTTATTCATTCAGAATTGGTCAACATATAAGCGGGAGATAATATATTTTCAGGTTTGGATTAAGCGGAACTAAAAGCGGGACAGGCATTTAGATAAAAAAAAAAAAAGAAGTTTGAAAATAGTATTTTACCTGTTAAAGCGTAGAGAAAATACAATACAAAATTATTTAATATATGATATATTAATCCAAAGATTTCTTCACTTTCTCCTATTAAATGCAATACCATCTGGAATTGAACGGAATAAATATGTAAAGTTTCTCACAAATAAAACAGGAGATCACCATTTGACCGTCAGAGAAACGGATCACAATGAAAAAACAAATGAAAATATATTTTGTATCGATATCTTTGATCTTGTTTCTGCTCATGCTATTTAAGATCATCATCATATAGCTCTTAAAAGTAATAGAAAGTAGAATTTCGATTTTAACTCTCGGTGACTTAGCAATTAGAGCCAGCAACATCATGCGTGAGACAGCAGTGTGGCAGCACTATATCTATCTCTAGGTAGTAGGCATTGTCTCCAAATGAATGAAATACAGTCGGTGGGACGTTAAACCCTACAACCAAACAGTTACAGTGTAACATATTTTACAGATTGAATCGCTATCAATTTTGTGAATAGTAACAATGTATGTACCCTACTAGACCCGTGAAATTCTTTTGAAGCCTATCCTGTATATTACGAGGACAAGATTCTGTGGTATACATTGACCGATGGATTAAAAATTAGATTGATTCTCAAGCAATCCAGACTGCTTAAAAAAATAAATTTGACCCAAAAGTACAATTTATTCTTATCTTCAACATCAAGGAAAAGGATTCATCTATGTTTTTCAAAAATTTAGAAATTCATATTAGATGTATAGATATAATTGCATAACCTGAAAAAAAAAAAAAAATGTTTTGAGATGCAATGATTTGAAAGTATCTACAATGTATCTAACTGATAGCCACAGATGACTGTCACAGCACAGATAAAACGGCATTTGATAAATAAATACTCGAATGCTGTAGTTTAAATTTTGTCATAAAGAGTACTCCACTCATCCATAAAAAAGCTTAAATGATCTAGGTGATTGATATTGTGTATGTTTTAATTGATTCTCGTCTTTAAAAATTCCAATAGTGTTTTGCATTCATGATGTTTTAAGTTTCTTTCTGGACCCGCCAAATGAACAGTTGTCATTTACATGGATTGGAAAAAAAGATGAAACTACGGCAAGAGTTCATGAGTAGAAAGGGTGTTTTAGGAAAACGAGAATTGCGAAAAAATATTGACATATTAACCAAACTATGGCTTATTTGTATTTTCAAGTTCAGGCATTTAATAGATTATACCTGTTGTACAAAACACATTCTAAAAGGGTAAGGAATGTGATCCATCTTTCAAAAAATATGCGCTATATAACCTTTAGTAAAATCATATTTGTGTTTTTCGAACAAGTTGGTTATTATCAATGAAGATACTTGTAAATATATAAGCGCGTTTCAGGGCCATAATAAAACACAACCACTTATAAATATTGCCATCACGGAACATTATCATTACGTTATCGAGGCGAGAGGAAATAAAATAAAAAGCTGATATGAAGATGATTTAACGTCTTTGAGTTATTATCTTCCGTGTATAAGAAAAAGGTTTAATTATACTGCACGTACAAAACTGTACAGGGAATAGAAAAAAATCATTGGGTTATTGGCTATTGGTTATATCTCTGAACATATTTTCTCCATGTGCAATTTATGTACAGATGTATCAACTTAATATCATGAGAAAAATATGTAAATAAAAAGTCATTTTATGTATTGGTTACTCTTTACATTTCAATTTTTATTAAATTCATCGCAAGCGACGCGAAGCAGAGAGCTGTCATAAACCATAAACTTTAAAATATAAACGAAAACATATTTACAGTTTGTCACGTACGCCATACAGCTTTGCCTTTGACCTCGCTTTATGGAACCGACTCCCTTTTGATTGACAGTACATGTGATGCTTCAGAGTCAGTATCACTTGGGTAAGTTTTATAAGGCTACATGCAAAACATGACGTTTTCAATCGCCGCCGCAGCAAGCTCCGCCCATTATATCCAAAGATCACTAGGCATACACACTCAAATTTCTCCATATCAAGACCTCATGGGTCATTTTATGCAATGTATTTTCCATATTTTGGACAAAATGCATGCATTTCATTGGACGATTATGTATGACAAACTTTACATTTCTATAAATGCCACGTTTGGCTATTCAGTTTCTTCCGAATTCTTCCCGTTTAGCTTCCCCATTACATATCCGTTATATGTCTAGACGGTAAATCTGCATCACAATGAAACATGAGCGATCATTTATCAAACCAGCGTGAATGTATCATCCCTTTTATAATTAATTTCTTTAAATATCAACCACTCAAAATATGTCTCCTCGGCAGATAAGATACTTTAATCATACACTTACGGTTAGTGTGCACGAGTACGATTTAACATCCAGGTCTTTTCTGCGTAGAAAACTACAAAATAAAAGAAATAAAGGCTGGTGTAATACTGTTTATAGATACTAGGTATAAATCACGTGGTTCTTTGGCTTATGTCATATGCTGCATTATTTATCATGTGATATCAAAATGATAATAATCTAAGTAACTGTATTGCAAAATACTTATGATAACAGAACTGATTGATATTGCTTACATTTGCAGTGTATATACCGCAAATATATGATTGATGCCTGGTAAACCACTTATTGAAAACGTCTAACAAACATTATTGTATTCATAATTCATATTTGTTCAGTGATTCGTGATAAAACACAAGAAGGGTCGTATGATTAAATACAAAATCAGACAATTGTAATTAAAGTTACCGGGCTAACTACATACACGGTATTGACATTAAAACCTTGATTTTGTTTGTACATATAATTTTTTATTGCATTAGCCTTTTGAATACTTATTTAGTCATACTTAGGCACGACCCCATTTTAGCTAATTTTTATATAATATTTAGCAAATCGACAATTTGTTAGTTACTGAAAACTATATCTGCCAGCGATTTACCAGCCAACGCAACATCATGGACCCCATTGGAATTAAGTTGTAAAACTTTATGGGCTATCCAGTGTCATTAAAGATATATATATATGTGTGTAATTACAGATAGAATTTGGTAAACAAAATGTCAAAGTATTAACATTTAGCGCAATAGTAACTGATGTGATTACCTTTAAAACAATCAATGTGCTAATAAAGTTATAATTCAGTCCAAACTTTTATAGAATATATTCAACTTTAAAAGATTGTGCTATGTTTTTTAATGTCTATATAATCTTGTAATAGATTGTGTTTAAATTATTTAAACGTATGTCTAACTATTTTATAGTTGTGTGTTTTCAATATTTATGTTTGTACACTCTGTCATGTACTATGTATGTATTTTTATTCACAAATAAACAAATCAAATCAAATCAAATCAAATGGTGATTTAACTGTAACATTCAAACCCAGATATTGTAATTATCAAACAAGTCAAACCATTTAAATAGATAATTGCACGTACTCATAATTTTGCTTCCCGAAACGGAGATATCGTAACAACCTCTCTTGATATTTGATTTAGAACTGATTTAGAAATATAAATCGAGGCAAAGAAATGCGTAAAATGCGAAAAGCAATGCCGCTTATTTTTAACAATGCTCTGCTAATGTAGAGTAAACAGAACTTTTATTTTCAACTTTCCAGAAAATGTTCATTCTCTCTATTACGTCATGAAACGCAAACATGTCTAACAAGAGGGCCATGGTGGCCTTAAAACGCTCATCTGTATTCAACTGCTAGAGAGAAAATGCTTAAGTAAGGGAAAAATACATATAATATATAGTATTTAAATTTTATTAATTTTTAGCTCTGGTAGCCAGACCGAAACGATTTTAGCTTCTTTTTTTCATTCCTGTAAAGTTTCATCAAAATCTGCTCTGCGGTTATGGAGGAGATGTCGTTTAAATATTATTCCTTTTTTAGCTTTGGCAGCCATCTAGGTCGTTGGACCGGAACGATTTTAGCTTTTTTTTGAAAAGGTTTGATGTCGTTTAAAAGATTTTTTTTAGCTCTGGTGATCATCTTAGTTGGCGGACTGAAACGATCTTAGCGATTTTTGCTCAGCACCACCTACAGATTATTCTTGTAAAATTTCATCAAAATCGGCTCAGCGGTTTAGGAGATATCGTTTAAAGCATAAGCTGGCGCCAGACAAAGACGGATCACAATACCTTTTCGTGCTCAGGTTAGCTAAAAATGGAGGACAATGGTGAGTTTAAAACTTTCTTCATATCTGCCATTATTTATGAATTGTCCGCAACATGGACAACCCCAGAATTGCTTACTAGTATACACCAGTCTAAGATAATGTGGAAGCATGCTGTTAACTTTATGACTCTCTTTCAAAAAGTCAAGAGCTAAGTGAAAGTAGGTCAGCGTTTATAACCACTTGGCCACGGAGGACCAATTTTATTTTGTGTTTTCAGAACGCGTCATTGGCAGCTCCCAACTTTTACATTTCATTTTGCAATTTGTAGGTCTTTTGAGATAGAAAGACAGAGTGTGTCAGCTTTAATACGTGCACAATGAAACATGAGTGGTAGGTCTATCCGTATCGTTACTCCGGTATATTTTCTATTATTACCATAATGAGTATAATGAGTCATCTAACTAGATCTTCACACGATACTTTCCGATCATGCATTTGGATCATTGCCAACATGAACTTTAAAGATTACAGAAAATAAATGAATTAATGCACTAAACAACTGTTTTCCACGGAAAAGGATACTTTTAAAACATTATGATTAAGAATTATTTATCAGGATACTTGACAGGTTTGATTAAACTTATGGCAGACGCTTGCTCTGCACGATCCTTATTTAAGTACAGGGTGGACACTTGATTTTTCATTTCGAACTTGAGTGATGGATTGAGTGACTGAAAGCAAAGTTCTATAGGTTACTGGTAATGTCATACTCTACATCTCCTCTCATTTAAAGCTTTTATGTATTCATTCATAAAAAAAGAATTTAACTTTTTTGATCAAAAGATTTTGAACCTCCAAATTTTTGCATTTCACACAAGATTAGTCAGGAGGTCGATAGTGTTGTTACGTTTAAAATTAATTTATTGTATTGTGCCTGAAAGACATCATCATATTGCGTGACGTTTTACAGATAACTTCCGCATTCTTCTTTTGGAATGTATTGAAACATAATTTATGCTGACAAAATATAACACCAGTCACGTATTTGCATTTTCTAATTTATAATGCCATTAAGAGAGAGAGAGAGAGAAAAAACACACAAGTTAACAAATTGTTCGTACCAAATTTAGAACATATTTTCAGAATACTTCTCGTTTGACCATTCTTCCTCGAGATTACTGTTATCATATTTGATTTTACATTCGACCATATGCAAATTAAGAAAATATAGTGAATAGGCTCCCAAATTGCTAAAGCTACTACTTAAACATGATTATGAAATGTTAAACTTAACTCTTTTTTTGCAAAGTTTGGAAGTTTGAAGTTATGTTACTGAACTATACGATTTCAAGTATATCATAGATTCGTCTAAATTAATTCCCATAAGATAATGTAAACAAATATAGAAATATCGTAACAATTGTATGGCACAAGGGCCACGTTATAAACATTTGTTATGATAATGTATTTTTTTTTCAAAGTCTCAATATCAGAGAAAAAAAAACTCTTGGTTATATTCACTTATATTATGTACTATTTTTTTCAAATTTGAACGCAATACTGATGTTGTTTTTATGAATATTCCCTATCCCACCCCTTCTATTATGCAGGATTGTTCGATTCCATAGAATCTGCAGACGACAAGATTTGAAAAAAAAAAAGAAGAAAGAAAACAAGAGGGCCAAGATGACCCTAAATCGTCCACCTGAATTTGGTTTGTTGTAGAAAGGCTGGAATCATGAGAGGATACAATATACCAAATATCAAAGCTGCAGATCTGTATGTTTCTAAGAGAAGGCATTTATAGTAATGCATTCTGGTTGCCATGGCAAAGAAAGTTTTCATGATCTAACCAATGGTTTCAGAAGTAAAGATTTTTTTGTTTTCCTTATATAGTTCCATACAAAATCTGGGTTATGGGGAAAAACTTTGCACTGATGTTGAGGTAATATGAACTGATGCTATGTACCAAATATCAAATCTGTAGGTCTATATATTTCTTCTGGTTGCCATGGCAACCAGAGTTTTTCATGGAATTAAAAAAAAGGAATTTGCATTAGGCTTCGCAAGTTTCATTTTGGTAAAATTTGATGAAGTTATGTCTTCTGGTTGTCATGGCAACCAAATTCTTATGAAATTCAATTAAAATTAGGAATTAGCCTCAGGCTTACTTGAGTATCATTTTAATGAAATTTGGTGAAAATCCATGATGTAGTTTCGGAAAAGAAGGTTTTTAAAAATAGTTCTATATAAAAATCCGGGTGTGGTCCTTAGGCGTGGCCCATTGTGACCCCACGGGCACATATTTTGCACTGATGTTGAGCTGATGATAAGTACCATATCATATCTGTGGGTCTATATGTTTCTGAGAAAAGGCATTTTAAAGATTTTATCTTCAGGTTGCCATGGCAACCAGAGTTTTTCATAGAATTGAAAAAGAAATAGGAATTTGCATTAGGCTATCATAAGTATCATTTTGGCAAAATTTGATGAAAATCCGTCTGGTAGTTTCAGAGGAGAAGATTGTTGAAATTGTTGGCGCACGACGAACGATCAAGTGATCATAAAAGCTCACCCAGAGCTTTGCTCAAGTGAGCTAAAAAAAAAAATAAGAAAGAAAAAAAGAGTAGATCGCCGATGAGGTGAGGATATATGCTAATGTTACCAACCAAAACATTCAAAATATCGTTTTTGTTAAATAAAATGTTATGAATTAAGTCTGTGTTAAGTTCCTTAAGCAGATCATGATACAGTGTTAGGAGGGCATGATTTGATCAACCACTGGCAAACATACCGGGGATGTTTAACAATGTTTTCATTAGGTATAGGCAAATATCACCATGTACTGGGTTAAATACATTAGACAAGTATAAACAGAAGATTTGTATGTCATAATCGTCTGGTTTGGTCTGCACTAATGTGAATGCATAGAATATCTATAGTGGATAAAACACTCTGTAATCTTCTTGATCTACCGATAAACTTCCGGCTTAAGACATAAACAACGCTCTCGTATTACACATCTATACTCTGCACGTTATATCACCTCCTAATAACCAAGACGCATTGAAATAAGATAAACATCTTTAAACCTATTGTGACAGTTTTATTTCGTGTTGTCATCTTATTTCTAGTGTTCATTTATTTCAACTTTTTACATATCCACATAATATTATATCCCCTTTGATGTTTTATTTCCTTAAGCTTAACGTTACAAAGATACTATTTCAGTATTTTTGTGACAATAAAACTGCTGCATCATTACATTAAAACACACACAAGTGACATTATACCACACCAAGACACATTAACTATTGTTAAGGCGGGTCATACGATCCCAGAATTACCTCGATGTGCTAAGCGTAGGAGATATGTCAGTATCATGTTTATTGGGTTTAACGTCCCACCGACAGTATTTCAGTCATTTGGAGACGATGAATTCTGAGACAACTTGAAATCGCTTCACCGGGTAGCAATTTCGTAAGAGTCGTCAAATGTGTCAGCGTCTGAAGCGAGCGCATCTGCGAAGAGTCAACGTGTTCAGTCATTTGACGGCGCACGGAATAAAGAAATTCTAAGTATATGTTTTAAAATTCAAAATACAGGCATTATATCGACTTACAACGCCATTGTCGGCGATGTTGAGACCATCTATTTATTTTACAATCATAAAATGTTGCACTGGGAAGAGGTAATAAGCAGAGATAGTTCAAATCAGATTTGTATTCAATGGACATCTGTTACGATCAGCATTATCATCAATTATGTGTCAATGGAGGGGATGGCGATGAGGAGACTGAATGCTCCCTTCTGATATAGTAGCCGTGAGAGATATTCAACTTGCAATTTTTTAAATATCATGTTGTTTTGTAACACGACAACAACGTGCACTGATGTGATTATGACATAAAGCATTCTAAGCATGTCCAAATGATATTTAACAGGAAATGTTTTTGGGATGGAAAAGATGACCGCAATTAAGTAGTAATACAAATATTAATATTGCGTTGTAATTTGCCCATTCAGGTTGGTGAACGGACATACTTTAACTCGTTCTTGCAATGCTTTTTAAAATGAACTAACTCACATCCCTTGTGAAACCCCATCTTCTAGAACACTGTTTAAAGAGTTGTGTAAATCAAATATTATGAAAGATTAAACAAAAAGAGCATACGAAATAATACATACTGCTTTGTTGACAATTAAATAATAATCAAATTGTTGATAATGTATGTTAAAAACACACACACAAACACAACATGACATACACAATCGACATTTTCTTTGGAAAGTCTTGTCAAATTCGCCCAAAAATGACCACCAGTCATAATACTTCCCCGGTCATAATATTATGACCCCCCCCCCGCGAAGACCCCCCCCCCCCGCGAAGAAAAGTGACCCTCACGAAGAGTTGTGACCCCGATAGAATATTGACCCCCGGACATAATATTTCAGGAAAAATGACCCCCGCAGATACTGATATATTATGACGGTTGGAACGAAGTAAAGTGACTCTCAAAGAATGACGACTCCGGCCATTATTTTTCAGAAAAAGTGACCCCTTTCTATGAAATACACTGACACCCGTTATAAAAATAATGACAGCTTTACCGGATGGTTATACCTTATATTTATTCCTGTAGTTAATATTACTGTTAATACTTAGTACTGTTGCTTCTACTGCTGGGGCAGTAGTATGCCCTATATATTCTATGAAAAGATTTCCCCCAGCTACTCCAGTAAATTTGACAAAGAAGGGCGCATAATAGTGTGCTAACTTTAACATATAGATTACATAAATTGTTGATAAAATCATATGTTCCGTCCATTAGAAATGATAGGAAGCATTTTAGTGTTTTTACTCTTGAGATGGCCGATATTATACAAAATGACTTTATTAGAAGTCGTGGGAGCTCTTATTTACGACACCACGGTTGTAATTACCAATTACAAGCGACTTTTCTCAGCTATGCATTCTTCTGGCACTATAGAAACAACACTTTTCTGCAATTCTGAAGAATAATGACCGGGGTCATTATCTTATACATATCATATAGGGGGTCCGCACATTTTCTGAAGAATAGTGACGGCGTCAATATCTTATACATAACATGTAGGGCTGGAGGTAGGGCGGGGGTTTCAAATTTTCTAAAGAATAAAGACCCGTGTCAATATCTGATCATAGGGGGGGGGGGTCTTAATTTCTTATGAATAATGACCTTATGCATATAATCGAGTGGGGTCAAATTTTCTGAAGAATAATGACCCGAGTCAGTATTCTATGGGGATCACTTTTCTTCATTACACCGCATCTGATGAAAAGGTACAAAAAAAAAAAGAAATAAAAAAAAACAGGAATGTGTTGAACTTTGATGAATGAAAACGAGTCAGTAATGTAAACAAGAAACAATCCAACATATATGTTCTAGTTTTTAAATTGACTGTAATCTGCAGTTATTGTCAAAAAAAACAAGCAACATATGGTAAACACCAAGTTTATTGGCATACGTATATGATGTACCATTCAAACGTTTATTTAGTCTAATAGAAGATAAAAAGAGGTGAAATCATAAGAATACATGCTTCATCCTCGTATTAAGATTTTTGCATGACAAACTCCTAAGAAAGTTAAAACTTTATTTTGCATCGATTGTTGTGTGTCACTGATGTCAATGGCACTTGTTACGCATTGGTCTTCATCTTTGTAGTAGGCAAGGGCTGAGCTGTCTGTCATGGTTAGCATTATCGTCACATGGTAGCTGCACGTTGGACATGAAATCAACGGACTGGCGTTTAATAACTGGACATCGTCTGTAGCTGTCGACGTTACAGCTAATTCCTTGCTAGGTCCTTACGTTGCAGCTTGTGGCTAGTTTGATAGGGACTGTAATGGAACATCAGTAGGTATGCTTGGTCAAAATACTGAGTCTGGAAGCACATATTTGTTAAGCTGATTAAGTCCACAGGAACTGAAAGCACTTAAGATGTAAAAGGGAAATACAGATTTCTCCAATACCTGTGAAACTAGTATGCGGAATGATTATTTGTTAATTTGATTCCAGGATTTACAGATACTGTGAGCATGCTTTATTATAGGCACAATTGAGGGGGGCACACAATTTAATCTAGGGCTCGAAGAGTCTTGATGGTATGCGGGATGGGGCAGGTATGTGTGCACATTCTAATATATTGCTTGCAGTTATTTACCTAGGGTCTGAAAAGTCACACACGGACGTTTTGGAACTACTTCTGTGTTGAAACCATGAATATATTTCTTTCTTCCCCTTTACGACAAACAGAGGACTTTCAAAAATCATCTGCAGGTCTTAAAATAATGCGCAACAACCTCTTTATGCATCATCTGTGCTCTCTTTTTCTTGTTTGCGAACAATACAAGGATGCCGTGTCTTCAAACTTTTCCGACCTTGAACGTTTTGTATGCCGACCCGATCATCAACCTTTGACAAAAAGTAAAAATTAGACCAAAACCTATGTACGAGTCAGTCCAATACCATTCTGTCATTTTCAGTCCTTAACGTTTTCTTTATCAACATACCTAGGTATGCAGTTTGTGTTTACCACCGATTTTGTCTCCTATATTTCCTTTGAGAACGCCAAATTGGTTGGCCGCCTTCCTCATAGTTAAGGTCCCGTCTTTGACTGCACTTAACTACTCTCTATCTATCACTGGTCTCGGTTTATCCTTTTAGGTAAATACATACTTCTTTTGCACTCTGAAAAGTGTGGTGTGTAGTAATGCTGGACAGAAATAAGTAGAGAAACAAAGAAAAGTTACGAACGAAAAACAGACGGTTAGAGGGGTGAACACAGACAGGCATGTTTCCAGACAGGATAGACGGACATGAGACAGACATTGAAATACGGACGAACAGACGCTGACAGGAAGATGTCAGTATGAGTCCCAGAAAGATGGATTAACTGCATTTTAAATTTTCGGTGGTTTTACTTTAATTAATATTCTCTTTAATATACTTACAATATACTTATGTTTGCTTGAAATTTATCCATTATGCGTATTATACTAAATTTTGTGGAAGCGATTATCTCAGTAAATCTATAATGTCACAATTCGTTATGCGGTAAAAAAAAAGGCAGAAAAAGGACAACTGCAGTAGCTTTTAATAATTAAGCTGATATTTTATACTCAAACTATTCTTAGATGCACGATATTTTTTTTCCATTTCAAGGAAAGTTACATAAGGTAACTCTTGGTCTGTACTCGGGGTCTTCCTCCACCTGTAATTAGCTGGACGTCGCTATATGATTGAAATACTATCGCAGCGATGGTAAACCCCAATACAACAACAACAACTCTTGGTCTTATTTTGATGGTAAGGCATAGGAGCACCAATCCTTACATCCACTTATATAAAGGCGAATAGGACAGTATGTATGCAAAATGACAGAAGTTAACACTTAATTTCTGGCTATAACTTTATTTCCTTAAAAGTAATACAAAGCGTTATTCAACATCATTAATTTGTTTCGTTCAAACGTTGTACTTATATAGCTCCCTTACTTGGCGCTTAGCATATAAGGGTTGGTCCAGCACTGGTTTGCCCGGTGTCAGGATAATGTGACTGGGTATGGTATCATGCCACTTGTCAACGGCTACACTCCGCAAGGTGGTTACGTCACGCTGTGTTACTTTAATCACTGCCAACAAATAAAACCACTTGACGATAGTTAAACCATGTGACCAAAAACATGGCGACCCGTGGTGATGTCTTTAAAAGTTCGAAAGAAAGTCGGTTTTTGCAGCGAGGATGGTATAACACATTTCAATGTCCGAGATTATAAAGATGAGATCATTGTCACTGACATATCCTCTTTAACAGGCTCGGACAGGGCAAATGATGTTAAGTGTGATTATGATGAGAAGGCAGAACTGTGTAGGACTTGCTACGACCAGCTTAACAGAGGCATATACGATTTTGCTTGTTTACTGAAGCGTAAGGTTGTCAAGTGCTAGATTGGCTGTTAGCCCCGGTACAACGAAATAAGGCTGTCACCGTCCTTGGTTTTGAAAATTCATTTTATTTGCATGTTTAGTTATGATTATGTTCATATTCACACTGTGACTGTTGAAAAAAACAACAACACTGAACATATATATGTGTTTGTGCGAAAACAATATCACTGCATTTTCATGTTAAGAATATAGTGATTCAGAAATCTTAACTTTTTATGAATTGTTTGTGCACCCGTTGCTTGTAACTACAGAAAGAAAATCTTTGAGACAAGAAAATTATTAGTAAAATAAAATTCCCTCCCTGCATGGGGCAATCAAATAGAAAATTCCTATCCCCCCCCCCTACCACACACACATGTGGAAATCCAATGATCATACATTTGACCGGTAAATAAAACCGCTCTAGTTTCAACAACATAAAGTAACAAGTGTGATCTATGGATCACACGTGTCAACTGCTGAAGCGTAACGGAATAAGGGTGACGGACACACGGACACAGAGGGCGTTCCTAAGCCACCTTATTGTACATGTAAACAAACAGGGCGTATTGTAAACAAATGCCTGAAAAGGAAAAAAAAAAATAACAAAAATAAAGGGGCCTCCAAACTTCGGATAATCTTAAAGTTGATACAGATCATAATAGTTCACTTCGATTTTAAAAGAATGTTTTAATGCTGCTGCAACATGGGCTAAAAATCAAAGAGTTCATTTTCGGTGGAGTAAATACTTAAGACATTTGCAAAATGCAAATTTCTGTTTTAAAGTGTCAAAGTGCATACAGTCACACTGACCTAATCTTTGTAATGCACAATACAGACAAATATATATATATATATATATATATATATATATATATATACTTTTGACCAAGGATTACACTAGATTACATATTAATGAAAATTTGACACAAAAAAATCATTCAATACATATAAGGAATATTTTATTATCTAATAGCACATGGAGAGTAAAGCATCTTTTCAAATACGTGAAGAAAAGAACAATGTATTTCCAGGTGTTTTAAAGTTCATCCATAAATGCATATATTTTTAATAGAGAAAGTATGTTGAGGAAGACTTTCATATGCTGGTCGTAGGTAAGTGGTTCTATCCACACATTATCTTTCTCTAGTTGACAAGACTTTGACATCGCTATATGACCGAAACACTGTCGTCGACTGTAACTTATTCCAATCATTGCAATTAAGAAGTAGTGCTTGTAATTAAAGACATATGACAAACCTCATCGATATGAAACTGTTTAAGGTAAAGTCGTCTAAAATATATTTCGGAATAAATGCATTTACTGTTTAATCATATAATTGTTTAGAGTTGTCCACCACCGCGAGACGCTTTCAGTCATAAGTCGATGTCTAACATAGTATGTACAAGATAGAAAGGAACAGAGAGAAGAAGCTGGGGGCGAATCAGTAAATATGATTTGATTTTCAATATATTGTCGAAACACATGGAATAAAACGTTCAGGAAAAAACATTTCACAGCATTATATTTTAAATTGGAATCTCCAATTTTTTAAATCCTATGTAAGTAAATAAAATGCCATTTTGCTTGCTTACTTATTAAAGATAATGATTTAGTTTAAAGGTCATCGAGTGGTCTGAGCCATAGGGAAGTCATGCTTTATATTCCCAGCTGTGACATACCAAAGTTCTGGTATATCTTTTAGCTTTCATCTTAAAATGTTTGTTTTTTAACTGCCTGTATGAGTACATTGTGACTGTGTGCGGTTTCATGAGTGGGACGTTAACCTAAGAAAGCAAACAAACTAACCACAATAGATATAGAAACATATCAAACTTTTTTTTTCTACAATGTTTAGAGGCCCATTATGCTTCCAAAAGCAGTGTATATACTTCGGACTGAAAAGCTAAGTGTGTACTACGGATTTGTTACGAGATACAATTAGTAAATATTCGTTGACGACAACGTTATTACAATGCATAAATAAGAAAAACGTCATTCATTTCTTTACAAAAAATACTAATTTGCAAATTCCGTATATCTTCGTCACCTACCTTTTTGGCCTAGTGATTAGAGCGTCCACCTCGGAGGCGGGAGATTGTGGGTTCGATCCCCGGCCGCGACATACCACAGTCGAAAAAATAGGTACTGGTATAGCTCCTTTGCTTGGTGCTCAGAATATAAGGGTAGTTCAAGGACTAGTTGGCTCGGTGTCAGGATAATGTGACTGGGTGTGTTATCATGCCACATGTCTCAAGTAGACATCGCCTCAAAATGACTGAAAAACTGTCGGTGGGCTGTTAAAACCAACAAACAAACATACATATCTCCGTTAACGAATCACGGGTGCATAAATTGATAACGTAGCAAATTGTGATTCGACGACGACTTTTCAAATTCAATTTTTTTCCTATTATAAATTGTCTTCGGGTATATCGACATTGCAAAATGTAAACAATACTTAATTGCATGATTTAATTAACATTTTCGATGCGTTCAACTGTCATTTTACAGCAGATATTTGCACATTATGTACCATTTGTGATAATCATGTATGTCTGTATTTACTTTTTTTCATGGAAATTGAATCACTATGAAATGTAAAAGGCCTTTTATGATGTTATCAATAATAGTTATTCACACACACAAAAAATGTTCCTTTTATCGATTATCTTAATATATTTATATAAATAGTCTGTGTTTGATAAGAGTGACCATTAAACTAAATTTGACCCACTATTTACAGATACATGTATATACAAATCAAGCAAAATTATATATATATATATATATTATATATTATATATATATATATATATATTTCTATTTACCTCAAAAATGTTTTATTTTCCATATAATTCAGTTATCGAGTGACCTTAGATTTATAAATTTATCAAAGTTGCTAATACAAATTTATACGTACTTTTAGATGCAGTAAATTATTCAAATATACATGCATAAAGCCATTGCTGTAAGTGTACTGAAAAATTAATGGAAATTCATATGACATAAAAAAAACGAGGAAATATTTGTATGTTTACGAGAATACGTATTTGTACGAGAAAATTGAATTGCTGACAAAGTCACAGGTTTTCCCTTCACGATGATTCAGTGTTCTGTATAGCACATATCTTCAACACGTGTCTAGGCAGTAAAGTTTGAGTACGTGTCGTGTTGTTCCAAGAATGCTACCACAGCCTCGTGGCAAAACTGAAACTGGACCTGTCAAACATGCAAATATTTGGTTGGTCAAATTGTCTTTAAACAGATGAGCACTTGATCTGTAATACAATCTGATGTTTTGTATTCTTAATATCAGCAAAAGCTAAAACAAAAAAACAACAACAAACATGTTTTTAGAGTTAAAAAAATTATTTAATTGATAATACAGATAGTCATTTTTAAGTTTAATATATTTGCTGTAATTTTATTTAATATAAAATCAACAGTTCTTTTTACATGAAACTAAAGCCACTGTATTTTGTGGAATCTTGCTAAGCATCAATTCAACTGTAAAAAAATCACGTCCATATATCAAGACCCTCAATTATTTGCGGTCACCAAACGACGGACTGGTAATATATATTTTCTGTGTAAGTTACCACTATACCTCGGAAGAGATTATCTGTTCCCGGCAGTTCCTCATCTCCTCTATCACTTGACTGATGGCCACGTCCTGCTCGATCTTCATCCTCTCAAGAACCGCAGATATCACACAGTACAGGCCGCTCCTCTCAGCACCGTTCCTACAAAATGCAATTTTGCGAAGTTTCTGTGTCCATTTCTAAATCTTTACAATAGCAGATATTATCTTTGTTTATTTACTTCCTTTTTTCTAAATGTATGATGCAATCTAAATCTTCGAAGCAAAGTTTTTGATTTATATTAATTAAACATTTCCAATTTCAGGAAAAGTATTTACACTTAAGCAGTATTCGACAAGTATTCTGTTAAGGATACTTGCTTAAATGTACAATGTCAAACAAGAATCAGTACCAGGAAAAATATTGATGCATGAGAAATAGAAATGTATTATATGATAAGTTCAATATATAAATACATGCAATGAACGAGGATTGGATGGTTCCCAGTCTGTTGTTGACATGCCTGCACGAGCTCCACGAGCAGTAAAATAGTCGAGGGATCATCTGGAATGTGGACTCCGGTTTCCAGCCCACACTGAAACTGCTTTATTGTCCGAGTCTGGAAGATATATGATGTAGCGTTTATTGGGAATGTCTTTAATTTCTATACAATGTTTTAGGAAAAAAAACTTATGTACAATAAAATAAAATAATTCATTGTGAATGCTTAAAGTAGTTGACCTTGGAACTTTAAATGTTAAGTTTACATCAGCTTTGCATGAGATTATTGAATAGTCCTGGCAGATGCGTTACCTATATGTATTCTTTTGCTTACTCAGTATAGAAATAATGATATAAATAACCTTATTCAAAGTAGACAGTTTCAGGCGAACAGCACGGTGTCTCCCAAGATTTTCAGTGGTCAAATGTTTGATGCTTATTGGATTTTAGACTTTATATATAAAATAATGTATAAAGCATGATTGTCCTCAGGCCAGTATATTTCTTTTTTCTACATTAAAGCATATGTGGAGGTTAATTTTACTAAAAATCACACAATATTTTTATTTTTCCATTTCTAACATTGGGTATTAGACTATATATATAAAATAATGTATAAAGCATACACGTAAGTGAATTTTGTGCGGTTTGACTAAGATTAATTAAGAGCAATTAAAAACCAATTTTCTCTTAATGATAAGATAAACAGTTAAACAAGGGCTATTATGCAGGATTCCGACATGAAACTAAACAGTAGTAGTAATTTCCCATTTCAGTAAGTAAACGCTCTCCTTTTGCTTTTTCTGACATCCCCGTTCAAATAAGTATAATAATTTCTAAATTCGACATTCTTATGGAAATTATTAATAAGTGAATAGTTAAAAACTATTTTCAAAGTCCACATATGTTCGTTTATATTATTTCATGGTTGAGTAGACATGAATACAATTTTGATTTACTTTGTCAATATGTTAAAATGCCATTTTAATTTCGTTTCGGAAAATCAACAATCAAAGAATAGAATCATTAGTTGATAAATGAAGATATGTAATAAGATTGGTGATACAACATTTTTACATTATTTTTTGTCTGCATACCTCATCATAGATATAAGCTGGAGACCGCTCCTTGTTGATTAAACGATTAATCTACAGAAAAGAGTTGAGGATAGACCGTTGTTGGCATGCTTACCTTAGCCTGTGAGACATGGTTCAGCATGACGATAGTGTGGACGTCATGTTCGTACACAAGTCGCCAGAAGTCTGGTATCGTGGTCTCAAGGGGCAGCTGGGTCACGATAAACGCATTTTTCTCCTTGTAAGTCTGAATAGTTACATACAAAAGTAATTTTTAAAGTGTTATTAAAGGTAATATGTCACTAAATATAACATGAAAAAATATCCCTCTCGGCTTATCATACTTAAATTATCAAAACACTAGTTTATTGCAATATTTAATAATGTATTATTATTACCGGTAAAAACACAGCGTTAATGTAATCTGTCTCCTGTTGACCAGTTCCACTTAGTTTTGGCATGTATTCAGCAACTGAAATTAATTAGAATCTAAATCAAATATTTATGTTGGCTTACTTTTGTAAACAATTTGTATTGTTAACACAATACATTGATGTATTCTCATTCATATATATTTGTTTTCATTGCTCAAATGTATAACACTTAACCTTACATTTTCCAATCATTATATTGTTTTTTGATAACTAGTCAATTACGTTGTAATAAAAGTGAAAGGCACACCTGGTAGAATATTTGAGTATCTGTTCTTTTCCTTGTTAGCAATGTCTTTGGCGGTAACATACTGATACTCGTCTTGAACAGGGGACATTTTGCGCAACATCTGATAGAATAAAAGTTAGATATATGACATTTAATAAAACAAACTTATAAAAACACACAAGTCTTGTGATGAGTCACCGGACAGGAAATAAAACTATTAAATAAAACCCATACAATTCTGATCACATCATCAGTTATTTTCGAAGTTAAACAGCGGGCTAACGGATATAACACCATAAGACATATGATCACGTTGTCTCAAAAATGATGGATTCGCCATAACTATAAAGGATAAGAAAACGCATAAGAGTAAGTTAGGAGTAGAACAGAACTGTGTGTCAACCTCAAACGCCAGTGTTAAGTTTCGCTTCTGTGTGAGTGGGTCTATCTGAAGCAGTTCTCTGAAGGCGTCCGGGAACTTGGCCGCAGGCAGGGCAGAGGTGGACAACATCAGCGTCTCCACAAGGGCATGGTGCACAAATACATACTGATCCTGTTTAAATATATCATGATACTACATATGGTTATAAAATTATATGAATTATGTGAAAAATTATATCAAATACAAAATGCTATGAGCAAATTTATTTTCCTTTAGGAAAACAATTGATAAAGGCTTAAAGGGGGGGGGGGGGTGAGAGACTAGTGTTATTAAAACACCTGCTTTTACTGACCGGGAAGAAATATGTGGTAAATTATTTCCGCTATTTACTTTAGCAATCATGTGTTGGGTATGTTAACATAACTGCATTCCTTCATTTATCATTACCAGGTGCAGCGTATGTGGTGTACAGAAAAAAGACGAACCAGAGTCTGCACAAGATTGACCCTCTGCGTTCTCAGAGCCCGTACACAGTCAACCACGGACACATACCCCAGGGCCTGGGCCTGGTCTGTCAGGTAGTCAAGTGCTATGTACGTTCCTGTCCGACCCACTCCAGCACTGCAGTAAAATCAGAAACGTAGCGATTTTTAATTTGAAACACAGTTAAGAATGGTAGATAATTGAAATAGGACATTTGAATGCAATGAATATCAAATAAATATCATGTTAATGATGATATAACTACGATAGCGTATAACTGCGTGTCAAAAAAAAAATTGGCTCGAAACCCGTTTTGAAAAAAAGTTTTAACAAGTTACTTTCTAACTTTGAATTTGCCTGGAATAATTAGCAAGAGTTGTAAAAACATGTTTTCTTATTACGTTAAACTAAAAATAAATAAATAAATAAAGATTATGGTGTATAAGTGTCTAAAATAATTTTGTTGTACGAACGAGATCGATATATATTTCCATATCAAATAAAAGAGTCCTTTTGAATATCATAAAATAAGTTGAAACAAATTTACAAATGTTTGACCTTACATTAATATCGATCATAACAGATCGTGATTTGTTTCTGACTAGCATTCACGTCCTAACAAAAGTTAAAGAAACTATTTTCAAAAAGTGCTGACCATACACTCACCCCATTAGGTGGTTTTTGATTTAGAATCTAGGGAGAACATCATTTAATGACATGGCATTTTACTGTGAAACCAGTTTTTCATATCTCGTTCTCGTGCGTAAGTATCCCGAATATACAACGAACACTCTGTAAACATTGTCATAAATGTGTCCCAGTGGCCAAGTGTTTAGAGAGTCCACCCCATAATTGAAATGCCGTTTGGTCGTTCTCTAACCACAACAAACATGTTAAAATGGTACTGACATGTCTTCATTGAGCGCCTAGCCCACAAGGAATTTCAAGAACTGGAGGGCCATGCTTAAGAATAATGTGACTAGGTGGCATATCATACGACTGTCCACGGCCTGATATCACAAGTAGGCAGAACTGTATGTATGTGGAACGATACACCCAAGCATACAAACAAACATATAAACAATATTATTATGTCTAATGTTAGAATGCAAGGAAAATATTTGAAATTACATACAAAACTATATTCATATGCTTTTCACCGACGATTCATAAAACGTATTGAAACAACAAAACATTGCAGTATTCAATTTACCGGAAATTAATGTATGATATAACATAACTTTCCTTAAGCAGTAGTTAATAAGCAGTGTTGTTGATAAAAATGTTTATTTGTTATCTTGGACCATTCCAGAATCACTTCCTTTCATCAGAGAGAAAAAAGTCCGATTAAATTTAAGTGCAGGTTGTCAAATGCTAAATACGTTTACCTGCAATGGACAACGGTAGGGCCCTTTTCACTCGACTCTGCGTGTTTCACTTTGTTCAGGAATTGAACTAGGGAGGACGCATACTTTGGAACACCTTTGTCCGGCCAATTTGTGAAATGAAATAGAGTTACCAGCCTTTCCCCTCGTCTTTCCTAATTAGGAAACAGCAGACCAGATTTGTTAAAATTTAAGATGAAAAATTGAATTTATTCTTTATTATATTTAAGACAACAACAAAAACAATGTCAACAACAAAAAAACAAAACTAAGAAACGAAAATAAAACAATTGTGGTCGTCTAAAACCATCATCAAAGTGTTTAAATGAAAAACTAAAAAAAAGATACCTAAATACAATACATAATATGTTGGTTTTTAGATATATTAGGAAACATAACCTTGTGTATTGCCAAAGATCGTACAACGAATTCAGAGAAAATCTCTGCATCCACCATTCTGACTGTAACGTCACCAAACTTCTGGGACCCGCTGTCCGGCCAGTACTGGTCACATTTGGACTGTTAGATAAAAACATATTTGAATTGCATTTTTCACAATACTGATAAGAAGTGTGTGCATAATAATGTTATGATTAGTTTACGCACAGTATCGCGGGGGAACACTTTGCCGTATGCTTAATCCTTATTGTTATTCATTCATTGACTTTCGTCTTTTTATCATTTATTATTTCCTCATGAGCATGTATATTTTCATATCTTTTATAAAGTATAACTGTGAACTTCATCGATCACTAAATAAAGATGAATAAAAAGTCATATTGACCTTTTCTTTCTCCATTAGATTCGTTAGCATAACTATTTTTCCACACTTAGCCTGCCAAATCATCTCCCAAAAGTCATCTAGTGTGTTTTTCATTGGCCCTAATATAAAATACAGTTAGTAATAGCTTATAGCTGAAATTAAACCTTCATATTACAAGCTTTACTATATATTAACAACATTGTTTTGTACTCGTGCTTATATAAGCAATCATGAACACCATAAATAAAGATTATTTAAAATTTAATTCTAGCAACACTAAAGTAATTTTCATTCACCGATTATCATATATGATAATGTCAAAGTTTAAGCTCAAGGTTGTAATTATTTATGAAAGACTAGTTTGAATATGCTGTTTCATTCTAATGTTTACGTCGACTTTGTAAATGGTAACTAAAGTTAAAGCAATACATATGTATAATACATAAATTGATTTTTTTTATGATTTGAAAAACTGATGATTTACTCTTTTATGTAATATCAAAACTGAAAAATTACCTTGAGTTGCAATGTATGACCGTAATTGATCGAACCCCTGAAAAAGTATTAAAAGTATAATGGGCCCATTTGACATGTCAACATATCAGATTGTTTTTTTTTTTTTGCCACAGGTTGATGTAATGAAAACTAGAAATGTGTCCAGAGGACACAGATGCCCCAACCCGTCGCACTTTCCAAAACAAAGGCCAACTCCCAGGTGCGCAATTCATGTCCTGAGTAATATCCATATCCAAGTCTAGCACAAATACTTTCAGAGTTACGTGCATCACAAGCATAAAGTTCCATATTTTCCAAAAACAAAGGCCCCTTACTCTGTCAACTTCAACGAAGTTTCGGTAAAAATAACCCGGTGCTTAAGTTCGTGTCCTGAATAATATATCCATGAAGTTTCAAGTCGGAAGTACAAATACGTTCGGAGTTCTGCGTGTCACAAAGTTACAGGACGGATGGACGTACAGACGTAAGGACGGACGGACATACGTACGGACAAAGACAAATCCCCCCTCCCTATTTTTGGCCGGGACATAATAAAACAACAGACAAAACCTGACAAACTGTGACACCATATCACTTTCAATTTATAAACTTAAACAATTTCTCAAGGTTTGTTTGGTTAAATACGACCAGATGTATGAGGTAATATTTCAGATGAATCATTCTTATATTCTTTATTGTGATATTTTCTGTCGCTGGTTTATACCGATATCACTTTTAGTTTTTGACTCAAATTCAAGTCTTTTTCAACTTTAATATTTAACACTGACCTAAATAGATGGTATATCTATAGGAATATTGAACATGACTGCACTTAAACACATTACACTATTTACATTGATGTAGCTCGCATTGATGTAATCGTTACTGCTCGACATTCTGGCCTTCAGTATAACCCGATTGTCATCATCTGGAAAGAAATAAAATGTAGTCAACAATTTTCTCATTTGAATTGCGTGATACTGTTCATGTGAAATAAATTCATTAAAAAACACCCAACTGTTTTTATGTTTTCATGCAAATGACCTTATTATGTTCCTTGAGTCAACACAAATCAGCGAAGATAAAAAGATTAAAATCGCCGTTTCAATCACCAATACTTACATTTCATATAAATCACTCTTGATAGAATTATGACAGCGCATGTGGTAATTATTGTGTAGAAAATATTGTGTATTCGGAAAAAAGCCACCCCTAGGTGGATAACGGGTCTAGCGTACGTGACCGGAAATGTACATGGAATGCATAAAGAGAAAGGATGTACATGAGTGTTTACTTGCGTTCATTAACCATCCATTGTTCGTTTTTTATTAAGAGTCCCAACGACAGTATTTCCATCATTTGGATATATTTTCTTATTAAGGCAGATAGTTTCACCACAATTTAGTCACATCTAGTTACTGGGAAAAAATCAGGGAATATCCAATACCATTCAATCCCCCAAGAACTACCGTAACGTGCGTGGTCGAGGGGTTTGGATTAATACATTTAAGGAACTAGATTTTTCATTTGTCTTTCCTAGCCGTTTGATTACTTGAAACTTGAAACTTGCAAATTTTATTAAACGCCTGTTTCTTCTCTCAGAGAATTTTTTTCTTATTAAAGGGAACAACATAACAACCATCAGAGGATTCAGACGATCTTAAGGTTCGCTTTGACACTTGAGGAGACAAAGCTCGGTTAAATACGATGGTGCGTTTCCTACCGAACAATTTTACATGTATGTTAATATCTTGAAACTGATTCGTGCTTTAATCGGAAGCCAGTGAAGATAAAAAAATCAAAATAATCTAAGTGGATATTACTAAAGATAAAACAAGTGTTTCAGTGGCTTCCTTTGACATATACTTTCGAATGCCTTTAGATAATTAAGGTGCAATCTAAAACAAATATATAGAGCTTATTAAACAACTTATTGTCAAAACAAATTATTAGTGCTTTGTCAAATAAATAATGTTAATTTAATTAATATGGGACCCATAGATGTAAATTTGAAAAAATGTATAGCTTCCAATACTAAATCGAAACCCAAAATTACCAGGGAATTTCTAATTAAATATACCACGCCTGTCCAAATTTATTATTGTACTTCAAAAGTTCCAACTATGAGCTTTAATTTGAATATAATCATATAATTAAGACCCTATACCAAACAATGTAGCACCACATCAGATAATACCTAATGTGTGTTGTTGTAACTCAAACTAAAAACCTATATAATTCTTCATATAATTACTCGGTCAGCTTGACACTCCACCAGATAAGGGTTGCTTTCTGTCCGAGAATGTCAGAAAATACGTTGAATGCGTTGACTTGCAACTTGTACAAATGCACTACAAATTTGTAGTGACCATGACTAAACTCCTTTGAGAATAAAGATCAATTCAAAAATTAATACACATGAGGTAATTTACCAACTGACAACCTTCTTCATCCTTCCATCGAACCTGAGCCCCAAAGGAGTATATAAACGTAAGATTAATAAATTTGGAATCAATTTGGATTAACTGGGAGTTAATTCAAGAAAATATATATATATATATATATATATATATTATATATATATATATTATTAATGATTAAAGAAAATTAAATCCAGAAACTAAATCAAAATGACTGTTTTACTAGCTCTACATTTTTTAAAATTGTATATGTCAGATCTGACTCGTGATTTCCCTTTCGAATGGCGGGCGAAGGTATGCACTGTATTAATTTCTGTAAAAATTAAATTGTATATTCATATTCTATGATTACCATGTGTTCCAATCTTATCTTATCTTTGGATTTTTGGATAAGTAATAAATCCACATCGAACTGAATTATGAATTTCATCATGTTCACAGTTTTTTGTCACCTTAATATTAATAATATTTCGATGAAAAAAATCAAGGAAATTTAGATGTTTGGAAACTTTTCTATGTGAAAAAGGGGAATTACTTTGTGAAATCATTTATCACGGTTATGGGGCATGTGATCTTGTCTTTTTGAATTTCAAAACATGTAGCAAGTTTAATTTGGATATCTTAGGGCTTCAGAAGGATATCATCATTGTTTTTACAGTTCAAATTTTTTGTTGCTATAGCAACCAATTTAACTAGGAAAATAAAATATAAAACCATCTATCCATATTTCAAGTTTCGTGAAGATATTCAAAGTACTTTTTGATTTAGAGCATCCATAGTATCCAATCTTTGCAACATTTCAAGTCTATTTGTTGCTATAGCAACCACATTTCTCAACATACGGACAAAGTAAAATGATGTGTATAATCCATATTGCCATCCATTCATATTTCAAATTTTAAGATAATCATCGCAGGAACCAGTCTTTGCGGACGGACGGAGGACAAACCTATAGTCCCCTCAAATGTAACAGTAGGGGACTAAAAATAACGTATGGACTCCAACCCAAATTCATATTAAAACTTAAGAACCCAACAATATAAGTGAAATTTAACGAATCAACTGTTGCATTTCTTAAAATAATGTTGATACGCTGAATTTCAGAAATATATAGATTCTGAGGCAATATTAATACACACAAACTTATAACATCCAGATGTGGTTAAGCAACTTACACGGATACATATTTTTGTATCTGTTCCTTGGTTTGTTTTCTATCTTGCTAGCAACTCCGTACGGTTTTGTGAGACCTTTCGGTAGGGACTGAAATAGAATATGTTGTTCATAAACAAGAAAATATGCAATGATCATATACACAAAATAATGTTTAGTTATATGGTTGGCAAACACGAAAAAAAAGTTTCCTATAAAGTTAACCCTATAAAGTACCATACGAGTAATAAAAACGCTAAAACAATTGTTAATGAGTGAATTATTTAAAAAAAAAAAAAAAAACAGAGTGAGTTATAAAAGAAACTAATGGTATGTGACACGCGCTCTACAGGCAGTATCAGTTCACTATATTTGGTAGTTTTTTGTTGTTGTTTTTTTTCCAAGAAAATATTGTGTATGGGTGTAATTGAAACAAGATAATAATTACGCAGTAGTGTATGGGAAATGAGCCATAAACATATGCAGTTTTGAAGATTATTATGTTTCCAACTTTTTTCATATACGGACAATGTTTCTGTCAGGAATGATGTTTTAGTTGTAGTAATAGTAGTAATACTCGTACCCAAACAAGTCTAATACATTCATGACCTCACCTTGAACTGACTTTCAAAACCAGATACTGAGTTACCTCCGAAAACAACCTCTGCGAGATTCTCCACCAGTATGCTGTTCTCGGGCAATTTTTTGGTCGTTGTGAAATCATAATAATCCTTGTTCGTATCGTCACCACTTACTCCAGACAAGTCTGGTTCTGGAATATTCAATATTCAGAAATCAAGGTTTTATTCTATTGAGACCAATTTTTATATAAAAGTAAAAGACAAAAGAGTTTATATTAATTTATCAAAATTTTAATTAATTTAAAAAATTTTTTTGTTTGCTCATTACTAAATTAAGATTAATCTTCCTATTGTTTTTTTGAGGCTTTTCAACTACATGTATATACGAGTTACACGTAGTTGCAATATAGTATCAAAATTTTAATACAAGTAGTCATTATTTTTAATATGATGATGAGTTTATATCAAAACATGATGCATGCATATGTGTGTAAGACGCTTACCTGATATAGTTGTTTCAGTGATATTGCTGTTCTCATACATCGTATTCATGGCGGAGGTCTTATTATACTTATCTCTAGGGTTACGTCTTATAAAAGTATGAAAGAAAATATTAGAAAATAATTGTAAACATACAACGGACAAAACATACATTTTGAAATTTTAATTGAATATTAGGATTTGATTGGGAATAAGGGTGCATAAATGGGTTCCAATGGAAAACTAAATTAGTTTGTTACTGTCGATTTCCATACATTAGAACGTGTACTTGACGATAGACCATAGCATCGATAATTGTCAAGGTCACATGTCAAACCAAAGAAGTGTTTTATATAAGTGATAATGTTAAAGATTTGTAATATTTAGACTCAAAATAAGTTACGATAAATCAAGAAAGTTAAGATAAATATTTGTCAGTATCGATATAAAAGTTTCAACAAGTAGTGTCTTATTTCGTAAATACTTAATCCGTTAAATCGAAATAATTTTGAAAATTATGGCATGACCCTGGACCAACTTTTCCTGAAAACCAAATACGTAGCTACAAATTGATTATTATTAGGTTTCTCTGCTTGAACCCCATGATAGGCGGACGCTCTAGCCAACGTGCATGTCTGCAAACAAAATATTGAATTTAAACATATATTTCAATGAACAATTTACAATGTCTTCAAATATACATATTTCCATGTATCTACCTTTTTCTGACAATAATGAAAACCACCAATACCACCAGGACAACTGCCGCTACACCACCAGAGGCACCTGCGACAAGACCTATCGAAGGACCGTCTTCTAAACCTTTTAGAATTAAAAAGAAAAATAAACTTTACAGTTTCTTGCCTTCTTAAGTCCCTCTAATAACTTATTAAAACATATTATTGTTCGCCATGTTTGGCCTACATAGAATTCCCATGATACTCTGGTATCGCGGTATATCTTTTAAAAAAGACCGCTGGCTCCACCTGCAGGTGTCGCTACATGACCAATATAATCATCATTCATAAAACAATACAGCAGACGAAGATCCAGCTTGTCGAGTCTGTCAATTCATTATTTATGCTATAAAACGTTTTTTTTTTTTGCGGACATGGTGTGATATGCATAAGCTTAATAGTTGAAAGTCGGTATGCTGCAAGAAATTTAAAGTTTTCGTACCATTTACGAAGACGTATTATCGCTAGGTGGCGATGGACAGAGTCTTTCCTAACAAAATTACATTATCGCGATACCAGAGAACCCGTGATACCACCGGAGACCACTCTATATAATTTTTTCCTCTGGTATCTAAATCTACATGTGTGTACCTTTTTCCCGTCGAAATGAAATCAATATCATTTAATCTTAGACATAAATCTAAATTATATTGTTATTTTTTCCGTATCTGATACAAACTGACATATATACATGTATAGGTAAAAGGGTACAAAAAGAATCGACATACGTTTTTGACATGGTGGAACAATTCCGACCCATGTCCCGCTCTCCCCACATGTCTGATTTGCAGGTGTTACGACTGACGCTGTGTCATCAATGCATGTCCACAGTACAATACTTCCGTAGTGTGGGTATACATGCTCTGAATCATTTATTACACGAAATATTGCTGCATTTGTATTGCGCAGATCACTGCATCTTACAGGATCACACATTTGTAAAACTCCAGTCCAGTTTCCATTTTCTGAGCAAGTGCTATTGTTTTTGGTGGATCTTAAGCTATAACCTTCCTCACAATTGGCGTATATTATAGAATTGTAGAGCAAACTTCCATTTACATAAAGCTCCGTATTGCTTTGGGTATAATATCCATGGTCTAATAAGCCGGGATATTCACACATGACTATTGTGCAACTATCCTTCTCTCCGCTCCAATTCTCGTCTGCCTGGCAGGTCCTGTTTCTGCCCCATTGTAACTCGAACCCCGTGTTACACTCTGGTGTAGCTTCAGTTCCATATAAGTAGTTTTCACTAGAATTATTTTGATTGTAAGTATATGATCCATTCCCAAGTGTCAATGGTACGCATGTGATTGCAGCGCACGTAGGAACTGCTTTGTCCCATGTGTAGTTGTTGGCGCAAGTTAAAATACTCACTGCATCACCTAACGAATAACCAATTGAGCAATTGGCTTGTATCATAGTACCAGATGATACGACAAAGCGCTGATCTTGTCCACTGAAGAAACTCCCATCGGTTATATTTGGCACCAGGCAACCTATGATAAAGTATATTCCAGTCAATAGTATCACTAAATAACTTTGTTTTATTACATGTAAATATGTTTTATCACGATAAATGGATTTGTCACGCATGTACTTTTTTCTAATACCTATACGTGTATCGCCGAATAATAATGCTCGTCGAAATTAAAACTTCCTGGATAAGGCTTAACCGTCGACTGTTACTATTAAATACTTGATTGATATTCAGAACTTTTATCTATAAAAAAATAATGTGTCGCAAACCACTGGTTCAGATATAATCATCGTAATATGCTATACATTTTTCACTTTCATTTAAGATATGTCTTTATAGTTCCATATAAATTAAGCTATATAACTGAAACGATTCAAAATATTTTTTCTTGCCTTTGACAACATACAAAGTATGTTTTCTTCACTTTGTGCTTAAAACATTATCTCTTATTGTAGGCAATACCAGGTACATTATACATGTTTAGCGGTCACCCTTTCCGCAAGAAATATGAGACTGATAACCGGTAGTAAAAAACGCTACGAATACCTCCAAATATTTGCACCTCACACAGCGTCAATATTGTCTGCTTTCCATCCACAGTTGGTATGAAGATAGTAATATTCCTGTACTTCTGGGCCGAGTCTATCACCACGTCTATAACAAGCATATTGTATTGTGGTTTTGTTTGGTTGTGGTCATCATAGAGTGTGACGTTACCTGGATACCCGTATACTTTGAACTGCCGCAATCGACCCCGTTCTGGAATGTATTTAATCATATAAAATATTATCTATCTGAAACATAAACACAAAAAGATGTTATGTTTATAGTTACTATTTATGTTTTTACTCTTTAAATTCTCGATTTACGTTAATGTTTTCCATTTATATTTTTGTCAAATCTTGGAGACCACACGAGTATATAAAAACAAAATAATTAGGTGTAGAGGTAATGGTTATTTGGTCAGGAATTTACCTTTTTTCAGTATCACTGGACAATATTATAATTACATTCTCTCAAAAATCACTGGCTGACTTAAAACATAATAATGTATCTAAGAGTACAGGTAATGGTCATTGTTCAGGAATTTACCTCTTTGTCAGTATCACTGGAAATATTATAACTACATTCCCTCAAAAATCACAGGGTAATTTATCATTTAATAAAAAAACTAGCTACACGTATTGTACACCAATCACCTTTATGTTGTTTCATATGGACAAAAGTTAAATCTTTTAAAAAAAAAGTTAATGCACTACTAACATAGGCATCAATGACGCAATTATATGTTAAAGTGGTGGATTGTAATGTATTCTTTATCGTTTGGAATGACTGAAAACGAATGCGGTAAATTTATAACAATTTTATGTTTTCAAACCTATAGAAGTACAATGTACACAGGTATATGTAAGTCAATGCCCATCCTGTATAAGCGAGGGGAAATAGAAAAAAACGTTTGTAAGATTATTTACTGTTTCTTTATTTTGCATTTATTTTTTCTAAAACTTTGTTTAACAACATTACAAAGTATTTTTAGTATGTATTGTCGTTGTTGTATTGGAGTTTACTATCGCTGCGATAGTATTTCAATCATATAGCGACGTCCAGCTAATTACAGGTGGAGGAAGACCCCGAGTACACAGAGGTATCCAGGTAGAACCACCGACCTACCTGCAAGCCAGCTGGAAGGCTTCCTCACGTGGAAAATCCGAAGTTCCTACCGGGAGTATTTTTAGTATCTTTTGATAGTTTACGCTATATGATAACATTAAAACATATGTTATAAGAATTAACATAACTTTCATATCACGAAGCACGCCCAAAGCATATTCGAAACACCTGAACGAAACACAATTTCTCCGTTAGGATGATAAAAATCCGATGCATTGATTGACGTCATTTCTGTAAATTACGCTCACACTTTTCAAAAATATTCCTGTTCGCTTCAGCGAGATATAGAGGATATTTGTTGATTTCAGTGTAAGATCACATTTTATTCCTCCGAGTGAGTCTAGAAGTAATATTTTCACGAGTGACGAAGCCACGAGTGAAAATATAACTTTATAGACTCACGAGTAGAAATAAAATGCGATCTTGCACCGAAAGCAACACATATTTTGTTTCTTTCATGCTTCTTTTAGCGTAAATCTATTTTTATTTACGATTTTTGGTAATTACATTCCCCGTGCGGAGCCCCTTTCCGTAGTTTGCCCCCGTTTGGTGACGCAACCAAATAACGCCACGAAGACCAAAAGTAGTCCCAAAGTTTATTGCTTATTTTTACAATATTTGCCAATCTTAAAAATATAACCTTTTATGTTCACTCAGTAAAATTATAAATCGATCTCACACCAAAACAAACATTTTTCTTTTTATTTAATGCCTTTAAGGCCAGAAATTCTGAGCTGTTTTATTCACAAAAGACGTCAATATTGGCGGGGTTACCTCGCGTGTGTGACGTTTTTTATGACTTCATTTCTAGCGTAAAACCCAGCACAAAAAAGTAGTTCCTTTCACTCAACTTTCACTGCTGTTATTTTCATTATAAACATATGTATTTCATGAATAAACATAAAAAAATGATCTTATCTCAATACACGGAATCAATGGCTTCACTTTAGTTTTGTGCTTTAGCGGGCTGTCTGGTAACAGAAATCACTGGAGAAATTAAGAAAAACTAGAGACTAACAAGTCAACAGCTTGCAAAGTCATCAACGCTCTTTGCAGACCGACCGTTATCACATAGACATTGTTGACGGGTGAAACCTCGTTCACAACAAGAGATAGCGCGCGCAACACTTTGACGTGTCATATGTAATGGCGAGTTCTGTACATGCGAAAACTCGATGGGTGTCGTGAATATTGACTGATCAAGAGAAGAGTAAACGGATCGAGGTTTCAAAATTAAGAATGTGTGAATATATAAAATTCTGTAAATCAAATGTAGTCATAACGGGAATAGCGAGGATATAAGTCCGCAGGAAAATTTCATTTTATGTGTTTCCAGGATAATTAAACCATGCAATAATAAATGGTACTAAGAATTGATTATTTTGTGTAACAGGTAAAAGTCGCAATTACGCGATTATTGGTTTAGCGATTTACCCGAGATGCAAACTGCCGTGAACCGCACCATCAGAATATTATGGTGAGAAATGATATAAGGATGTCTACACTCGCATGGTCAGAAATTGATTGGTAGCGAAATGACGTTGCGTGTTCCGGGTGTCAATTTAAAGCTATGTATATCGCTTATTTTACAAATTTGTTTTAATCGTAAATCGCAGATATTTGGCGATTTTGTTCTGTACGTATATTTTATGTCATGTGACTGTATGTATGTGCGGACGCGCTTTTATTGTATGTCTAACTTCCACAAACTTTTTTTTCTCTCCTCATATATGTTTATTTGTTGGTTCATTTTGCTTTAACGTCCAGCCAACTGTATTTCAGTCATCGTCATATATGACGTTTATAATATAAATTGTTAAATAATGTCTGAAAAATTAGCATTTTACAGCTACATATGTTTTTCTATATAAAGTTAACCTCTAACCAATTTTAAATATCACACCGTGGACATGTGGAACGATACCACACCCAGTCAAATTATCTTGACATTGGGACACTACCTTTACATGCTGATCGCCAAGCAAAGAAGCTATACCAGTACCAATTTTCACAACTTTGGTGTGTCCCTCGTATATTTACATCTAACACACAATTTACACATATACACTACATGAGAGCATATGTTATCATTGAAATGTTCATGAATATGAGGCAAAATATAATCAACATATACAATTTTGTATATCAAATGAAAACCAAAGGTACAATTAAGATATAAACATTAAATATTTTCTTCGGCGAGGCCTCACATACTCAACTTAGAGGGTGGAGGTTGATAAATTTCATATCTGTCTTAGTAAATAAAGTTAGTTTTAAAAAGGACATGTCATAATGTTTGTTTTTTAGATATGTGCTTGGGAAGAAAGATGATAACCCTTCCAAGTCGTTTAATAAAATATGGAAAGCTGTGCGGTTATAGGGATAGCTGTATCTAAGTAATAAAAATGGGGACTCAATATCATCATCACACACACACACACACATATATATATGTGTATGTGTGTTTGTGTGTATTCGCGTGTGTGTGTGTTAAATCGAAGGACAAAAACAAAAAAAAAATTTATAAACATTTTTTTTTTAAATCATACAATTCTTGTTCATACTAGCTCACCCTCTTACGAGTTATTTACATAATGTGTATCATAATCGTGATATCACACACACACACACATATATATATAAGAACATGAATTCATGGAAAATCGTTACAGATAATTATTATAAACGTCACTTTAGTGATATCCAAGAAGCTTCATCAATGCTTACCTGAGTGTCTGTTGTAGATTTTAACACCAGTTATGTAGTACAGATTCCCCAAATCTACTGTCCAGTATGCCGGCTCCTTAGACTGCTCGGGTGTATGTGTACAACTTCCATGGTTATAGTATGCATTTACAGTCCCATCCACAGCACGACTCGCATGGCCATTCCAGCCAGTACCCGGATACTGCCACGCCGGCTTATGCAGCGCAATGTTTTGTCCTAACAGATTTTAGGAACAAATTCAGATCATAGAAAGACATAAGCAAATTTGCCACGCTGGCTGCCCCCTTACCAATTACAATATTTGTACCTGCCAAAGAATTAAGAGTTCTTATCAATAATACCATTTTTACATTAGTTATTGTTTATTTACCTTGCAGGGTTCAAACGGGTTATTAAAGAAGAAGTTGGCCAAATGTGACTTGGTTGAGTTATCATACCATTTTTAAAGCTGATTATCGCAGTAAGGCAACACTATGTCTGCTTCATGTAGAATCAGTACAAAAAAAAATGATATTGTCGATCAAAGGAAACAAACACACATTTATAGGTAGACGAAGTCAGATTTTGTCTAGACAGACGAAAAAAGATATTGTTCTTATTTGATATTTTCGAACTTAAATTGGTTTGTTAAAGAAATAAAAAAAAGTTAAAATAAAAAAGTGGCTTTAAAACAGGGACTGAACTAGTTTATCATAGTTTTAAATATTGTTTTTTTCTAAATGCACAAAAGCTTACATTTTAAAAGGAGTAAGTCTTGCAGTCTGGTTCCCGACTTCCTATAATATACCAAATTTAATAAGGGTATAGTTCTCTACACCATAAGGCTTTGCGTAAGCGTCTGCGCTTGACCCTAAAGTAACTAACTTACTTTT
>CM037794.1:36983226-37018236 GCA_021229015.1 Solen grandis
AAACAAAAGTTTTAGTTCTTGAATACCCCTTTCCAGTGATGTTTAGGTTTGAAGATCGGACTTGATTTGGTCATATTACGGCAGTCCCAAAGTTTGATCCTTTTTTGGAATAATTGTAAATCATTTTTTTTATGCTTCAAATTGGGGATATATAAGGAATAGAATGTTCGACTAGTGCGACTTGTATGCTTCATTGAACTATTTGCTGCATTTTCAAGGTACCTAATAGTAAAATTTTACTCAATTTTGTTTCTCATTTTGCTGCTAGGGGGCGCTTGGCTTGAAATCACCCTTTATTACTAAAATGATTAAAGTCTGATTTTTATGCAATTTTTTGCATTCTGTTCCTTGGTGACATCAATTTGAAACAACACTAAAATATTTATGCGATATTTCATGAAAATGATAGTAATTCAATGCAACATTAGTTCGTTATAATGTTAAGTGGCATATCGCATTGTCGCGTGTCATTTTATATGTTGTGTGTCGTTTGCAATTGTTGTTTATCGAGTACAATTGTTGTATGTCACCCTCATAAAGCAACACAAAACATATAATGTTGCAGTACCGAAGTCTGTAAAAAAGTTTTCAAGTTAGCGACTACATTACAGACAGGTAATACTTAAAAGTATTTTCTTGGTAAAAGTCTGCTTAAACATTGCAACAAAAATGTTTGAAAGATCACTGTATTCAACAGTATTCAAAAAGCCATTGAACGAAGAAATATGTTTTTCGTAACATGTGACTCGTGAACTGACTGGAATTGCTTTTGCGAAAACCGATGATATCGCATAGCGATTCTAGTTTTTTATTATTTTTTAAACCCTTTTTTTTGTGAACGGCATATCACCATGATAAAAAAAAAGGCACATGTATGAAATTTTAATCAGTTTTTAAACAACGTATTTGAACTTGATCCTAACGTTGAGAAAATTTTCATTTATGTCTTACTTTTCCCGCCAGGGGGCGTTTGCATGAAATTTATTAATGGCTAATAACTCACTTATTTGAGGTCCGATTCAAATGCGGTTTTTTGCATTCTGTTCCTTGTTGATAGCCAAATAAAATATGATAGGTTTCGAGGGTACGTGTCGCTGAAAGTATTTGAGCTACAGAAGGTTGAAAGTTCGAACCTCTCAAAAAACTGTGCAAATGAGGGTAGGTCTACGAAAAACCTATCCATTTTTCTTAGAGATCAGATAGAAGAATTCTGTTTGCTGCAAATGATTTGCAAGACATATACGCACAAAATATATGGGGTGGCGAATTTAAGAAATGTATGGTTTGTCCTCTGCAAATGGTCAAACTTCACTAAATTTTAGGAAAAGTTAAAGTTTCAAAAAACATGTTTTTTATCGCTTCTGACTTTATTTTTTGTTAAATTCTTCATGATATTTTCACATGTAATGTATTGTTATGTTTGAAAGGGACTCACAATTAAAAACTTTAAAATAATTAAAAGGTCAAGGTTATATTACGATTATTGTGTTTTTATTCGGCCCCAAATAGCTCAAAAACTAAAAAATATTTCATTGAGAGTATATGAACAAAGTTTTAGTTCTTTAAGTGTTCTTTCTAGTGATGTTTAGTTTCTGAAGATCGGACTTGATTTGGTCATATTACGCAGTCCAAAGTTTGATCCTTTTTTGGAATAATTGTAAATCAGTTTTTATGCTTCAAATTGTGATATATAAGAAATAGAATGTTCGGGCTAGTGCGACTTGCGTACTTGATTGAACTATTTGTTGCATTGCTAGGTACCTAATGGTAAAATTTTAATCAATTTTGTTTTCATTTTGCCGCTGGGGGCGCTTAGCTTGAAGCACTCTTCTACTTATAACTCAAAATGTTAAAGCCTGATCCAAATGCGGTTTATTGCATTATGTTTCTTGTTGATAGCCTAATAAAATACGATAGTTTCTAGGTATGAGTGGCTGAAACTTTTTGATCTAGCAACGGAAGGTTGAAAGTTCGAACCTCGCAAAAAACTGTGCAGATGAGGGTATGTGTACGAAAAACTATCCGTTTTTGTTAGACATCAGAAAGAAGAATTCTGTTTGCTGCAAATGATTTGCAAGACATATACGCACAAAATATATGGGGTAGCGAATTTAATAAATGCATGGTTTGTCCTCTAGAAACGGTCAAAACTTCACTAAATTTTAGGAAAAATTAAAATTTCGAAAAGATGTTTTTTGTCGCTCCTGACTTTATTTTTAGTTCATTCTTCATGATATTTCACAAGTTATGTATTGTTATGTTTGAAAGGGCCTCACAATTAAAAAGTTAAAATGAAATTTCAAAGGTCAAGGTCATATTACGATAATTGTGTATTTTTATCGGCATCCAAATAGCTCCAAATCTAAAAATATTTTATTGAAAGTATATGAAGAAAAGTTTTAGTTCTTGAATAGCCCTTTCCGTGATGTTTAGTTTTTGAAGTCGGACTTGATTTGGTCATTTTACGGCAGTCCAAGTTTGATCTATTTAGAAACAATTGTAAATCAGTTTTTTAGCTTCAAATTGTGATATATAAGGAATAGAATGTTCGACTGTGCGACTTGTATGCTTCATTGAACCATTTGCTGCATTTCTAGGTTCCTAATAGTATAATTTTACTCAATTTTGTTTCTCATTTTGCTGCTAGGGGGCGCTTGGCTTGAAATCACTCTTTTTACTAAAATAATTAAAGTCTGATTTTTATGCAATTTTTTGCATTCTGTTCCTTGGTGACATCAATTGAAACAACACTAAAATATTTATGCGATATTTCATGAAAATGATAGTAATTCAATGCAACATTAGTTGTTATAATGTTAAGTGGCATATCGCATTGTCGTGTGTCATTTTTATATGTTGTGTGTCGTTTGCAATTGTTGTTTATCGAGTACATTGTCGTATGTCACCCTCATAAAGCAACACACACATATAATGTTTCAGTAACCGAAGTCTGTAAAAAAGTTTTCAAGTTAGCGAGTACATAACAGACAGGTAATACTTAAAGTATTCTTCTTGGTAAAAAGTCTGCTTTAAACATTGCGACAAAAATGTTTGAAAGATCATTGTATTCAACAGTATTCAAAAAGCCATTGAACGAAGAAATATGTTTTTCGAAACATGTGACTTGTGAACTGAATGGAATTGCTTTTGCGAAACCGATGATATCGCAATAGCGATTCTAGTTAGGTTTTCGCATCGCTTGCGAAAACCTATTGTTCTTCTTCTGTTTTATTTTTTTTTTTTTTTTTTTATTATTTATTTTTTCCGTCTCTTTTTTGTGAACGCATATCACAAATAGGAAACAGTCACAGTTCTGATTTTTTTACCAGTTTTGTCCTAGGATCTGACTTTGATCCTAACGTCGAGAAAATTTTCATTTTTGTCTAAATTTTGCCGCTAGGGGGCGTTTTGTAAAAGTGACTAAGGGCTAATAACTCGTTATTTGAAGTCCGATTGAAATGCGGTTTTTTGCATTGCGTTCCTTGTCAGTTACTTAATAAAATATGATAGTTTTCAAAAAGATGCGTATATATAACTTTCGTGCTACAGGATGTTGAATGTTCGAATCTCGAAAAAATGTGAAATGAGGGTAGGTCTGCGAAAAATTTATCCACGTCTTTCAGGAATGAGATAGGAGAATTTTGTTTGTTGCATATGATTCGCAAAGACATATACGCACAAAAATATATGGTGTGGCGATTTTGAGAAATGCATGGTTTGTCCACAGTACGCGGTCAAAACATAAACCAATATTTTCGAAAAATCAACATTTTAAAAGCATGACTTTTAAGGTTATTTGCAGCTCCTGACTTTATTTTTATTCAATCTTCATCATTTTTTCACTGTTAATGCAGTTTTATATAAAAAATAAAACCATAGAAAAAAAAATACCATGATATGCAAAGGTCAAGGTCATTACCAATTAGTATTATTTATATCGGCATAAAAATAGCTCCAAATCTAAAAATATTTTATAGAAAAGTATATGAAAAAAGTTTTAGGATGTGAAGAGATCTTTCCATTTGTGTTTAGTTTTTGAAGATCGGACTTCATTTGATCAAATGACCACAGTCCAAAGTTTGATCCTCTTATCAAAACAATTGTATATCCATATGTTTCCTTTTTTTGCTGCTCCTGACTTTATTTTTTGTTCAATCTTCATCATTATTTCACTGTTTATGCAGTTTTATAAACAAATAAAATCATAGAAAAAATGAAGCATAATTTGCAAAGGTCAAGGTCATATCCAATTAGTATTATTTTATCGGCATAAAATAGCTCCAAATCTAAAAATATTTTTATGAAAGTATATGAACAAAAGTTTTAGTCTGTGAAGAGTTCTTTCCATTGGTGTTTAGTTTTTGAAGATCGGACTACATTTGATCAAATGACCACAGTCCAAAGTTTGATCTCTTATCAAACAATTGAATATCCATATGTTTCCTCTTTTTTGCTTCTCCTGACTTTATTTTTTGTTCAATCTTCATTCATTATTTCACTGTTTATGCATTTTCTAAAACAAATAAAATCATAGAAAAAAATCAAGCATAATATGCAAAGGTCAAGGTCATATACCAATTAGTATTATTTATATCGGCATAAAATAGCTCAAATCTAAAATTATTTTATAGAAAGTATATGAACAAAAGTTTTAGTTTGTGAAGAGATCTTTCCATTGGTGTTTAGGTTTTGAAGATCGGACTTCATTTGATCAAATGCGACAGTCCAAGTTTGATCCTCTTAAAAACAATTGAATAGCCACATGTTTCCTCTTTTTTGCTGCTCCTGACTTTATTTTTTGTTCAATCTTCATCATTATTTTCACTGTTTATGCAGTTTTATAAAACAAATAAAATCATAGAAAAAAAACAAGCATAATATACAAAGGTCAAGGTCATATACCAATTATTATTATTTATATCGGCAATAAAAATAGCTCCAAATCTAAAAATATTTTATAGAAAGTATATGAACAAAAGTTTTTAGTTCTTTAAGAGCTCTTTCCAGTGATGTTTATTTTTTTGAAGATCGGACTTGATTTGGTCTTATTACGGCAGTCCAAAGTTTGATCCTTTTTTGGAATAATTGTAAATCAGTTTTTATGCTTCAAATTGTGATATATAAGAAATAGAATTTTCGACTAGTGCGACTTGCGTACTTGATTGAACTATTTGCTGCATTGCTAGGTACCTAATGGAAAAATTGTAATCAATTTTGTTTCTCATTTGCCGCTAGGGGGCGCTTAGCTTGAAAGCAACTTTCTACTTATAACTCAAAAATTTAAAGCCTGATCCAAATGCGGTTTATTGCATTATGTTTCTTGTTGATAGCCTAATAAAATATGATAGTTTCTAGGTATGAGTGGCTGAAACTTTTTGAGCTAGCAACGGAAGGTTGAAAGTTCGAACTTTAATTTAATAAATGCATGGTTTGTCCTTAGAAACGGTCAAAACTTCACTAAATTTTAGGAAAATTAAAATTTCGAAAAGATGTTTTTTGTCGCTCCTGACTTATTTTTAGTTCATTCTTCATGATATTTTCACAAGTTATGTATTGTTATTTTGAAAGGGCCTCACAATTAAAAAGTTAAAATGAATTTCAAAGGTCAAGGTCATATTACGATAATTGTGTTTTTATTCGGCTCCGAATAGCCCCAAAAAACAAAAAATATTTTATTGAAAGTATATAAACAAAAGTTTTAGTTCTTGAATAGCCCTTTCCCCCGTGATGTTTAGGTTTTGAAGATCGGACTTGATTGGTCATATTACGGAGTCCAAAGTTTGACCTTTTTTGAAATAATTGTAAATCAGTTTTTATTGCTTCAAATTGTGATATATAAAGGATAGAATTGTTCGACTAGTGCGACTTTGTATGCTTCATTGAACCTTTTGCTGCATTTCTAGGTACCTAATAGTAAAATTTTACTCAATTTTGTTTCTCATTTTTGCTGCTAGGGGGCGCTTGGCTTGAAATCACCCTTTATTACTAAAATGATTAAAAGTCTGATTTTTATGCATTTTTTTGCATTCTGTTCCTTGGTGACATCAATTTGAAAACAACACTAAAATATTTATGCGATATTTCATGAAAATGATAGTAATTCAATGCAACATTTTCGTTATAATGTTAAGTGGCATATCGCATTATCGCGTGTCATTTTATACTGTTGTGTGTCGTTTGCAATTGTTGTTTATCGAGTACAATTGTCTATGTCATCCTCATAAAGCAACACACACATATAATGTTGCAGTACCCGAAGTCTGTAAAAAAGTTTTCAAGTTTGCGATACATTACAGACAGGTAATACTTAGAAGTCTGCTTAAACATTGCGACAAAAATGTTTGAAAGATCACTGTATTCAAACAGTATTCAAAAAGCCATTGAACGAAGAAATATGTTTTTCGAAACATGTGACTCGTGAATGAATGGAATTGCTTTTGCGAAAAACCGATGATATCGCATTAGCGATTCTAGTTTTTAGGTTTTCGCATCGCTTGCTAAAACCTATTGTTCTTCTTCTGTTTTATTTTTATTAGGTTTTCGCATCGCAGTGCGAAAACCTATTGTTCTTCTTCTGTTTTTATTAGGTTTTCGCATCGCTTGCGAAAACCTATTGTTCTTCTTCTGTTTTATTTTTATTATTATTATTTTTCTAACCCTTTTTTGTGAACGGCATATCACCATGATAGAAAAAAAGCCACAATTATGAAATTTTTACCAGTTCCTTATATTTCTGAACTTGATCCTAACGTTGAGAAAAATTTTCATTTTTGTCTTATTTTTGCCGCTAGGGGGCGCTTTGAAAAAAATCAACAAATGCTAATAACTCTGTTATTTGAGGTCCGATTCAGATGTGTTTTTTGCATTGTGTTCCTTGTCAAAACCCTAATCAAATATTGATAGGTTTCAAAAATCTGCGTATATAAAACTTTTTGACTATGGAAGGTTGAAACGTTCGAACCTCGCAAAAAAACAGTGAAAATGAGGGTAGGTCTACAAAAAAAGTGCCATTTTTATTGGAATTGAGATAAAAGAATTTTATTTGTTCCATATGATTCGCAAGACATATACGCACAAAATATATGGGGTGGCGAATTCGGGAAATGCTTGTTTGTCCACAGTACGCGGTTAAACTTAACCAATATTTCGAAAAATCAACATTTTCAAAGCATGACTGTTAAGTTTTTGAGCTCATGACTTTATTTTTAGTTCAATTTCTATGAAATTTTCACATTTAATGTAAAACTATGTTCTTAAGTGTCACTTAATATAAAAAGTAAACATGTATTGTAAAGGTCAAGGTCATATTAGGATAATTGTATATCAGTTCAGCTTGAAATAGCTCAAAATAAAAAGAGCAATTCATAACAATATTGAACAAAGATTTAGTTTTAGAAAAGTTCTTTTAATGATGTTTAGATTTTGAAGATCGGACTTGATTTGGTCATTTACGGCAGTCCAAAGTTTGATCCTTTTTTGGAATAATTGTAATCAGTTTTTATGCTTCAAAATGTGATGTATAAGAAATAGAATGTTCGACTAGTGCGATTTGTATTACTTAATTGAAGTATTTGCCGCATTGCTAGGTACCTAATGTAAAATTTTAATCAATTTTTCTCATTTTGCCGCTAGGGGCGCATAGCATGAAAGCACTTTTCTACTTATAATTCAAAATGTTGAAGTCTGATCCATATGCGGTTTGTTGCATTGTGTTCCTTGTTGATAGCCTAATAAGTATGATGTTTCTAGGATATGAGTGGATGAGTGGCTTAAACTTTTTGAGCTACTAACGGAAGGTTGAAAGTTCGAACCTCGCAAAAAACTGTGCAGATGGGGTAGGTCTACGAAAAACCTATCATTTTTTGTTAGAGATCAGATAGAAGAATTCTGTTTGCTGCAAATGATTTGCAAGACATAAACGCACAAATTATATGGGGTGGCGAATTTAAGAAATGCATGGTTTGTCCTCTAGAAATGGTCAAACTTCACTAAATTTTAGGAAAAATAAAAATTTCTAAAACATGTTTTTGCAGCTCCTGACTTTATTTTTTTGTTCATTCTTCATGATATTTTCACAAGTTATGTATTGTTATGTCTGAAAGGACTTCATAATTTTAAAAGGTAAAAAGAAATTGCAAAGTTCAAGGGGCATATTACGATTATTGTGTTTTTATTTGGCTCCAAATAGCTCCAAAACAAAAATATTTCATTGAAAGTATATAACAAAAGTTTTATTTCTTAAAGAGCCCTTTCCAGTGATGTTAAATTTTTGAAGTCGGACTTGATTTGGTTATTTTTACGGCAGTCCAAGTATTGATCCTCTTTAGAACAATTGGTAAAATCAGTTTTTATGCTTCAAATTGTGATATTATAACGAATAGAATGTTTGACTAGTGCAACTTGTATACTTGATTGAACCATTTGCTGCATTGCTAGGTACCTAATAGTAAAATTTTAATCAGTTTTGGTTCTCATTTTGCCGCTTGGGGGCGATTTGCTTGAAATCACAATTAATAATTTAAAAAAAAATGAAGTCTGATTTTTATGCGATTTTTTTTTACTTCTGTTCTTCGGTGACATCAATTTGAAATGACACAAAAAAGATCATGCGATATTTCATGAAAATGATAATAATTCATGCAACAGTTGTTCGTAATAGTGTTAAGTGGCATATTGCATTGTCGTGTGTCATTTTATTACTGTTGTTTGTCGTTTGCAATTGTTGTTTATCGAATACAATTGTCATTTGTCTCCATCATAAAGCAAAACATACATATAACATTGCAGTACACGAAGTCCGTAAAAAAAGTTTTCAAGTTTACGACTACATAACAGACAAGTAATACTCAAAAGTTATTCTTTTGGTAAAAAGTCTGATTATACATTGCGACAAAATGTTTTGAAAGATCACTGTTTACAGATTCAACAAGCCATTGAACGAAGAAATATTGTTTTTCGAATCATGCGACTCATGAACTGAATGGAATTGTTTTCATGAAAACTGATGATGTGATTTCATAACTGACAGGTAATACTCAACAATACTCTCTTGGGTAAAAAGTCTGCTTAAACATTGCGACAGAAACGTTTTGAAAGGATCACTGTTAACAGTATCAACAAGCAATTGAACGAAGAAATGTTTTTCGAATCATGCGACTCGTGAACTGAATGGAATTGTTTTCATGAAAACCGATGATATCGCGACTACATAACTGACAGGTAATACTCAAAAATCTTTTTTGGGTAAAAAGTCTTCTTAAAACATTGCGACAAAAGTGTTTGAAAGATCGCTGTTAACATTATAAACAAACCATTGAAACGAAGAAATATTTTTCGAATAATGCGACTCGTGAACTGAATGGAATTGCTTTTGCGAAAACCGATTGATATCGCGATTGCGATTCTAGTTTTTATTATTATTTTTCTAACCCTTTTTTTTGTGAACGGCATATCACCATGATAGAAAAAAGCACAATTATGAAATTTTTACCATTTCCTTATATTTATGTGAACTTGATCCTAAACGTTGAGAAAATTTTCATTTTTGTCTTATTTTTGCCGCTAGGGGGCGCTTTGAAATTTTTTTACAAATGCTAATAACTCGTTATTTGAGGTCCGATTTCAGTTGTGGTTTTTTTGCATTGTGTTCCTTGTCAAAAACCTAATCAATATGATAGGTTACAAAAAACTGCGTAATAAACTTTTTGACTACGGAAGGTTGAACGTTCGAACCTCGCAAAAAACAGTGAAAATGAGGGTAGGTCTACAAAAAAAGTGCCCATTTTTATTGGAGTTGAGATAAAAGAATTTTGTTTGTTGCATATGATTCGCAAGACATATACGCACAAAAATATGGGGTGGCGAATTTAAGAAATGCATGGTTGTCCTCTAGAAAAAGGTCAAACTTCACTAAATTTTAGGAAAAATTAAAATTTCAAAAACATGTTTTTTTTTGTCGCTCCTGACTTTATTTTCTGTTCATTCTTCATGAAATTTTCACAAGTTATGTATTGTTATGTTTGAAAGGGCCTCACAATTAAAAAGTTAAAAAAAACATTGAAAAGATCAAGGTCATATTACGATAACTGTGTTTTTATTCGGTCCCAAAGTGCTCCAAATCTTAAAATATTTCATTGAGAGTATATGAACAAAAGTTTTAGTTCTAAATAGTTTCTTTCGTATAATGTTTAGTTTTTGAAGATCGGATTGATCTTTTCATTTTACGGCAATCCAAAGTTTGATCCTTTTTTGGAATAATTGTTATTCAGTTTTTATGCTTAAAATTGTGATATATAAGAAAAAGAATGTTCGGATTAGTGCGACTTATATACTTGTTTGAACTATTTGCTGCATTTCTAGGTACCTAACTGTAAAATTTTTATCATTTTTTTTTTCTTTTTTTGCCGCTAGAGGGGCGCTTTGCTTAAAATCACTCTTTTGCCTAAACTCAAAACGTTAAAGTCTAATTGAAATGCGGTTTTCAGCATTTTGTTCCTTGTTGAAAGCACCACAGAAGTGATGTGATGTGATGATAGGGTATGGGAAAATATTTGCGCTAGAGGAGTTGAATGTTCTAACATTCCAAAAAAAAAAAAAAAATGGTGCAAATGAGAGTAGGTCTTCAAAAAACCTTTGCGTTCTGTTTCATATTAAAAATTGTGGCTGAGTTGAAATAAAGTGTTCAAGATGATTAGGTTAAAAGCGAAAAACCAAGATACCGCTTGCGGTCTAGTTATTATTTATTTTTCTAACCCTTTTTTGTGAACGGCATATCACCATGATAGAAAAAAGCCACAATTATGAAATTTTTACCAGTTCTTATATTGGTCTGAACTTGATTCCTAACGTTGAGAAAATTTTTTTTTGTCTTATTTTTGCCGCTAGGGGGCGCTTTGAAAAAAATCAACAAATGCTAATAACTCTGTTATTTGAGGTCCGATTCAGATGTGGTTTTTTGCATTGTGTTCCTTGTCAAAATCCTAATCAAATATGATAGGTTTCAAAAATCTGCGTATATAAAACTTTTTGACTACGGAAGGTTGAAAGTTCGAACCTCGCAAAAAACAGTGAAAATGAGGGTAGGTCTACGAAAAAGTGCCCATTTTTATTGGAATTGAGATAAAAGAATTTTGTTTGTTGCATATGATTCGCAAGACATATACGCACAAAATATATGGGGTGGCGAAATTTGGGAAATGCATGGTTTGTCCAGAGTACGCGGTCAAACTTAACCAATATTTTCGAAAAATCAACATTTTCAAAGCATGACTGTTAAGATTTTTTGCAGCTCCTGACTTTATTTTTAGTTCAATTTCTATGAAATTTTCACATTTTATGTAAAACTATGTTCTTAAGTGTCACATAATATAAAAAGTTAAAATGTATTGTAAAGGTCAAGGTCATATTAGGATAATTGTATATCAATTCGGCTTGAAATAGCTCAAAATCAAAAAACAATTCATAACCAATATATGAACAAAAGATTTAGTTTTAGAAAGTTCTTTCTAATGATGTTTAGATTTTGAAGATCGGACTTGATTTGGTCATTTTACGGCAGTCCCAAAGTTTGATCCTTTTTTTCGTATAATTGTAAATCAGGTTTTATGTTTCAAATTTTGATACATAAGAATAAAAAGACTAGTATACTTGATTGAACGATTTACTGCTTTGCTAGGTACCTAATGGTAAAATTTTAATCTATTTTCTTTCTCATTTTGCCGCTAGGGGTCGCTTTTCTTGAAATCATTCTTTTGCTTATAACTCAAAAAGTTGAAGTTCGGTTCGAATGTGGTTTTTTGCATTCTGTTCCCTGTTGATAGCCTAATAACATTTGATAGGAATCGAGAGTCCGTGTGGCTGAAAGCTTTTGAGCTACGGAAGGTTGAATGTTCGAACCTCGCAAAAAACAAACAATAAAAAAAACCTGTGCAAATGAGGGTAGGTCTACGAAAAACCTATCCGTTTTTTTTTTAGAAATCAGATTGAAGAATTCCATCTTCTGCATACCATTTGAAAGACGTATACACACAAAATATATGGGGTGGCGAATTTAAGAAATGCGTGGTTTGTCCACTAGAAACGGTCAAACTTCACTTAAATTTAGGAAAAAACATGTTTTTTTTTTTTTGTCGCTCCTGGCTTTATGTTTTGTTTATTCGTCATGAAATTTTTACACGTTATGGTTTGTTAAGTTTGAAAGGGCCTCACAATTAAAAAATTAACAAAACATTGAAAAGGTCAAGGTCATATTACGATAAGTGTGTTTTTATTTGGCCCCAAAAAGTTTTAGTTCTAAATAGTTCTTTCGTATAATGTTTAGTTTTTGAAGATTGGACTTGATCTGTTCATTTTACGGCAGTCCAAAGTTTGATCCTTTTTTGGAATAATTGTTAATCAGTTTTTATGCTTGAAATTGTGATATATAAGAAAAAGAATGTTCGACTAGTGCGACTTATATACTTGTTTGAACGATTTGCTGTTTTTGCAATTTTGTTTCTCATTTTGCTGCTAGAGGGCGTTTTGTTAAAATCACTCTTTTGCTTATAACTCAAAACGTTTAAAATCTGATTGAAATGCGGTTTTCAGCATTTTGTTCCTTGTTGACAGTACCAAAAATGTGATGGATTTCAAAGGATAGGGTATGGGAAAATATTTGCGCTAGAAGAGTTTGAATGTTCTAACATTGCAAAAAAAAAGCTGTGCAAATGAGAGTAGGTCTTCAAAAACCTTTTCGTTCTGTTTCATATTGAAAATTGTGGCTGAGTTGAAATAAAGTGTTCAAGTTGATTAGGTTAAAAGCGAAAACCGAGATACCGCTTGCGGTTCTAGTTTATTATTATTTTTCTAACCTTTTTTTGTGAACGGCATATCACCATGATAGAAAAAAGTCACATGTATGAAATTTTAATCAGTTATTACCACGTATTTGAACTTGATCCTAACGTGAGAAAATTTTCATTTATGTCTTACTTTTCCCGCCAGGGGGCGTTTTGCATGAAATGTATTAATGGCTAATAACTCACTTATTTGAGGTCCGATTCAAATGCGGTTTTTTGCATTCTGTTCCTTGTTGATAGCCAAATAAAATATGATAGGTTTCGAGGGTACGTGTCGCTGAAAGTATTTGAGCTACAGAAGGTTGAAAGTTCGAACCTCGCAAAAAACTGTGCAAATGAGGGTAGGTCTACTAAAAACCTATCCATTTTTGTTAGAGATCAGATAGATGAATTCTATTTGCTGCAAATGATTTGCAAAGACATATACGCACAAAATATATGGGGTGGCGAATTTAAGAAATGTATGGTTTGTCCTCTGGAAACGGTCAAACTTCACTAAATTTTAGAAAAAGTTAAAGGTTCAAAAACATGTTTTTTATCGCTTCTGACTTTATTTTTTGTTAATTCTTCATGATATTTTCACAAGTTATGTATTGTTATGTCTGAAAGGGGGTCACAATTAAAAAGTTAAAAAATAAATGAAAAGGTCAAGGTCATATTACGATTATTGTGTTTTATTCGGCCCCAAATAGCTCCAAAAACTAAAATATTTCTTTGAGAGTATATGAACAAAAGTTTTAGTTATTCAAGAGCTCTTTCTAGTGATGTTTAGTTTTTGAAGATCGGACTTAATTTGGTCATTTTTACGGCAGTCCAATGTTTGATCCTTTTTTGGAATAATTGTAAATCAGTTTTTATGCTTCAATTGTGATATATAAGAAATAGAATGTTCGACTAGTGCGACTTGCGTACTTGATTGAACTATTTGCTGCATTGCTAGGTACCTAATGGTAAAATTTTAATCAATTTTGTTTCTCATTTTGCCGCTAGGGGGCGCTTAGCTTAAAAACACTCTTCTACTTTAACTCAAAAAGTTGAAGTCTGGTTCAAATGTGGTTTGTTGCATTATATTCCTTGTTGAAAGCCTAATTAAAAATGATAGCTTCTAGGTATAAATGGCTGAAACTTTTTGAGCTAGTAACGGAAGGTTGAAAGTTCGAACCTCGCAAAAAACTGTGCAAATGAGGGTAGGTCTACGAAAAACCTACCCATTTTTGTTAGACATCAGATAGAAGAATTCTGTTTGCTGCAAATGATTTGCAAGACATATACGCACAAAATATTTGGGGTGGCGAATATTTACTCAATTTGGTTTCTCGTTTTGAAGCTAGGGGGCACTTAGCTTGAAATCACTCTTTATAACTAAATAATTGAAGTCTGATTTTATGAAATTTTTTTTGCATTCTGTTCCTTGGTGACATCAATTTGAAAGAACACTAAAAAATTAATGCAATATTTCATATAAATGATAGTAATTCAATGCAACATTAGTTTATAATAGTGTTGCGTGGCATAATACCTTGTCGCGTTTTATTTTAAACTGTTGTTTGTCGTTTGCAATTCTTGTTTATCGAGTACAATTGTCGTATGTCGCCATCATAAAGCAACAACACATATAATTATGCAGTACCCGAAGTCCGTTAAAAGGAGTTTTCAAGTTTGCGACTACATAACAGACAGGTAATACTTAAGAGTATTCCCTTTGGTAAAAAGTCTGCTTAAAACATTGCGATAAAAATGTTTGAAAGATCACTGTTAAAAGTATTCAACAAGCCATTGAACGAAGAAATATGTTATTCGAAACATGCGACTCGTGACATGAATGGAATTGCTTTCGTGAAAATGATGATATCGCAACTACATAACTGACAGGTAATACTCAACCATATTCTTTTGGGTAAAAAGTCTGCTTAAACATTGTGACAAAAATGTTTGAAAGATCTTTGTTAATTGTATCAACAAGCCATTGAACGAAGAAATGTTTTTCAAAACATGCGACTCGTGACTTGAATGGAATTGCTTTCATTAAAACTGATGATATCGCGACTACATAACTGACAGGTAATACTCAACAACATTCTTTTGGGTAAAAAAGTCTGCTTAAACATTGCGACAGAAATGTTTGAAAGATCGCTGTTAACAGTATCAACAAGCCATTGAACGAAGAAATGTTTTTCGAATCATGCAACTTATGAACTGAATGGAATTGCTTTTGTGAAAACCATTGGTATCGCGACTATATAACTGACAGGTAATACTCAAAATTATTCTTTTGGGTAAAAAGTCTGCTAAAACATTGCGACAAAAATGTTTGAAAGATCGCTGTTAACAGTATTCAACAAGCCATTGAACGGAGAAATATGTTTTTCGAATCATGCGACTAGTTAACTGAGGTAAATTGCTTTTGCGAAAACCGATGATATCGCGATAGCGATTTAGGTTTTCGCACCTCGCAGTGCGGAAACCTATTGTTCTTCTTCTGTTTTTTTTTTTTTTTTTTTTAGGTTTTCGCACCTCGCAGTGCGAAAACCTATTGTTCTTCTTCTGTTTTATTTTTTTTTTTTTTTTTTTTTTTTTTTATTATTTTTCTAACCCTTTTTTGTTAACGGCAAATCTCCGTGATCAGAAAAGCCACATTTATGAAATTTTAATCAGTTTTTACCACGTATATGAAGATGATCCTAACGTTGAGAAAATTTTCATTTATGTCTTACTTTTCCCGCTAGGGGGCGTTTTGTATGAAATTTATAAATGGCTAATAACTCATTTATTTGAGGTCGGATTCAAATGCGGTTTTTTGCATTCTGTTCCTTGTTGATAGCCTCAAAAAATATGATAGACTTTGAGGGTGCGTGTCGCTGAAAGTATTTGAGCTTTAGAAGGTTGAAAGTTCGAACCTCGCAAAAAACTGCGCAAATGAGGGTAGGTCTACGAAAAACCTATCCATTTTTGTTAGAGATCAGATAGAAGAGTTCTGTTTGCTGCAAATGATTTGCAAGATATATACGCACAAAATATATGGGGTGGCGAATTTAAGAAATGCATGGTTTGTCCTCTAGAAACGGTCAAACTTCACTAAATTTTAGGAAAAATCAAATTTTCAAAAACATGTTTTTTGTCGCTCCTGACTTTATATTTCGTTCATTCTCCATGATATTTTCACAAGTTATGTATTGTTATGTTTGAAAGGGCCTCACAATTAAAAAGTTTAAAAATGAATGAAAAGGTCAAGGTCATATTACGATTATTGTGTTTTTATTCGGCCCGAAATACCTCCAAAACTAAAAATATTTCATTAAGAGTTTATGGACAAACTATTTTGTTCCTGAAGAGCTCTTTCCAGTGATCTTTAGTTTTTGAAGATCGGACTTGATTTGGTCATTTTACGGCAGTCCAAAGTTTGATCCTTTTTTGGAATAATTGTTAAACCGTTTTTATGCTTCAAATTGTGATATATCAGAAATAGAATGTTCGACGTGTGCGACTTGTATACTTTATTGAACTATTTGCTGCATTGCTAGGTACCTAATGGTAAATTTTAATCAATTTTCTTTCTCATTTTGCCGCTAGGGGGCGCTTTGCTTGAAATCACTCTTTTGTCATAACTCAAAAAGTTGAATCCTGATTCAAATGTGGTTTGTTGCATTATGTTCTTTGTTGATAGCCTAATAAAATAGGATAGTGTGAAGGTATGAGTGACTGAAAATTTTTGTGTTAGTAATGGAAGGTTGAGAGTTCGAACCTCGCAAAAAATGTGCAAATGAGAGTAGGTCTATGAAAAACCTACCCATTTTTGTTAGAGATCAGATAGAAGAGTTTTGTTTGCTGCAAATGATTTGCAAGACATATACGCACAAAATATATGGGGTAACGAATTTAAGAAATGCATGGTTTGTCCTCTAGAAACGGTCAAACTTCACTAAATTTTAGGAAAAATTAAATTTTCAAAAACATGTTTTTTGTCGCTCCTGGCTTTATTTTTAGTTCATTCTTCATGATATTTTCACAAGTTATGTATTGTTATGTTTAAAAGGGTCTCACAATTAAAGAGTTTAAAAATGAATGAAAAGGTCAAGGTCATATTACGATTATTGTGATTATATTCGGCCCTAAATAGCTCCAAAACTAAAAATATTTCATGGAGAGTATATGAACAAAAGTTTTAGTTCTTCAAGAGCTCTTTCCATTGATGTTCAGTTTTTGAAGATCGGACTTGATTTGGTCATACTGCGGCAGTCCAAATTTTGATCCTTTTTTGGAATAATTGTAAATCAGTTTTTATGCTTCAAATTATGATATATAAGAAATAGAATGTTCGACTAGTGCGACTTGTATACTTTATTGAACTAATTGCTGCATTGCTGGTACCTAATGATGAAATTTTAATCAATTTTTTTCTCATTTGCCGCTAGGGGGCGCTTTGTTAAATACTTTTTTTTTTTTGTTATAACTTTAAGTTTTTTGCCTTTTGATAGCCTAATAAAATATGATAGTTTCAAGGTATTAATGTCTGAAAATGTTTCAGTTAATAACGGAAGGTTGAAAGTTCGAACCTCGCAAAAAACTGGAAATGAGGGTAGGTCTACGAAAAAACCCATCCATTTTTGTTAAAGATCAGATAGAAGAATTCTGTTTGTTGCAAATAATTTGCAAGACATATACGCACAAAATATATGGGGTGTCAAATTAAAGAAATGCATGGTTTGTCCACTAGAAACGGTCAAACTTCACTATAATTTAGTAAAAAATAAATTTCAAAAATATGTTTTTTGTCGCTCCTGATTTTACTATTTGTTCATTCTTCATGAAATTTTCACAGGTTATGTATTGTTATGTCTGAAATTGTCACATTATTACAAAGTTAAAATAAAATTGCAAATGTCAAGGTCATAATACGATAATTGTGTTTTTACTCGGCCCCAGATAGCCCCAAAACTAAAAATATTGCATTGAGAGTATATGAACAAAAGTTATAGTTCTTGAGGAGCCCTTTCCAGTGATGTTTAGTTTTTGAAGATTGGACTTGATTTGGTCATTTTTACGGCAATCCATATTTTGAGTCTTTTTTGGAATAATTGTAAATCAGTTTTTATGCTTCAAATTGTGATATATAAGAAATAGAATGTTCGACTAGTGCGACTTGTATACTTGATTGAACCATTTGCTGCATTGTTAGGTACCTAATACAAAATATTTACTCAATTTTGTTTCTCATTTTGCCGCTAGGGGGTGCTTGGCTTGACATCACTATTTATAATTAAAATAATTGATGTCTGATTTTTATGCATTTTTTTTTTTGCATACTGGTCCTTGGTGATATCAACTTGAAACAACACTAATGCGATATTTCATGAAAATGATAGTAATTCAATGCAACATTTGTTCGTAATAGTGTTGAGTGGCTTATTGCATTGTCGGTGTCATTTTATATTGTTTGTCATTTGCAATTGTTGTTTATCGAACACAATTGTTGTTTGTCTCAATCATAAAGCAACACACACATATAACATTGCAGTACCCGAAGTCCGCAAAAACAGTTTTCAAATTTACGACTACATAACAGGCAGGTAATACTCAAAAGTATTCTTCTTGTTAAAAAGTCTGATTATACATTGCGACAAAAATGATTGAAAGATCGCTGTTAACAGTATTCAACAAGACATTAAATGAAGAAATATATTTTTCGAATCATGCAACTCGTGAACTGAATGGAATTGCTTTCGTGAAAACTGATTATATTGCGACTACATAACTGAAAGGTAATACTCAAAAATATTCTCTTGGGTAAAAAGTCTGCTTAAATATTGCGACAAAAATGTTTGAAAGATCGCTGTTAACAATATAAACAAGCCATTGAACGAAGAAATGTTTTTCGAATCATGCTACTCGTGAACTGAATGGAATTGCTTTTGCGAAAACCGATGATATCGCGATAGCGATTCTAGTTAGGTTTTCGCATCGCTTGCGAAAACCTATTGTTCTTCTTCTGTTTTATTAGGTTTTCGCATCGCTTGCGAAAACCTATTGTTCTTCTTCTGTTTTATTTTTTTTTTTATTTTTATTTTTATTATTATTTTTCTAACCTTTTTTTGTGAACGGCATATCACCATGATAGAAAAAATATACATTTCTGATTTTTTTATCACTTTTGTCCTAAGATCTGAATTTGATCCTAACGTTGAGAAAATTTTCATTTTTGTCTTAGTTTTGCCGCTAGGTGGTGTTTTGTAAAAATGACTAAGGGCTAATTACTCTGTTATTTGAGGTCCGATTCAAATGCGGTTTTTTGCATTGTGTTCCTTGTCAGAAACTTAATAAAATATGATACGTTTCAATTATTTGCGTATATAAAACTTTCGTGCTACAGGAGGTTGAAAGTTCAAATCTCGAAAAAAACGATGAAATAAAGGTAGGTCTACGAAAAAAGTCCCCATTTTTTTCAGAGATGAGATAGGACAATTTTGCTCGTGGCATATGATTTGCAAGACATATACGCACAAAATATATGGTGTGGCGATTTTGACAAATGTATGGTTTGTCCACAGTATGCGGTCAAACTTAACCAATATTTTCGAAAAATCAACATTTTAAAAGCATGACTTTTACGGTTATTTGCAGCTCCTGACTTTAATTTTTGTTCAATCTTCATTATTATTTCACTGTTTATGCATTTTTATTAAACAAATAAATTCATAGAAAAAAATCAAGCATAATATGCAAAGGTCAAGGTCATATACTAATTATTATTATTTTTATCGGCATAAAATAGCTCCAAATCTAAAAATATTTTATAGAAAGTATATGAACAAAAGTTTTAGTCTGTGAAAAGATCTTTCCATTAATGTTTAGTTTTCGAAGATCGGACTTCATTGATCAAATGACCACAGTCCAAAGTTTGATCCTCTTATCAAACAATTGTATATCCATATGTTTCCCCTTTTTTGCTGCTCCTGACTTTATTTTTTGTTCAATCTTCATCATTATTTCACTGTTTATGCATTTTTATAAAACAAATAAAATCATAGAAAAATATCAAGCATAATATGCAAAGGTCAAGGTCATATACCAATTATTATTATGGTTTTTTTCGGCTCCAAATAGCTCCAAAACAAAAAATATTTCATTGAAAGTATATGAACAAAAGTTTTAGTTCTTGAATAGCCCTTTCCATTTGTGTTTAGTTTTTGAAGATCGGACTTGATTTGGTCATTTTACGGCAGTCCAAGGTTTGATCCTCTTTAGAATAATTGTAAATCAGTTTTTATGCTTCAAATTGTGATATATAAGGGATAGAATGTTTGACTAGTGCGACTTGTATACTTGATTGAACCATTTGCTGCATTGCTAGGTACCTAATAGTAAAATTTTAATCAGTTTTGGTTCTCATTTTGCCGCTTGGGGCGATTAGCTTGAAATCACTTAATAATTTAAAAAAAAATGAAGTCTGATTTTTATACGATTTCTTTTGCATTCTGTTCTTCGGTGACATCAATTTGAAATGACACAAAAAAGATAATGCGATATTTAATAAAAATGATAGTAATTCAATGCAACAGTTGTTCGTAATAGTGTTGACTGGCATATTGTATTGTCGTGTGTCATTTTATACTGTTGTTTGTCGTTTGCAATTGTTGTTTATCGAATACAATTGTCATTTGTCTCCATCATAAAGCAAAACACACATATAACATTGCAGTACCCGAAGTCCGTAAAAAATGTTTTCAAGTTTACAACTACACAACAGACAGGTAATACTCAAAAGTATTCTTCTTGGTAAAAAGTCTGATTATACATTGCGACAAAAATGTTTGAATGATCACTGTTAACAGTATTCAACAAGCCATTGAACGAAGAAATATGTTTTTCGAATCATGCGACTCATGAACTGAATGGAATTGCTTTCATGAAAACTGATGATATCGCGATTTCATAACTGACAGGTAATACTCAACAATACTCTCTTGGGTAAAAAGTCTGCTTAAACATTGCGACAGAAACGTTTCAAAGATCACTGTTAACAGTATCAACAAACAATTGAACGAAGAAATGTTTTTCGAATCATGCGACTCGTGAACTTAATGGAATTGCTTTTGCGAAAACCGATGATATCGCGATTGCGATTCTAGTTAGGTTTTCGCATCGCTGGGCGAAAACCTATTGTTCTTCTTCTGTTTTATTTTTTTTTTTTTTTTATTATTTTTCCGCCGGTTTTTGTGAACGGCATATCGCCATGATAGAAAAAAGGCACAATTATGAAATTTCTACCAGTTTTTTCTACTTATATGAACTTAATCCTTACGTTGAGAAAATTTTCATTTTTGTCTTTGTTTTTCCGCTAGGGGGCGCTTTGTATAAAATCATAAAAAGAGGAGTAACTCTGTTATTTGGGGTCCGATTCAAATGCGGTTTTTTGCATTATGTTCACTGATGATAGCCTAATAAAATATGATAGATTTCAATGATTGGCGTACATAAATCTTTTGAGCTACGGAAGGTTGAAAGTTCAAACCTTACAAAAAATGGTGAAAATGAGGGTAGGTCTCTGAAAAACCTATCCAGTTTTTTCAGAGATGAGATAGAAGAGTTCTTTTTGTTGCATATGATTTGCAAGACATATACGCACAAAATATATGGGTTGGCGTTTTGAAAAATGCATTGTTTGTCTTCTAGAAACGGTCAAACTTTACTAAATTTTGGGACAAATTAGCATTTCTTGAACACATTTGTGTTGCTCCTGATTTTATTTTTTGTTCCTTTTCCATGAAATTTTCACACTTTATGTAGTTTAATGTCCTGAATGTTCCAGAGAAAAAAAATTAAAAAATATTGCAAAGGTCAAGGTCATATCATGATTATTGGATTTTTAAACGGCCTCAAATAGCTCAAAAACTAAAAATATTTCATTGTTATCATGTGCGGATAAGATTTAGGTCTTGAAGAGGGGCTTGATTTGGTCATTTTATGGCAGTTCAAAGTTTATCCTCTTTGGAAAAATTGTAAATTTGTTTTCAAAGTTTGAATTTAGTTATTTTTTGTGTGATTATCCTGAAGTTTAAAATCTTATAATTCAAGTAAAATAATCTTGATCAAAATCGGTTGTGAAATGTAGTATCTATGACATGACAAAGTTAATGGTTTCTGGAGAAAAAAAGCTTCTTATCCTGACGAGGATTACATGTATATGCAAGCTAAAGAGGCAGACTGTCTTATCTCAAGTAGAATGAATACCGCTGATCAATTATGTAGGTCAGCCTTTGGAGATTGGTAGCTATGTTTAAAAGCAGACTGACTTATCTTAGCCACCAATGCAGTACACTGTTATTGAAGCGAATAAATCACTATAAGTTTCTGCTCTCATCCTTACCTCTCTATCTGTCTGTCTGTCTCTCTCTCTCACATAGATTTAATTGGGCATAATGAAAAATATAGCTATGAAAATCTCAACATTAATGTTTTTATGCTAGAGTCAGTTTTGCAAACAATAAGTAATGTGTACCTTTGCATATACCTTTCTACACAGGTTTTTAAAAGTGTATATATGATTGTAAGGTTACTTGATTTCTGAATACATCTCAGCCTTAGAAAATATCTGCATCATAACAATCATTTACGAATTTTATGAATTTCATATATAATAACTTTATTATGTGTATATACAGTGCGGCTTGTGTGCAAGTCGGCACACGGAACGCACGTTACACGGACACGGAACGCATGTTGCACGGACACGGAACGCACGGTACACGGTGCGCGCACGTTACACGTTTGGTTCATATACACGATACGATCCATGCACGATACTATTCGGTTAACTTGGTTTTCGTGCATTGACTTCTTTACGCGTCATTTAAAGGAGAAAGCTAAATGATCACTCATTATTGGGAGACAGACAAAACAACCATCCACTGATGATTTTTCAAGACGTATAAAAAATCAATGAGTGTGGTTAGAGCGTCAGTTTTACTTTCTCTCTCTCTCTCTCTCCCCCCCCACCCCCTCTCCCTCTCTCTGTCATAGATGTAACATATAAATCACAATACACCACTACAGCATAGTTATAATACTGCTGTAATCAATTGATTAGGTAGAAAATACTTAAAAATAGGATTTCAAATTAAAAAGTCAGTTGTATTGAAATCATTCAGTATTGTATTGAAAACGAGGACACTTTACGTAATCATAACAACAAAGTTGATAAACTACAGGCTAGATTCACGCGTATATAGCACCTTGGAAGATAGAATTTTCAATATTAAGGGATTTTAATTATAAACATTGCATAAGTCTTACATAGGTTGGAAACATTAGCATTACAGGCAAAAAAAATCATCATGTGATGTACAGGTAATCAGCTAAGTAAGCTTTTAAATCAACCTAAATTTAAGTGTGAGATTAAAAAAAAAGAGAGAAACAGACAGGGAGAGAGACAGTGAAGTACCATGAGAATTAATCGAATACTGCACTGATACATAGATAGCATACTGTAATAAACAATAACTGATGCTAGTCTAATAACAGAGTATCATGTTCGTGTAGAAAAAATGTGGTACCGGGTGACTCTGAAAGCAAATCAAACAACTGTGTTACGGATTTTTACAAAGTATTAAAGTTTCAATGGAGAAAGATTATATAGATATGGCATGGTTTCTTCTATAAAATGATTGTCATGTTATATATACTAATGACAACATGCTTATAGGTGATTTGACCAACCAGTAACACACATCCTTATATACACATGATCTAGGATAGGATACGGATATGAAGTAAGTTTATAATATTGTATTCTTATTGGGCACCAAATTGCACCAAATAAAAAAAAACATGATTTGGTGATGTAATATTGGTAAAAATTTGATCTTTTTTGGTTACATTTTCTTTTGCTTCAAATTGTGATGTATAAAGAAAAGTATTCGACTTGTGCTTCTTGTTTAACCGTTTCCCTCATAGAGGAAACCATGAAAAGACCTATGCGAACAGCATAAAACCAGATCAGCCTGCGAGTAACTCGCAGGCTGATCAGGTTTTATGCTGTTCGCTGCTCCTCAGTGATCTGGAAATGAGGATTTTGTAATTAAATTTGGTAAGGTTTAACTGTGGTTTTCTGCAGATCAGGCTTTATGTGATACCTATTGAGGGCGTCAAAAGGAGTATATATGAGGGAAAGGGATACTTGACTGAACTTTCTTCAGTGGTGGATTATTTTAGACATTTCGTGTGTTCGTGTCTTCATTCCGAAAGGCAAAAGGCGAAATAACAAAAACATGCCATAATGTCGTTATTTTACCTTTTGCCTTTCGGTGCAAAAACACGAAAACACAAAATATTCCAGGCGAAATAATGAAATTTTAACAGGCAAAGCAAAAAAAAAGTACCTAATTGAATAAAAACTTTCCTCTTTGAATGTTTCATGTTTGCAGGTAGAAACCATTTCATTTTGGTGCCCTTTAGTTGTCGTGTTCTTGTGTTCGCACCCTAAACCTGAAAGGCGAAGACACGACACTGTAGCAGATTTCGTGTTGTCGTGTTTTTGCGCATCAAAAGGAAAAGTCGAAATGGTTTCGCCCTCCGGTTTCTATTTGTATATATGATCAGGGGACTGTGGTGGCTGATTTCTGCCATTTCGCCCGAAAGGCGAAATAACGAAAAATGCCACAATGTCTTTATTTTGCCTTTCAGGGCAAGGACACGACAACACGAAACATGTCAAGTGAAATATACATTTTTTAAAGGCGAAAGGACAAAATGTTTCGTCTTTGAATGCTTTGAGTTTCTCCCTCCAGATTCTCATCCTATATAGGGTCACCAGTTTCCTGCTTTGTGCATATAGTCAGCAGTTTCCAGCATGTCTTACATAAGAACTTGCTTATATCATATATAAATTGAACTTTTCCATACTAATTTTTTCAGTATTACATTTTCATATAATTATTTACTCTATGTTCTTAATGTCAGCAGATTCTTCAGTGATTAAGAATAACCACGGATGGCAAAACCAGAAGTGTTGTCATTTTGTTCCTTCAATTTTTTGTTAGTCGAAAACACTACAACAGGAAATCTGCTATATCGTGGTGTCTGATGTTTATAACCCAGGACATGAAACATTCAAAGATGAAACTTTTCTTTCCTTCACCTATTAAAATTTTGTTATTTTGCCAGGCATATGTTGTGTCTTTGACCCAAAATGCAAAAGGCGAAATAATGACAATATGGCATCTTTTCATTCTTTCGCCTATTAGGGTCAAGATACAATATAAGACAGATAAATGGTTCTGACATAAAAGGTTTCGTACTGCTAACAAGAAACATTCAAGACGATACTTTTTTTCATTCGCCTGTTAAAATTTTGTTATTTTGCCTGGCATATTTAATTTCTTCACAACGACAATATGGCATGTTTTGTAATTTCACCTTTCGCCTTTCAGAGTGAAGACAAGAACACACGAAACTGCAGAAATCTAATTTACTGCATTTCTAAAAACTAAAATGTAATATGTAAATAAATTTGTTTATCGTTTTGCTGCTATTGGAGATTTTGCTTAATATCATTTTTGAGTAGCCTGACTATAGTATAGGGGTTACTTTGTATGTTCCTTTCATTGACACGGAGTGCAGTGCGCAAGAACCATAACTCTACCTTGTGCACTTTTCGAGTTATTCCCCTTTGATAGAATTTCTTGTCCAGAGCATAACTTTGTCACAATAAGTTTGAATGACTTGAAACTTCATATGTATGTTCTTTGCAATGACGCCAAGTGCAGTGCGCAAGAACCATAACTCTACCTTGTGCACTTTTTGTGTTATTCCCTTTGATAGAATTTCTTGTCCGGAGCGTAACTTTGTCACCATAAGTTTGAATGACTTGAAACTTCATATGTATGTTCCTTGCAATGACGCCAAGTGCAGTGCACAAGAACCATAACTCTACCTTGTGCACTTTTTGTGTTATTCGACTTGAAACTTCATATGTATGTTCCTTGCAATGATACGGAGTGCAGTGCGCAAGAACCATAACTCTACCATCTGCACTTTTTGAGTTATTCCCCTTTGATACAATTTCTTGTCCGGAGCATAACTTTGTCACAATAAATTTGAATGACTTGAAACTTCATATGTATGTTCCTTTAATGACGCAATGTGCAGTGCGTAAGAACCATAACTCTACCTTGTGCACTTTTTGAGTTATTTCCCTTTGATAGAATTTCTTGTCCAAAGCATAACTTTGTCACAATAAATTTGAATGACTTGAAACTTCACATGTATGTTCCTTTCAATGACGCAAAGTGCAGTGCATAAGAACCATAACTCTACCTTGTGCACTTTTTTAGTTATTTCCCTTTGATAGAATTTCTTGTCCGAAGCATAACTTTGTCACTATAAGTTTGAATGACTTGAAACTTCATTTGTATGTTCCTTGCAATGACGCGAAGTGCAGTGCGCAAGGACCATATGTCTACCTTGTGCACTTTTTGTGTTATTCCCCTTTGATATAATTATCCCTAGGGAGCGTTTTGTAAATGTCACTAGAGGCTAATAACTCTGTTATTTGAGGTCTGATTCAATTACGGTTTTTTTGCGTTGTGTTGCTTGTCATAAGCCTAATCAAATATGATACATTTCAATTTCTGTTGTTTAAAAATGTGATTGAATTGCGAAAACCGATGATATCGCAATTCTGATTGCGATTCTAGTTTTTTTTTTATTTTTATTTTTATTATTATTTTTCTAACCTTTTTTTGTGAACGGCATATCACCATGATAGAAAAAATATACATTTCTGATTTTTTTATCACTTTTGTCCTAAGATCTGAAATTTTATTTTTTAAAGCAATATCCCCTTATTTGAGGGCCGATTCAAATGGGTTTTTTCAAAAGTTCCTTGTAAATAGCCCCAAAAAAGATGATAGGTTCCCAAAAATTTTGGGATATAAAACTTTGGTTTGGAGGTTGAAAAATTCGAATCTCGCAAAAAATGTGAAATAAGGGAGGGTTTCCAAAAAAACCCACCCATTTTTTCGAGATGGATAGGGAATTTTTTTTTTGTTGCATATGATCTGCAAGACTATACGCACCCAAAAAATATGGGTGGCGAAATTTGGGAAAGCAGGTTTTTCCACAGTATGCGGTCAACTTAACCAAAATTTTCGAAAAAAACAAAATTTTAAAAACAGCTTTTAAAGGTTTTTTTCAGCCCCGACTTAATTTTTTGTTCAAATTTTATATTATTTCACGTTTATGTTTTTTTAAAAAAATAAATTCATAGAAAAAAAATTAAAAAAAAATATGCAAAGGTCAAGGTTTTATATACCAAATTTTTATTATTTTATCGGCATAAAATAGTCCAAAACTAAAAATATTTTATAAAAATATTGAACAAAAAATTTTAGTTTTGAAAAGGGCTTTCCATTGGTGTTTAGTTTTTGAAGTCGGATTCATTTTATCAAAGTACCACAGTCCAAAATTGATTTTTTTATCAAAAAATTGTAAATCCCTTATTTCCTTTTTTTTGCAGTCCTAAATTTATTTTTTGTTTTAATTTCTCATTTTTTCCTGTTTATGCATTTAAATTACAAAAAAAACTCTAGTAAATAAAAGATGAAAATATGCAAAGGTCAAGGTCATTACGATTATTGTTTTGTTTATCGGGGACGAAATAGCTTCAATTTAAAAAATTTTATAGAAAAATATAGAACAAAAGTTTTTTTTTGTGAAGAGATCTTTCATTGGGTTTAGTTTTTTTAAGATCGGGGCTTATTTGATCAAATACCCCAGTCCAAATTTGATCCTTTTTTCAAAACAAATTTTAAATCCGTATGTTTCCCCTTTTTTTGCAGCCTGACTTTTTTTTTTGTTCAATTTCATATTTTTTTCACGGGTTTTGCATTTAAAAAATACAAAAAAAACACATGTAAATAACGATGAAAAAAATGCAAAGGTCAAGGTATTATACGATTGTTATTTTTTTTGGGACGAAATAGTTCAAATCTAAAAATATTTTAAGAAAGTATTGAACAAAAGTTTTAGTTTGTGAGAGATCTTTCATTGGTGTTTAGTTTTTGAAGATCGGAATTAATTTTTAAACTACCACAGTCCAAAATTGATCCTTTTTTCAAAAATTGTAAATCGTATGTTTCCTCTTTTTTGAGCTCCCATTTATTTTTTGTTCAATCTTCATCTTTTTTTCCTGTTTATGCTTTAAATAATAAAAAAAAACACATAGTAAATAACGATGGGAAAAAAATGCAAAGGTAAGGTCATTATAGTTTTTGTTATTTTTTCGGCACGAAAAAGCTTCAAATCTAAAAATATTTTAAGAAAGTTATGAATAAAAGTTTTGTTTTTTGAAGGGTCTTTCCTTGGTGTTTGTTTTTGAGATGGGGTTGAATTGGTTGAGTTATGATAGAAAGGCGAAAAAATGTACTTTTAACGAAATTGAAAGCGTGTTTCATGAATTTGAGTCAAAAAATTATGATTTCTTCAGCATTAAAACATGAAAATGAAGGTGTATACTGCAGGGTATTTTTTTGGTAAAGTGATTATGATTTCATACATTTTAAGCGAAATTTTTTAAAACTTCTTTAAAAAAAGCAAATTTATGTTTGAAATTGAAAATTTTCAGGGAAAGCCCTGACTCAAAGTGCAAAAAAATCCCGAAAAATTTTAAGTGATTCCGTAACAAAATGGCAGATATTTTATGTTTTTGGATAAGGCTTGTAACGAAAATCTAGCAAATTTTAAGTAAGGGGGAAGGCGGTATTGGGTTTTTACCCCGATCCCGGCGTTCTCGCAGGAAAAGAGTGCCTGTTGAAAAAGGGGAATTGCGTGGTTTTGGAGAATGAGGGGCTTTTAGGATGCAATGGTGACACCCGGACCCATAAGCAATTGCCTTAGTTTAAAAAGGGTTTCTTCAAAACTTTTATTGGGCTTTCAGCCTCAAGTAGAATTATTAGGTTTTCGCATGCGTGCAAAACCTATTGTTCTTTTCGTTTTTTTTTTTTTTTTTTATTTTTTTAACCTTTTTTTTGAACGGTAGCTCCGAGGGGTAAAGCCCATTATGAAAAATTTTATAAATAATAACCCGTCTTTGGGTGTCTACGTCGAGATAATTTTAATTTTTTGTTTTGATTTTCCCGCCCGGGGGGGGTTTTTTTATGAAATGTTTATAAACAAAATCTCCATTATTTGGGTCGATTCAAATGCGGTTTTTTCACAAGTTCCTTGTAAATGCCCAAAAAAAGATGATAGGTTCCAAAAAAATTTGCGTTATAAAACTTTCGTGTAAGGAGGTTGAAAGTTCGAATCTCGAAAAAAAAGTGAAAAAAGGGTAGGTCTACCCAAAAAACCTACCCATTTTTTTCAGGATGAGATAGGGAAAATTTTTTTTGTTGCATTTGTCTAAGACTATACGCACAAAAAAAAATTGGGGGGGCGAATTCGGGGAAAAGCATGGGTTTTTTTCCCCAGTTTCGGTCAAAAATTTAAACCCAAAATTTTTCGAAAAAACATTTTAAAAAATGCTTTAAGGGTTTTTTTCGCTCCTGACTTAATTTTTTGTTCAATCTTCTCATTATTTCACTGTTTATGCATTTTTTTTTAAAAAAAATAAATTCATAGAAAAAAAATCAAACATAATATGCAAAGGTTAAGGTCATTACCCAAAATTTTATTATTTTTTTCGGATAAATAGCTCCAAAATTTAAAAAAATTTTATGAAAGTTAGAACAAAAGTTTTAGTTTGTGAAAGAGATTTTTCCCTTGGTGTTTTTTTTGAAAATCGGGTTCATTTGATAAAGACCCCAGTAAAAATTTGATCCTTTTATCAACAATTGTAAAACCCTATATTTCCCCTTTTTTTAGTCCTAACATTTTTTTTTGTTCAATTTCATATTTTTTCATGTTTTGCATTTAAATAATACAAAAAAATATAGTAAATAACGTGAAAATATGCAAAGGTCAAAGGGATAATACGAAATTTTTGTTATTTATCGGGACGAAATTTTCTTCAAAACTAAAAATATTTTATAGAAAAATTTTTGACAAAGTTTTTTGTTTGTGAAAAGGGTTTTCCCTTGGTGTTTTTTTTTTGAAGATCGGACTCATTTGATCAAATACCCCGTCCAAAATTTGATCCTTTTATCAAAATTGTAAATCCGTTTTTTTCCTCTTTTTGCAGTCTGACTTTATTTTTTGTTCAAACATCATTTTTTCCTGTTTATGCATTTTAAAAAATACAAAAAAACCAAAAAGTAAATAACGAGAAAATATGCAAGGTAAGGTCATTTTCCGATTATTGTATTTTTTCGGCACGAAATAGCTTCAAAACTAAAATATTTTATGAAAGTATTGAACAAAAATTTTGTTTGTAAAAAGTCTTTCCATTGGTGTTTTGTTTTTGAAGATCGGACTTCATTTGATCAAAATACCACAGTCCCAAATTTGATCCTTTTATCAAACAAATTTTAAAATCCGTAGTTTCCTCTTTTTGGGACTCCCTGCTTTATTTTTTGTTCAATCTTCTCTTTTTTTTTCTTTTATGATTTAAATAATTTCAAAAAACACTAGTAATAAGATGAAAATAGCAAAGGTCAAGTCATTATACGTTATTTTTATTTTTATCGGACGAAATAGCTTCAAATCTAAAAAATTTTATAGAAAGTATTGAATAAAAAATTTTAGTTTTGAAGAGGTCTTTCCTTGGTGTTTAGTTTTTTAAGATCGGGTTGAATTTTGGGTTTAGTTATGATAGAAAGGCGAAAAATGTTCTTTTAACGAAATTTTAAAAAGCTGTAGTTTTTTTAACTTTTAGTCAAAAATTATGATTTCTTCAGCATTAACACACTGAAAAATGAAGTGTGTATCGCAAGGGAATACTTGTTTGGCACTGATTTGTTTCATACATATTTAAGCAGAAATTTTTAAAAAACATTATATAAAAACGACAAGTTGTGTTTGAAGTTGAAATTTTTTAGAATGCCGTAGACTACAATGTGCAAAAAAAATCCCGAAAAAATTAAGTGATTCCCTCAACAAAAATGGCAAATTTTCTGTTTTTGGATAAGGGCTTGATACGAAAATCTAGCAATTGAAGTAAGGGGAAAAAGGCGGTTATTGGGTTGGTTTCCCCGATCCCGGGCGTTCCTACGCAGGAAAAGTGCCCCGGGTTTAAAGGTGTTGCGATGCGTATTTGAGAGAATGAGGGGATTTTAGGATGCAAAGGTGTACACCCGGACGATAAGCACATTGCCTTGTTATAAAGGGTTTCTTCAAACTTTTTAGGGCTTTCGCCCTCAAGTAGAATTTTTAGGTTTTTGATCGCAGTCGAAAACCTATTGTTCTTTTCTGTTTTTTTTTTAGGTTTTTTGCATCGTTGCGAAAAAAAATTGTTCTTCTTCTTTTTTTTTTTTTTTTTTTTAGGTTTTTGCACGCTTTCGAAAAAAATATTGTTTTCTTTTTTTATTTTTTTTTTTATTTTTTTTTTTTTTTTTTTATTATTTTTTGTCTCTTTTTTTTGGGAACGGCATATCAAAAAGAAGGAAACGTCACAGTTTGATTTTTTTTTGTTTTGTCCCAGATCTGAAAATTTTATCCCAAGCCGAGAAAATTTTTTTTTGTCTTAATTTTTCCGCTAGGGGGCGTTTTTTAAAAGTGAATAAGGGGTAATAAATCTGTTATTTGAAATCGATTTTAATGCGGTTTTTTTCATTTTCGTTCCTTTTGTTACTTAATTAAATATGATAGTTTCAAAAGTTGGTATATATAAATTCTGCTAAAGGGGTTTAATGTTCGAATCTCGAAAAAATGTGAAAAGGGGTAGGTTGCGAAAAATTTATCCCCGTCTTTCGAAAAAGAGATAGGAGAATTTTGTTTGTTGGAAAAGATTCGCAAAACATATACGCACAAAATATATGTGTGGCGATTTTTGGAAATGCTGGTTTGTCCACAGCGCGGTAAACATAACCAAAATTTTTGAAAAATCAAAAAATTTTTAAAGCCGACTTTTAAGGTTATTTGCGGTCCTGTTTATTTTTTTATTCAATTACATCATTTTTTCCTGTTAATGCAAATTTTTTTAAAAAAAATAAATTCATAGGAAAAAAAAAAACCCCCCAATGCAAAGGTCAAGGTCATATACCCAAATTTTTATTTTTATTACGGCATAAAATAGTCCAAATTAAAAATATTTTATAGAAAGTTAGAAAAAAAATTTTTTGTTTTGAAAAGGGGTTTTCCCTTGGTGTTTAGTTTTGAAGTCGAACTTATTTGATCAAATGACCACAGTCCAAAGTTGATCCTCTTATCAAACAATTGTATATCCATATGTTTCTCTTTTTTGCTGCTCCTGACTTTATTTTTTGTTCTCTTCTCATTTTTCATGTTTATGCATTTTTAAAAACAAAAAAATATAGAAAAAAAATCAAGATAAAATGCAAAAGGGCAAGGTCTTACCAATTAGTTTTTTTAATTTGGTAAAAAAAGCTCCAAATCTAAAAATTTTTATAGAAAGTTATTTAAAAAGGGTTTTTGTCTGTGGGGTTTTTATTGGTGTTTTTTTTGAAATCGGGCTTCATTTTACAAAAAGACCCCCGTCCAAAGTTTGTCCTCTTTTAAACAATTGAATACCCTTGTTTCCCTTTTTTGGTTTCCTGACTTTTTTTTTTGTTCAATCTTCATTTTATTTCATGTTTATGCATTTTTAAAAAAATAAAATCATAGAAAAAAAAAAACAAGCTTTTAAAATGCAAAGGTCAAGGTCATATACCCAAATTTGTATTATTTATTCGGATAAAATGCTCCCAAAACTAAAAATATTTTATAGAAAATATATGAACAAAAGTTTAGTTTGTGAAAAAGTCTTTCCCTTTGGGGTTTGGGTTTTTAAGATCGGACTTCATTTTATCAAAAAGACACGTCCAAAAATTTGATCCTCTTTAAAAAAATTTTAATATCCCCATGTTTCCCCTTTTTTTCTGTCCTGACTTTATTTTTTTTTCAATCTTAATTATTTTACGTTTATGCAGTTTTTAAAACAATAAAATCATAGAAAAAAATCAAGCTAATATACAAAGGTCAAGGTTTACAATTATTATTATTTATTCGGCAAAAATGCTCCAAAACTAAAAAATATTTTTTAGAAAATATTGAAAAAAAGTTTATCATTATTGGAAATTTTTGGGTGAGTGAAATAAAGTGTTAAGTGATTAGGTTAAAAGCAAAACCGGATACCGCTTGCGGTTTTGTTTTTGGTTTTTGCATCGCTTGCGAAAAACTATTTTTCTTCTTTGTTTTATTTTTTTTTTTATTTTTATTTTTTTTTTTTATTTTTTAACCTTTTTTTTTGGAAAGGCATACACATGATGAAAAAAGTCACATTTTTGATTTTTTTTTCCCATTTTGTCCTAAAAATGAATTGTCCTCACGTTGAGAAATTTTTCACTTTTGTCTTAGTTTTGCCGTGATGGCGTTTTGTAAAAAAGCTAAGGGTAATAACTCTGTTATTTTGGGGCCCATTCAAAAGGGTTTTTTTTTATTGTGTTCCCTTGCAGAAAAATTAATAAAAAATGATAGTTTTTTAAAATTTGCGATATAAAAATTTCGTGTACAGGAGGGTTTAAAGTTCAAATCTCGAAAAAAAACGATGAAAAAAAGGAAGGGTTTCGAAAAAAGTCCCCATTTTTTTAGAGATGAGATAGGGGATTTTGTTTGTGGCATATGATTCGCAAGGGCACTAACCCCAAAAAATTTTGGTGTGGCAATTTGAGAATGCATGGTTTTTCAACAGTATGCGGTCAAACTTAACCAATATTTTTGAAAATCAAAATTTTAAAAACTGACTTTTACGGTTTTTTGCAGCTCCTGACTTTATTTTTTAGTCAATCTTCTTTTTTTTTTTCATGTTAAGCATTTTTATAATAAAATTAAATTAGAAAAAAAAATACCATAAATGCAAAGGTCAAATTTTATATACCAATAATTTTTATTTATACGGCAAAAAATGCTCCCAAATCTAAAAAATTTTTATAGAAGGTATTGAACAAAGTTTTAGTTGTGAAGAGATCTTTCATTGGTGTTTTGGGTTTTTTAAAATGGGATTCATTTGTCAAATGACACGTCCAAAGTTTGATCCTTTTATCAAACAAAAGTTAGCATATGTTCCCTCTTTTTTGCTGCCCGACTTTAATTTTTTTTTAAACTTCATCATTTTTTTAGTTTTTTGCTTTTTATAAAACAAATAAATTTTAGAAAAAAAAACAGCTAAAAATGCAAAGGGGGTCATATACCCAAATTTTTATTATTTTATCGGCTTTAAAAAAGCTCCAAATCTAAAAAAAATTTTTTAGAAGGATATGAACAAAAGTTTTAGTTGTGAAGAGTCTTTCCATTGGTGTTTGTTTTTGAAGATCGGTTCATTTGATCAAAAGCCACGTCCAAAATTTGATCCTTTTATCAAACAATTGTTAGCCATATGTTCCTCTTTTTTTCTGCTCCTGACTTTAATTTTTGTTTAATCTTCATTTAAAATTTTTTGTTTATGCATTTTTTTAAAACAAATAAATTCATAGAAAAAAAACAAGCTAAAATGCAAAGGTCAAAGGGATTTACCAAATTTTTATTTTTATATCGGCTAAAATAGCCCAAATTAAAAAATATTTTATAGAAAGTATATGAACAAAAGTTTTTGTTTGGTTAAAGGGTCTTTCCATTGGTGTTTGTTTTTTAAGATCGGACTTCATTTGATCAAATGACCCCCAGTCCCAAGTTTGGGTCCTTTTATCAAACAATTGTAAATCCATATGTTGTTCTTTTTTGCGTCCCGACTTTATTTTTGTTCAATCTTCATTATTTTTTCAATGTTTATGCATTTTAAATAATAAAATAAATCATAGTAATAAAGATGAAAATATCAAAGGTCAAGGGCATAAAAAACGATTTTGTTATTTTTATCGGAAAAAATAGCTTTAAATTAGAAATATTTTAAAAAAGGAAAATTTAATAAAAGTTTTAGTTCGTGAAAAGATCGTTTAATGATGTTTAGTTTTTGAAGATCGGACTTATTTGATCAATTTAAAAAATATTCGAAAAAAAGTTAATATCAATCATTTTTGTTTATATTGAAAAAATTTTGGCTGAGTTGAATAAGGGTCAAGTTTTTAGGGTTTAAAGCGAAAACCGAGAT
>CM037794.1:37018336-37068336 GCA_021229015.1 Solen grandis
CAAACCTGGTTAAAATGCGTCATAGAATAAAAAATTCATTGCCCAAAAAAACCTTTCAGGGTTTTAAAATTTTTCCCAAAAAAAATAAAAAATTTTTTTTTTGGTTGGGGGGCCAAATGGAAACCAAAAAAATTTAAAAAGCAAATATAAGAGGAAAAAAAAAAAAATTTAATATGAAAAAAAACCCCTAATTTTTTTTTGCACCCCCAAAAAAAAAGGGACTTTCTGCAAACAGTTAAAAAAAAAAAAAACTAAAGCAAAATAAAAATTTTTTTTTTTGGGGGAAAATTACACAAAAAGTATTAGGTTTCTAGGTGAAACCTATACATTTTTTTAAGAAAAAAATTTTTTTCCAAGATATTTTGGTTTCCCCCAAAAAAACCCCCTTACCTTTTAAAAGGGGGAAAAAAATGCACAGCTTTACCAACAAGACGTAATATAAAAAATTTTGGTGAAAATCGGTCCAAAAATATGGTGTAACCTTTTTAAAAACCTTTTGCCCTGACAAAAAACCCCAATTAAATGTTATATGACCCCAAATGAATTAAAAATATATTCCCATTAAAACGGCCCATTTTGATGTTTTCCCTTAAATTTTTTTTGGTTTTTTGGGGAAAATTTAAAAACACCCCAAAAATTAAGGGGGGGTTTTTAAAAATTTTTTTTTTGACATTATTTTTTTTTTAAAAAAGGGTCAAGTGAGGGACCATCTTCGGGGGAATGAAAAGCACACTGGGAGACTTATACACTGCCCAAAAAAATCATTTTCAAACTCGGGGGGAAGTGTTTTATAAAAAATTTGTTTTGGGGACGTCTTTGGTTCGAATTTTAGATTCCCCTTTAAACCTTTGCCTTTTCAAATTTAAAAAAAACGGAACGGGAAAGAAAAAACTAAGGTAACAAAATTTTTTTTTTGGGGAAATTTTTTTGATAAAAAGGGGGCCCTTTTAAAAAGGGGGGCGTCCCCCGGGGGTAAAAACTTTTTCATTTTTTGCCTTTTTCAAATTTTTGGAAAAAAAACCTTTTTAGGGGTTTTACAAAACCAGAGGTAACATACACATTTTTTAAAAAAATTTTTTGATAAAAAATGGGGGCCCAAAAATTTTTAATTTTTTGGAGCCCGGGGCCCCCAATTTTTTTTTCATCTGATAAAAAAATTTCTGACGGAAATATGATTTTTTTGGGGAATATAAAAATTCCCTTTGCATCCGAAAGCCCAGGGTTTAAAAAAATTCCCCCAAAAAAAATTTTTCTTGTTTGAAAAAATTTTGGAAACCACCTCAAAATTTAAAAAACAAATAAAAGAGGAAAAAAAACAGAAGAATAAAAAAAAAAAAGAACTAGTTTTTTTTCCCCCCAAAAACCCCTTTTTGGACTTTCAAAAAAACCTTTTAAAAAAACTCAATCAAAAAAAAATTTTTTAAGGGGAAAACGCAAAAAATATTAGGTAATTAAGTTAACCTAAAAACTTTCCCTTAAAATTTTTCAAAAAATTCTTCTTTTTTTTTTTAGATGGGCTTACTTTTTTTTTGGGGACCCAAAGGGCCCTTTTTGATGTAATGGAGGGGGAAATTTTTAAAATTTGGCATATAAAATTTTCCAGCATTTTTAAAATATTCCCAAAAAATTTTTTTGTAGTTTTTCCCCCCATTGGGATCAAATTGGGTTAAAAATTTTTTGGGTTTTTAAAAATTTCTCTATTTTTCCCCGGGGGTTTATTTTAAAAAAAATTTTTTTTAATTTTTTTTTGGGAATAAAAGCTCAAAAACCCCTAAAAAATAAAAAAAACCCCCAAAAAAGCTATTGCAGGGGGGAAAGAGGAAGAAAAAAAAAAAAAGAAAAAAAAAAATTTATCAAAAAAAACCCAAAAAAGGGCCCCAAAAAGGGGGGGAAAAGTCCTAATAAAAAAGAAGAATAATTTAGATTTTTTTTGTCTCGAAAAAACGATAGGGCTTTTGCTCGGCAACCCAAATTTTAAAACCTTTTTTTGGTTGGGATTTTTTTCTTTATATGTCATTTTTTTTTTCCGTTTTTTAAAATTTTAATTGGGGTTTTTAAAGGGGTATAAACTTTTACTTCCCGTTAAAGATTTTAAAAATTTTGGGGTTTTCCCCCCTCTTTTCTTTTTTTATGTGCAGCCCGGGGGTCGGTGTATGCAAATCACCTTTGCCATTCTGACGCAGAAAAATTTTTTTTTTTGCTTTTAGCAAGTCCAAATGTGAAGGGAAAAAACCCCAAATAAACTCATAAAGGCCCAAATTTTAACCCCCATTAAATTTTTGTTTGTTAAAAAAAGGGAAAAAAACAACATTTTGGGGTTTTTAATTTCTTGACCCTTTGGGCCCCCGTTTCTGTTACCGCTGTTGATGAGCATGCAAAGAAATTACCTTTTTGGGGGAATCCCCCCATGATGCATTTTGAATCACTGATTTTATCTCCAAACGTTAAAAAAGTATGCATCAGAATACGGGAAAAAAACCCCTTTAAAAAATTTTTTAGTTTTTTAAAAAAAGCTTTCCCCTAAAGCCCTTTTAAAGGATGTCGCTTTTTTAAAAAAGAGACGGGTTTACTATTTTGGGCCCTTTTTAAATGGGGAAAAGGGGCCTTTTTGGGGTTTTTCTTTTTATGCAAGTGGGGGGATAAACGAAACCCAGCTAATTTTTTTTTTTTTATATTGTACTTCCCCTTTTAAAATTTTGGGGGGGCCCCTTTAAAAAAAACTTTGGCTCCCCTTTTTTCCCCTTAGCCGGACTTCGCCCAAATTTGGTTTTTTTTGCTTTTTTTTGTTTAGGGCCCCAACCCCCCAAAAAGAAATTTAAATTTTTGGGACTTTTCCCACATTTTTCCCTTTTTTTATTTTTTTATATGGGTTTTAAAGTTCCATTAAAAAATTTTTTCATTTTTTTTGGGGGGGTTTTTTCATGAGAAAGATGCAAATTTTAAACTTTTTTGACATGGTTCCTTAGTTAATCATTCTGGCATAGGGTATACAGTCCCTTTTAAACCCCCTTTTCTTTTTTTAGCTTTGCGCCAGAAAAAAAAGGGGGGTAAACCCCGGCCCCCGGGGGAAATCCCAAAAATCTTCCGTTTTGGTTTTTAAAATTTTTTCCATTGGTCACTGGGAACATTTCGTCTGGGGAAAAAGGGGGGTTTTTTATCTTTAATTTTTGTTGCACAAATCTTTTTTTTTTCCCCCCCTTTTTTTGGGGGTTTGGGAGTTTTCCCTTTAGGGGTGTGGAAAATTTTTTTGAGATGACGATGTTTTTCCGGCCCCCTTTAAACCCTCGAGTTAATCGCCATTTTTACCCCCCCCTTTGGGCTTTTGGGGTTTTTCTAAAAAAAATAAATTTTTCAAAAGGCGGATTTTTTGGGGGGGTTTTTTTGGAGGGGCCCCCGCCCCAAAACCCAAAAAATTTTTTGGGAACCCCCCAAAATTTTTAATTTTTAAAAAAGTAAAAAAAAATTTTGGGAAAAATTTTTTCCCTTTACACATGAAAGTGGTACTTAGAAGCCCTTTTTTCGAGAAAAACAATGAGAAAAAAAAAAGGGGTTTTTTTATGCAAAACCGCTAATCCTTAAGTAACTTTAAAACCCCTTTTGTCCACGAATTTTTTGAAAAACCCCCACTGATTGAACCTTTTCCCCTTTTTTGGGAAAAATTCTTATAAAACACTTCCCCGTTTCCCCCAAAAGCCCTCTTTGGTTTGTCCCGTCTTTGCGGGGAAAAGGTCCGGTCACAGTAAAAAAAGGGGAAATTTAGGAAATTTAAATTTTTGGGGTTTCCCAAAACCCTTTTTTGGGGTCCCCTTTTTTTAAAATTTTGAAAAAAATTTTACAGATACGGGGAAAAAGTCAGTTTTAATTAAAGGCAAATTATTTTAAAAAGGTTTTCATCTCGAATGGTATAAATTTTCCCCCGTCAAATTTTTGCAAAAAATTTTTCTTTATGTCTTTAAATGTTTTAAAAAATTTTTCGCTTCTGGGGTTAATTGTGAAAAGGGGAAAAATTTTTCGATCGAGAGATCCAAAATTTTCGGGGCTATGCATGTTTTTTGGGGGCAAAAAAGTATTAGTAAATAAAAAAAAAAAAAAATTTAAAAACCCCCCAAAATTTTGAGAAAACTAAAAATAGGGGTGTAGGGGAAAACTACATCATTTCAGAGTATCTATTTTTACCTTTTTAAAAAATTTCACGATACATGGGAAAAATTTTTAAAATTTTTTTTTGGGTTTTCCCCTTTTTCAATATTTTTTCCCCCTACCCAAAAAGGGTTTTTTCAGTGTTAAATAAAAATTTTCGTTCACGTACTCAATATTTTTAAAAAAAAAACCCGTTTATTATTTTTAAATGCCCGATGCAAAGAAAAGATTTTTTTTCCCATTCAAATTTTTCCCTTTTTGGGAAAATTTTAAAATTTAAGATAAAAACCCAAAAGAAAAATTTTGTAAAAAATTTTAAAGTAATTTGGAATCAAAAAAAAACGGGGTGCGGGGGGGCAAAACCACATTGGTGGCTGTGTAAAAATTTTTAAGTAACAGGGGAAAATGAAAAAAAAATTTCATTCAAAACGCCAAAGGGTTTGGGGTACTTTTTAAAAATTTTATGTTGCTTTAAAATTTTTAAACCCCCGTCGTAATTTGAACCTCCCCCCCCAAAAATTTAAAAATTTTTTAAATTTTTTGGGACCATAACTTCAAAAAACTCGAAAAAGGGGAACCCCCTTTAAACCCTTTTTGGATAGGGTTTAAAAGGGGGAAATGAAAATCTTTTTTTTTTTATCGATTTCATTTAATTGGGGGGTTTTTTTTATAATCATAAAAAAAATTTTAAATTTTTTTTGGGGGAAAAACTTCTTAAAATTTTTTTTAAAATTAAAATTTTTTTCCCGGGAAAAAGGGGGACATTGCCCCCAGGCCCCATAAAGCACCCCATTAAAAATTCTTTGCAAATCAAAAAAAAAAAAAAGACCCCCCGGTTTTTAAAAAATTTTTAATTTTTTTAAAAAAATTTAAAAATTTCCTGGGGGCCCCATGACGTATATGCGAAAAATTTTCAAAATTTTTTGGAAAACTTGTGGGCTTTTTTTTCCTCCAACTATTACTTTCTTTTTTATCGGGGAAATGTTTTTAAATAAAACTAAACTAAAAAAGACGCCCCAAAGCATTTTTTTTTCGATTGCCTTTAAAAACCTTTTTTTTAAAATTTTGGGGAAAAAAAGGGCCCCCGGGGTGGCCCTCTGTGCATTTATACACTTTTCTTTTTAAATTTTTGGGATAAAAAAATTTTTTCCCAAAATAAGGCTAAAGACCCATACAAACTTGTTTAGACAACTTCATTTTTTGTTTTTAAATGACGTCATGGCAAAAGGGAAAAAATTTTTTAAAATGAAAAATTAAAAATCTTAAAAAATTTTTTTAAATTTTTTTATGCCCCTTGGAACTTTGCAACAAAAGGGGAAAAAAAAGCGTACATATAAAAACTTTCCCTTTTTGCCCTTAGGGGCCGCCCAAAGACGTCAAAGGGGCCCTTAATCCCACAAAAATAAATAAGTTTTTAAAGACTAATATTCTTTTAAAATTTTCAACTTTCTAAAAACTTAAATTTTTTTATTTTTTTTAATTTAAAAAAGTATAAAATTAAAATTCTTTTTTTTTTTATGTTTTTAATTGGCGCAAATTTTCGTTCATTTCATTGAAAACCCCCCTTTTAAACGTTTTAAATTTTCTTTTTCCAAAAAAAACACCCTTCAAAAATCATCTTGAAGTGTTTTATAGAATTAAATTTTTTACTTAAGGGGTTCAATCTTGGATCCGCCATAAAATTTTTTGCCTTTGGGGGAAATTTTTAAAAAAAAGGACCCCGGGGTTTGCAAAACTAAAGTGTAACAGGGCATTATTTTTTGGGGAAATTTTTATAAAAAATAGCCCCAAAAAAATTTTGCGTAACCCCGTACAAAAATTATAAGCCCCACGCCCCTTTGGGGGGTTTCAAAATACGTCTTTCAAAAAAGTTTTTGGGGTATGCAAGATTTTCCCTTTTGGGGAAATTTTTTGGGAAATTTAAATTTTTTTAAGGGTCCCGGATTTTTTTAAAAATGAAAAAATTTTTAAAGAAAAATTTTGGGAAAATTTTTTTTTCCCCCCTCTTTCCCCATTGACGTTTTTGGAGTTTATTCCTTCTGAAAATATAAAAAAAACCTAATCCCTTATTTTTCCAAAATTTTTTCTACCTATCTGTAACGATTTTTTACACTTTTGAAATTTGACGCCCAATGGTTTTTTTTGGGGATTGGGCCCTACAACCTTTGCCTTTTCAAATTTTGGGGAAAAACGGACCCCGGGTGCAAAACTAGATCAAAATTTTCATTTCTTTAAAAATTTTTTTTTTAAAATTTGGCCCAAAAAAAAAGGTTTTAAGACTGGTAAAAAAATTTTTTTAAAACGCCCGGTCAATTTGATTTTTAAAAAAACGTAAAAATTTAAAAATTAAAAAATTTTTTGGAAAAGAAAAAGGGTTTTTATCTAAACTACGGTTTTAAAATTTTTTCATGGTGCTGGGGGCTTTTTCAAATATAAAAATTTTTAAAAGTAAATATAAGAAATTTTTTTTCACCTTTTGACGTCATATGAGGGGCCCCCCTTTTGACGTTTTCTTCTAAGAATTTTTAAAAAAAATTTGGGGGACTTATTTTTTTTCCAAAATTTTTCATCTTTTAGTTTTATTTGTAAGCGTTTTTTCCCCCCTTTTTTTAAATTTTGGGGCGTTAATGGTTGGGGAAATTTTTTGTTTCCCCTAAAACCTTCCCCTTTTTTAAATTTTAAAAAAAAGGAAAAACCCGGGATGCAAAAAATGGGCCCCAACCCCCTTTTCCCCTTTAAAAATTTTTTTTTAAAACGGTCCAAAATTTTAAAGGTTTTTAGCCCCCTTTTAAAAACCCTTTTTTAACCCGACTTTTAAATCTAACAATATAGGGGTTTTATATGAAAAAAATTTTTTTGGGGATCCAAAAGAAAAAAGGGTTTGAAATTGGGCCCAAAAAAATTTTCTTTTTTCCCTGGGCCAATGGCAACCACGAAATTAACGAAAATATAAGGGGAAAAAAAAAAAAGAATAATAAGAATAACTAGTTTTCATTCTTTATCGAAGGAAAAGGATTTTCTGCAAAAATTAAAAAATTTTAAAATTTTTTAATTTCCCGAAAAAAAAATATATTTTAAAAATTCTCTATTTTTATTTTTTTTTTTTTTTCGTATGGCTTTTTTTTAGCTTTGAGTCCTGACGCAAGGGTGCAAAATTTTTTTTTCAAAAGCAAATACTTTACTGTCTTAACTCTAAAATTTTCATTATTCGAACAACGGGAATTTTTTTAAAAATCTTTCCCTTTTTAAAAAAAAAAAATTTGAATATGCTTTTGACGTCACATGACACCCTATAAACGTAAAAATAAAAATAAGTAGAAATTCGGAAAAACGGCAAAGTGTAATTTTTCAATTTTCTATCTCATTTGAAGTTTTTTAAATCAAAAAAAAATTTTTTCGGCCCAAATGTTAAAATTTTTTTCACCCACAGAACTTGGTCTTTGGGAAAAATTTCGGTTATGACAGGATATGCCCCTTTTAGTTTAAAATATCCCATCGTAAAAATTTTTAAAAAAACCCCCCGCCCCAAAAAGACGGCTGCAAAAGCAAAAAACACCATTTTTCCACGTTTTTGCGGGGTTTTTTTTGAGTCATGGGTCAAAGTCTTTTTTTTTCAAAACCCCCTAGTTTACTGTCAAACTCAAAATTGCCCATTATTTCCGGAAAAACTCCATCATGTCAAAACTTCCCCAAAATAAAAATTAAAAGTATGCCTAGAAGTACATGTCAGGAGGAAAATTCCCCCGGGGGGAACTTTGGGATGGGGGGGTCTAAAAAATAATACTTTTTTTGGAATGTGCGACTTTTTTTAAATTTAAAAACATAATTTCAAAACTAAGTGGGTTAGGTTATTTAGAAAGCTTAAGTCCTTTTAAATGGGTCGCGGTTTTGCCGTGCCACCCTTTTAATGGCTTAATGTTACAAAAAAAACCAAACCAAAAAATTTAATTTAAAAACCCTGACTAATTTTAAGTTTGTCCCCCCCTATTACAACGTTTTCTGCTAATTAAAGAGGGCCCAAAAAATGTTATGTTTTTTTTAAAAGAATTCCACACGGGGCATTTGCTTTAAAAATATGGTTTTAACACAAAAATTTCGCGAAATTTTTTGTGTGGCTATTTTTTTTCAGATTTCAACAATTTTGTGTACCCGTTTTTTATTTATTTATTTTGTTTAAATTTTTTTTGGGGAAAAAAATGGGAAAAAATTCAACTGATGACTTAAAGGGAAAAAGAACAAAAATTTTAAAAAAAAATTTTTAAAAAAAAGTCGGTGTCGGGGGAAAAATCAAGGCTGGGAATCCCCCAAAAAACCCCAAATCAAACGAGAAACCATATCTGAAATTTTTTTTAAAAACTTTTAATAAAATTTTAAATTTTTTTTTTTCCCAAAATTCGAAAAACATAGGTACGGGTTCCCCCTTTGGGTTTGGCCCCGTTTCTTTTTAAAAATTTGTTCTGGACTGAGGGCCTGGTGTGGATAATTGCGGGTGTGGTTTTGGGAAAACTGTCGGGGGACGTGATACTGTGCAGTGTAAAAAAACCCCCTACTTTTGCTAAAGTAGACTTGTCCCAAAAAAGATTTAAAAAACGGGTCGGGGGGACGTTAAAACCTAAAAATCAAATATTTGAAATTTTATATTTAATTTAGCTCTTTTTTTTCCCTTGGAGTCCCTTTGCAAAAAATTTTTCCAAAACTCCTCTTCTTAGTAAATGTTTATCAAAAAAACATTTTTTTTTAAAAAGAAATTTTAAAAAAAATTTTTTAAAAAAGCTCAAACCCCCCAGGTGCCCCCTTTGGGGGGGGGTCGGGGGGGGGTAAACCTTATTTTAAAAATATCATTTTTTTTTTTGGGGTTTTTAACGTCCCCCGATTTTTTCCCGCCGTCCGTGTCATTTCCCATGGGGGTATAGGAAAAACCACATTTGAGTTCACGCCGAAAGCTTGTGGCATATACCCCCCAGTACCTCCGATCCCGCGCAAACCAGTCCTGAAAATCCCTTTTATATGTGACCCCAAGAAGGGAGCTTAACGTCCCCTTTTTTTACGATTTGGAATTTGGGGTGGGGATCGAACCCAGCCTTTTCCCTCCCGAGGGGACGTTAACCATTTTGGGCCCCCGGGAAAAGGGGGTTCGTTGTTTAGTTTGTAATTAAAAAATAAAATAAAAAAAGTTTTTTTGAAAATTTATTGACTAAAAACATAGCTGTAAACTTACTTTTTTCCCAAAAAGCTTCAATTAACGTGAAAGCAAAGAAAGGATATTTCTCAAAAATTTTCACTTGGGTTTATATTCGTATTTTTGATGGAACTTCCTTTTTTTGTCAATTTCAAAACTTTAAAGGGCCCCAAAAAATCGTTAAAAAATTTTTTTTACTACCATTCGCTTTAAGTGTTGACTTTTTAAATTTTTGGCTTAAGATAAAGCCGGAAAACTTTTCTAACGGGAAAAAACGCGAAATTTACATGTTTAAAAAATTTTTTTTTTAAAAACCCCCTTTTACTTTTTTTTAAATTTTAAAACTTAAGGTACCAAAATAAGTCTGAAAATTTCTTTCATTTAAAACGTTTAGTTTAGGAAAATTTTTAAAACTTTTTTTGGGATAAGCTTTTTAAACCCCAAGAAAAAAGAAAAAAACCCAAAGCTATTGCAAAAAATTTTTTTTTTTTCCCCTAACTCCTTTAATTTAGGCCAATTTACTAAAAATTTTTAACTCAAAAAGAACGGTAAAAAATTGCTCTACAAATAATATTCATCATCTATCTTTAAAAAAACAAAAATGTTTGAGATATAAAATGTTAAAAACACTGGGGGGGCCAAAAATTTGTTTTTCCCCCATAACCAACCCATTCAAAAACCCCCATCATCAAAAAATAAAAAATTCCCGAAAGGCTTTCTAAAACATCAAATTATAGAAGTGTCCCCGATAGAATATTTACCGTTTTTGGGTTTTTAAGGCCGAAAAAAACCCCATAAATTTTAAATGACCTTAAACCCTTTTTTATTTTCCGGGAAAGGAAATGGCTGGCTCCCAAAAATCTAAAACTGCTTTCAGAAAAATTTTAACAAATCATACAAAAAAAAAAGCCAAGGGCTTAAAAAAACCCTTTTAAATTTTTTAAAAAGAAAGTTTAAATACCATTTTGCTCATTGACGTCCTTGGCTTTTTCTTTTTTTAATTAAAAAAAAAACCAGAGACTAATTTCGTCCCAAAAAACTATTTCAAAAATTTTCAGCTTTTTTCGAACGATTTTATGCAAATTTTTTAAAATTTTACGTAAAGGTTTGAATCTTGGGGTCCCCCAAAAAAAATTTGCCTTTTCGAAAAATTTAAAAAAGGGCCCGGGAGCCAACTTTAAAACCTAAATAAAAATTCTGTGAAAAATTTTTTTTAAAAAAAAGGGCAAAAAATAATGGGGTAACCCCCAAAAAAAATTTTTACCTACTCCAAAAACTGCTTTTTTTTTAGTATATGAATATTTAATACCTTGCATCCGAAACCATGGGGGGGTTTTAAAAATTTTTCCCTAAAAATTTTTTTTTTTGAGTCAATGGGAAAACCGCAAAATTTAAAAAAATAAAAGAGGGAAAAAAAAAAAATAATAAGAAGAACTAGTGTCATTGGAAAAAAATGATGGACTTTTTGCAAGCTTTGGGTTTAAAAAAAAAAGCAGGGGATTTGAAGTTTTATGTAATGACCCCCTTGGTTATTTTATGTTTTTGGGAAAAATTGAAAAATTTTTTTTTTCCCCAAATTGTGAAATGAGAAGAATAAATATTGGCTGTGGGGGGGCCATGACGTCTTGACGTTAACTTAAAAAATGTAGAAATTCGCAGAAATGCAAACTGTTTAAGTTTAAAAAATTTTATCTATCCAAATCTTAAACCCCAAAAAGGGAAAATTTTTGGGTCCCAAAATTTTTTAAACTTATTTTAGCCACGAATTCGGCTTTTCGGAATTTCGGGAAACTGACAGGGTATCCACCTGAGTTTTTAAAAGGGGGCCCTCGGGAAAATTTTAAAAAAAAACGGGCCTAAAAGAGGGTGTAAGCGCGAAACCCCCCTTTTTCCCATTTTTTTCTGTAGTCAAGGACTTAGGGGGCTTGGGAAAAAAATTTTTCTTTTTTTCAAAAGAAAAAAATTTGTTTCATTAAAAATCTGAAAATTTTTTTATTTAAAACTGGCTTTGTTTGAAAACCCTTTCCCCAAAATGAAAATTACGAAATTGTTTGACGTCAAAGCGTTTTAAAGACGTCCGACTCAATTTATGTAGAAATTCTGCAGAACGCAAAATGTGTAAGTTTTTAAATTTTTATTTCCCGAAACCCTTTTAAACCTAAAAGAAAATTTTTGGTCCTAGTTCGAACTTTTTTTTTCCACAGAATTGGTCCCCTTTTTTAATTTCGGTTAGCTGGCAGGTTTCACACCTTTTATTCAAGATGGGACCCCTTGGGAAAAATTTTTTGAAAAATTTGACCCTAAAAGATGGCTAAGCCGGGAAAAACCATTTTTACTATTTTTAGGGGGAGTCCTGACGTTTGTGTGCTGAAGAGCTTTTTTTTTAAAAACGCTTCTTTACTTTTATAACTTGAAATTTTTCATTATTCTGAACAACTGGGAAAAAAAGTTTGGAAAACATTTCCCTAAAATGAAAATTTAAGAAGTATGCTTATGACGTCACATGACGTCATATGACGTCAGGACTCAAAATATTTGTAGAAATTCTGCAGAACTGCAAACTGTGTAAGTTTCAACTTTCTATCTCATCCTGAAGCTCTTTAATCCTTAAATGAAATTTTCGGTCCTATGTTCGAATCTTATTTCAGCCACAGAACTTCGGTCTTTCGGAATTTCGGTTAGCTGACAAGATATGCACACCTTTGATTCAAGATGTACCATCTGTGAAAATTTGAAGAAAATCCGACCATAAATGACGGCTGTAGAGCGCGAACACCATTTTTCACTATTTTTTGCTGTGACGTCATGTGACGTCATAGGGTGCTGAAGATGCTTTTCTTCAAAAGCGAATGCTTTGCTTTTATAACTCTGAAATTTTCATTATTCTGAACAACTGGCATCATGTCGAAATCATTGTTCTAAAATGAAAATTAAGAAGTATGCTAATGACGTCACATGACGTCATATGACGTCACGACTCAAAATGTTTGTAGAAATTCTGCAGAACTGCAAACTGTGTAAGTTTCAACTTTCTATCTCATCCTGAAGCTCTTTTATCCTAAAATGAAATTTTCGGTCCTATGTTCGAATCTTATTTCAGCCACAGAACTTCGGTCTTTCGGAATTTCGGTTAGCTGACAGGATATGCACACCTTTGATTCAAGATGTACCATCTGTGAAAATTTGAAGAAAATCCGACCATAAATGACGGCTGTAGAGCGCGAACACCATTTTTCACTATTTTTAGCGGTGACGTCATGTGACGTCATAGGGTGCTGAATATCATTGAAATCAAAATTTCCTCACGTGACTAATAAGCCATAAAAATTTCATCGTCCTAGGACTATTGCAACATATAAAAATAAGCGTTTAGTTAGGAAGAAGAAAAGAATAATAAAACCCAATAGGACTTTCTGCTTTAGGCAGAAAGCCTAATAATAAAAAAACATAACAAACCCAATAGGACTTTCTGCTTTAGGCAGAAAGTCCTAATAATAATAAACATAACAAACCCAATAGGACTTTCTGCTTTAGGCAGAAAGTCCTAATAAACACTAGATGTCATTCGTGAAAACGAATGATAGGACTTTCTGCAAGCTGTGTTAATGCAAAAAGCAGGAGATAGAAGTTTCATGTAATGACTCACCTCTGGTAGTATTTCATGTTCATGCTGAACAATTGACATTATATTCCGAAATCAGTGCAAATGATAAGAACTAAGTATTAGTCTGTGACGTGACATGATGTCATATGACGTAAGGACATGACTGCAAACTTGATTTCTAGTTTAAAGGTCCTATGTTCGAATCTTACTTCAGTCACAATACTTCGGTTTTTAGGAATTAAGGTTAGCTGACAAAATATTCACACCTTAGTTGCTGAATGTACCATCTGTAAAAATTTGAAGAAAATCTTATCATAAATGGCGGCTGTAGAGCGCGAATACCATTTTTCACTATTTTCAGCTCTGACGTCAGGTGACGTCATAGGGTGCTGAAAATACTGTTGCTCAAAAGCGCATACTTTACTGCAATAACTCTGAAATTTTCATTATTCTGAACAACTGGCATCATGTCGAAATCATTGCCCCAAATTAAAATTAAGTGGTTTGCTTATGACGTCCTATGACGTCACGATTCTAAATATTTGTAGAAATGCTGCAGAACTGCAAACTGTGTAAGTTTCAACTTTCTATCTCATCCTGAAGTTCTTTAATCCTAAAATGAAATTTTCGGTCCTATGTTCGAGTCTTTTTTTCAGCAACAGAACTTCGGTTTTTCGGAATTTCGGTTAGCTGACACGATATGAACACCTTAGTTTCAAGATGTACAATCTGTAAAAATTTGAAGAAAATCCGACCATAAATGGCGGCTGTAGAGCGTGAACACCATTTTTCACTATTTTTAGCTGTGACGTCATGTGACGTCATAGGTTGCTGAAGATGCTTTTGTTCAAAAGCGCATACGTTAGTTTCATAACTCTGAAACTTTCATTATTCTGAACAACTGGCATCATGTCGAAATCATTGCCCTAAAATGAAAATTAAGAAGTATGCTTATGACGTCACATGACGTCATATGACGTTCCGACTCCAAAAATTTGTAGAAATTTTGCAGAACTGCAAACTGTGTAAGTTTCAACTTTCTATCTCATCCTGAAGCTCTTTAATCCTAAAATGAAATTTTCGGTCCTATGTTCGAATCTTATTTCAGCCACAGAACTTCGGTCTTTCGGAATTTCGGTTAGCTGACAGGATATGCACACCTTTGTTTCAAGATGTACCATATGTGAAAATTTGATGAAAATCCGACCATAAATGACGGCTGTAGAGCGCGAACACTATTTATTACTATTTTTAGCTGTGACGTCAGGTGACGTCATAGGGTGCTGAAGATGCTTTTGTTCAAAAGCGCATACGTTACTTTCATAACTCTGAAACTTTCATTATTCTGAACAACTGGCATCATGTCGAAATCATTGCCCTAAAATGAAAATTTAGAAGTATGCTTATGACGTCACATGACGTCATTTGACATCAGGACTCAAAATATGTATAGAAATTCTGCAGAACTGCAAACTGTGTAAGTTTCAACTTTCTATCTCATCCTGAAGCTCTTTGATCCTAAAATGAAATTTTTGGTCCTATGTTCGAATCTTATTTCAGCCACAGAACTTCGGTCTTTCGGAATTTCAGTTAGCTGACAGGATATGCACACCTTTGATTCAAGATGTACCATCTGTGAAAATTTGAAGAAAATCCGACCATAAATGACGGCTGTAGAGCGCGAACACCATTTTTCACTATTTTTAGCCCTGACGTCACATGACGTCATAGGGTGCTGAAGATTCTTTTGTTCAAAAGTGCATACTTTACTTTCATAACTCTGAAATTTTAATTATTCTGAACAACTGGCATCATGTCGAAATCATTGCCCTAAAATGAAAATTAAGAAGTATGCTTATGACGTCACATGACGTCATATGACGTCACGACTCAAAATATTTGTAGAAATTCTGCAGAACTGCAAACTGTGTAAGTTTCAACTTTCTATCTCATCCTGAAGCTCTTTTATCCTAAAATGAAATTTTCGGTCTTATGTTCGAATCTTATTTCAGCCACAGAACTTCGGCCTTTCGGAATTTCGGTTAGCTGACAGGATATGCACACCTTTGATTCAAGATGTACCATCTGTGAAAATTTGAAGAAAATCCGACCATAAATGACGGCTGTAGAGCGCGAACACCATTTTTCACTTTTTTAGCTGTGACGTCATGTGACGTCATAGGGTGCTGAAAATCATTGAAATCAAAATTTCCTCACGTGACTAATAAGCCATAAAAATTTCATCGTCCTAGGACTATTGCAACATATAAAAATAAGCGTTTAGTTAGGAAGAAGAAAAGAATAATAATAATAACTAGACTTCTTTTGTTTTGAACAAAAGATAGGGCTTTCTGCACTGCAAACCATGACAAACCTGGTGTTTTTCGAATTTTGGCAAACCTATATATTCCTGCACAATGAAGTCGTAATATATAACTTCTGTGAAAATTCCATGCCAATCCGTCCATAAATGACCGCTGTACAGCGCGGATGAACTTTGGTAGCTTTTTTAAGTTTTGATGTCATGTGACGTCATATGAAAATTTTAATCATTAAATCTTAATGTTCATGATTACCTACATAGGACATTAAATTTTCATTGTCTATGAACCTTTGCAACATGAGTAAATTGACATTCAGGAATCGGAAATTCTCTACAATTTGATGACGTCATATCAAAGGAAACACAGAGACGTATAAGCTCGCTAAATATCAAATTTCTATCTCATCTAGAAACGATTTTATACGTATTTAAAGTTTGACGTCCTTGGTTCGAATCTTGGCAAACCTATAGAATCCTGCACAATGAGGTCGTAATATAAAACTTCTGTGAAGATTCCATGCCAATCTATCAATAAATGACGGCTGTACAGAGCGGAAAAACTTTGGTAGTTATTTATAGTTCTGACGTCATGTGACGTCATATGAAAATGTTAAACAATGAATCTAAATGTTCCTGATTAGGTACAAAGGACATTTTATTTGCATTGTCTATGAAGTTTTGCAACATGAGGAAAATTGACATCAAGAAATCGGAAATTCTATACAACTTGATGACGTCATATGACGACATATGACGTTCATCTTTACAAAATGCAAAGGAAACACAGAGATATATAATCTCGCCAAATATCAACTTTCTATCTCATCTAGAAACGATTTTATACGTATTTGAAATTTGACGTCCTTGGTTGGATTCGCCAAACCTTTTTTAAAAACTGTGAAAATTCCATGCAAATCCGTCCATAAATGACGGCTGTACAGCGCGTACAAATTTTGGTAGCTATTTTTAGTTCTGACGTCATGTGACGTCATATGAAAATTTAAAACATTGGATCAAAATTAACATGATCACCTACAAAGGACTTTCAATTTCCATTGTTTATGAACCCTTGCAACATGAGTAAATTGACATCAAGAAAGGAAATTTTACAATTGTGACGTCAAATGACGTCATATGACATTCATCTTTACATTATGCAAAGGAAACACAGAGACGTATAATCTCGCCAAATATCAACTTTCTATCTCATCTAGAAACGTTTTTTATATGGATTTGAAATTTGACGTCCTTGGTTCGAATCTTGGATTCGCCATAGAACCTTGGTTCTTTCGAATCTTGGCAAACCTATATAATCCTGCACAATGAGGTCGTAATATTTAACTTCTGTGAAAATTTCATGCCAATCCGTCCACAAATGACGACTGTACACCGCGTACAAACTTTGGTAGCTATTTTTAGTTCTGACGTCATGTGACGTCATATGACAATTTTAAACATTGAATCTAAATGTTCATGATTACCTACATAGGACATTAAATTTTCATTGTCTATGAGTCTTTGCAACATGAGTAAATTGACATCAAGAAATCGGAAATTCTATACAACTTGATGACGTCATATGACGTCATATGACGTTCATCTTTACAAAATGCAAAGGAAACACACCAAATCAACTTTCTATCTCATCTAGAAACGATTTTATACGTATTTGAAATTTGACGTCCTTGGTTCGAATCTTGGATTCACCATAGAACCTTAGTTCTTTCGAATCTTGGCAAACCTATATAATCCTGCACAATGAGGTCTTAATATATAACTTCTGTGAAAATTCCATGTTAATCCGTCCATAAATGACGGCTGTACAGCGCGTACAAACTTTAGTAGCTATTTTTAGTTCTGACGTCATGTGACGTCATGTGAAGATAAAAATAATATATTCCAAAATGTCATTGCTTCAGGTGTCTGTTGATAGAATTTCTTTGTCCTAGACCTTCAGCAACTTAATGAAATAACAACATGAAAAGGTTGGAAGAAAAGAATAATAATAATAAAAGACAGAACAAACCCAATAGGTCTTTCTGCGAAAAGCAGAAAGCCCTAAAACAAAAACACGTATATTAGTGATTATGTCGATGCAATAGTAAGATTTATTTAGCCTATTCGAATCTCCATTTTTGGAATTTTGAAAATTTAAGATACATCCTAACGTAACCTTCTGTGAAAATATCAAGTCAATTGGATCAGAAAAAAACTGCTGCAGAGCGCGAACCACATTTGGTGGCTGTGTCAACTGTGACGTAACATGAAGATGAAAGAAATTGCATTCAAAAGCGCCAAAGTCGCTCTGCCTACTGTTAAAATTTGATGTTGCTGACTTATTGTCAACCTGTCGTAATTTGAACCTCACACGAAGAATTAATAATTATAAATTATGACCATAACTTCAATAAAACTCGAAAAATGAACCGCTTAACTTGTAGGATATGGTAAAAGGAACTGAAAATCATTTTTTATATCGATTTCATTTAACTTGGGTTATTTCTATAATCTATATAACAAATCAAATTTATTGAAAATACTTCTTAAAATGATTAAACTTAACATTTTCCGGAAATGGAAGTGACATTGTCCCTAGGATCACATGATGCACCTTCATTAAAAATTCATGCAAATCAAACAAAAAATAAGACCTACAGGTCTTAAAAACTGTTTAATTTTAACAAAATTAACTTTGACATACGGTCACATGACGTCATATGACGTTCATCTTCTCAGAATGTTAGGAAGACTTGTAGGCTTATATTCACTCCAACTATTAGCTTTCTATCTTATCTGGAAGTGATTTTATACGTATCTGAACTGAAATTTGACGTCAATGCATCTTATTTTCGATTAGCCATAAAATCCTTGCTTTTTCAAATTTGAAAAACGGAGACCGGATGGCACATCTGTAGCATAATATACACATACTGTGAAATTTTGATGAAAATCCATCCTGAAATAATGGCTGTAGACCGCATACAAACTTGTTTAGACAACTTCATGTTTGATGTCAAATGACGTCATAGGCATAAGGAAATCGATGAAATGAAATATTAAGTATCTTAAATATATCATGTAAATTTTTCATGCCACTTGGAACTTTGCAACATATAGAAATTAACGCGTACATATCAAACATTCTTTTTGACCTTATGACGTCTTATGACGTCAAATGACGTTAATCCTCACAGAAAATAAATAAGTCTTAATGACTAATATTCAGTCCAGATATCAACTTTCTAAATCATCTAAATTATTTTATATTTGAAAATTTTTGATCTTATCTGGCGTCAAATGTCGTTCATCTTCATAGAATGTAAAGCCCACTTTACGTCTTATATACTATCCAAATATCAGCTCTCTAACTCATCTTGAAGTGATTTTATACGTATATGAAATTTGACGTCAGTGGTTCGAATCTTGGATCCGCCATAAAATCTTTGCCGTTTCGAATTTTGAAAAACGGACACCGGGATGCAAAACTAAAGTGTAACATGCATCTATTCTGTGAAATTTTGATGAAAATAGCCCCAGAAATAATTGCTGTAGACCGCGTACAAATATTATAAGACGACGTCAAGTTTGAGGTCAAAATACGTCATAGTCAAATGAAAGTTATTGATATGCAAGATGTTCTATCTGAAGCATATGGAATTAAATTTTCAAGGTGCTCGGATGTTTTCAACATGTAAAAATTAACACGTAAAAATTAGAAATTACTTATCACCTCATTACGTCATATGACGTCATTTGACGTTTATCTTCTGAGAATATAAATAAATCCTAGATACTTATATTCTGACCAAACATCATCTTTCTACCTCATCTGTAAGCGATTTTATACACATTTGAAATTTGACGTCAATGGTTCGAATCTTGGATTCGCCATACAACCATTGCCTTTTCGAATTTTGAAAATCGGACACCGGGATGCAAAACTAGATCAGATTATACATATTCTGTGAAATTTTGATTAAATTCGGCCCAGAAATAATGGCTGAAGACTGAGTAGAAATATTTTAAGACGACGTCAAGTTTGACGTCAAAACACGTCAAAGTCAAATTAAAATTATTGGAATGCAAAAGGTTTTATCTGAAGCATACGGTATTAAATTTTCATGGTGCTCGGACGTTTTCAACATATAAAAATTAACACGTAAATATAAGAAATTTCTTTTCACCTCATGACGTCATATGACGTCATATGACGTTTATCTTCTAAGAATATAAATAAATTCTAGAGACTTATATTCTATCCAAATATCATCTTTCTAGCTCATCTGTAAGCGATTTTATACGCATTTGAAATTTGACGTTAATGGTTCGAATCTTAGTTTCGCCATAAAACCATTGCCTTTTTGAATTTTGAAAAACGGATACCGGCATGCACAACTAGAGCCTAACATGCATATTCTGTTAAATTTTGATGAAAATCGGTCCAGAAATAATGGTTGTAGACCGCGTACAAACTTTTTTCACCTGACGTCAAATCTAACAATATATGACGTCATATGAATATGAAATTTATTGCATCCAAAAGCTAATGGTTTGAAATATAGGCCATAAAATTTTCATTTTTCTGGGCCAATGGCAACACATCGAAATTAACGCAAATATAAGAGGAAGAAAAAAAGAATAATAAGAATAACTAGATTTCATTCGTTGATACGAATGATAGGACTTTCTGCTAAAATTGAAAAATATTAAGATTAATTCCGATAGAAAGAATATATATTAAATTCTCTACCTTTTACTTATTTTTTTTTTCGTATGGCTTTCTTTTAGCTTTGACGTCACATGACGTCATAGGGTGCTGAAAATTCTTTTGTTCAAAAGCAAATACTTTACTGTCTTAACTCTGAAATTTTCATTATTCTGAACAACTGGAATTATGTCAAAATCATTGCCTTAAAATGAAAATTAAGAAGTATGCTTTTGACGTCACATGACATCCTATGACGTCAAGAATCAAAATATATGTAGAAATTCTGCAGAACTGCAAACTGTGTAAGTTTCAATTTTCTATCTCATTCTGAAGCTCTTTAATCATAAAATGAAATTTTCGGTCCTATGTTCAAATCTTATTTCAGCCACAGAACTTCGGTCTTTCGGAATTTCGGTTAGCTGACAGGATATGCACACTTTAGTTTCAAGATATACCATCTGTGAAAATTTGAAGAAAATCCGACCATAAATGACGGCTGCAGAGCGCGAACACCATCTTTCACTGTTTTTAGCTGTGACGTTATTTGACGTCATAGGGTGCTGAAGATGCTATTTTTTCAAAAGCGCATAGTTTTACTGTCATAACTCTGAAATTGTCATTACTCTGAACAACTGCCATCATGTCGAAATCATTGCCCTAAAATGAAAATTAAGAAGTATGCCTATGAAGTCACATGTCACGTGATGTAATTCACGCCGGGAACAGGTTGATAGGGCGGAGTCTAAAAAATCAATACTATATTTGGAATGTGCGACTGCGTTAAATTTCAAAACATAATTTCAAACACTAAGTAGGTTAGTGTTATTTAGTAAGCATTAAGTCCATTAAATCGGTCGCGCGGCTTTGCCGTGCCACACCGATTTAATGGACTTAATGCTTACTAAAAAAACACTAACCTATACTTAATTAACACTGACTAACTTAGAGTTTGTCCCGCCCTATTACTACGTTATGCTGCTATATTAGAAGATGGCACCATATAAATGTTATGTGTTGTTAAAGTATTCACACACGTGCACGTGCTTTCCAAATATGGATGTAACACATAAATTTCGCGCATATTTTGACTGTCGGCTCATTTTTTTTTCAGATTTCAATCAATTTATGTGATAGCTGTTTTTTATTTATTTATCTTGTTTGAATTAGTTGAGAAATCGGAAAATATCAACTGACTGACATTAAGGAAAGAACGAAATATGTAAAAAATAATCGTTTAAAAAAGTCGGTGTCAGCGGAAGATATCAAGGCTAGGAATACCCCGGAAATACCAAATCAAACGAGATAACACATGATCTGTAAGTTGTTTAAAAACGTTATATCAATTATTCAATTCTTGTATTTACCAAATTCGTAAACATAGGTACTGGTATAGCTCCCTTGGTTGGCGCTCAGCTTAATAAGGGTAGTTCTAGGACTGATGGCCTGGTGTCCGGATAATGTGACTGGGTGTGGTATCATGCCAACTGTCTATGACGTGATACTGTGCAGTGTGACAACACTACATTTGTCTCAAGTAGACATTGTCTCCAAATGACTTAAATACTGTCGGTGGGACGTTAAACCTAATAATCTATACTTGTATTTTAGTATTTAATTTAGCATCTTTTTCTTTCCTTAGGAGTCCCTTTGCAAAAAATATTTCCGAAACTCCTCATTCTTATGTAAATGTTTATCTATAAACATGATTATTTAAGCAACTTTAATAAATGTTTACAAAAGACGTCAACATGCGCCAGCGTGCACACCTCGTGTGTAGGGATCGGTGTAGTAAACACTGCTATATATGATATCAGTTTGTTTGTTGGGTTTAACGTCCCACCGACAGTAATTCAGCCAGTCACGATGTCTACTTCATGCGGGTATAGGACTACCACACTGCAGTATCACGCCGTAGACATGTGGCATGATACCACACCCAGTCACATCATCCTGATACCGCGCTAACCAGTCCTGCAAATACCCTTATATGCTGAGCGCCAAGCAAGGGAGCTATAACAGTACCATTTTTTACGACTTTGGTATGTCGGGTCGGGATCGAACCCACGACCTTCCGCTCCCGAGGCGGACGCTCTAACCACTCGGCCACCGGAAAGGGTACGCTTGTTTAGCTAGTAATATCAATATAATATAAGTAAAAAGTTGTTTGCAATTTATATGACTAATACATAGCTGTAAACTTACATATTTTCCGAAAATGCTTCAATTAACGTGAAAGCGAAAGTAGGATATTTCTCGAAAATTCTTACACTTGGGTTTAAACTCTTATTTTTGATGTAACTCCCTTATACTTTGATCAATTTCAAAACTTAAGGTACCAAAATAATCGTCTGAAAATTCTCTACATTTCACACGCTTTATGTTTAGGAATATTTTAATACTTTTTGAGATATAAGCTTTTAAACCTCAAGAAGAATGAAAAAATCACCAAAGCTATATGCAAGAATTTCGTTTTTTCCCCATAACTCCATGAATCTTAGGCCAATCACTAAACTTTAAGCATCAAAAGAACGGTCAAACATTGCTCTACAAATAATATTCATCATCATATCTTCAAAAATCAAAGATGTTCGAGATATAAACTGTTAAACACACTGGGGGTGACCAAATATTTGTTTTTCCGCCATAACTCAACCGATTCAACCCCGATCATCAAAAACTAAATATCATCTGAAAGGTCTTTCTAAGCACTACAAATTATACGCATAGTGTCTCGATAGAATATTTACCGTTTTTGAGATATTTAAGGCCGAAGAAAAACCCGATAATTGATATATGACCTTGACCTTTGGGATTTTCCGGAAACGGAAGTGACATGGCTCCATAGAATCTAATACTGCATCTTCAGACAAAATTTCAAGCAAATCATACAAAAAATAAAGCCTACAGGGCTTAAAAACCGTTAAGTTTGAATACGAAAGTTTAAATACCATTATGACGTCATATGACGTCATATGGCATTCATCTTTTCAGAATCTAAAGAAGACCTAGAGACTAATATTCAGTCCAAATATCAATATTTCAAATATTTTCTAGCTTTTCTCGAAGCGATTTTATACGCATTTGAAATTTGACGTCAATGGTTCGAATCTTGGATCCGCCATAAAACATTTGCCTTTTCGAATTTGGAAAAACGGACATCGGGATGCACAACTAGAGCCTAACATACACATTCTGTGAAAATTTGATGAAAATCGGTCAAGAAATAATGGCTGTAGACCGCGTAAAAACTTTTTCACCTGACGTCAAATCTGACGTTATATGACGTCATATGAATATGTAATACCTTGCATCCGAAAGCACATGGTTTGAAATATATGCCATAAAATTTTCATTGTTCTGAGTCAATGGCAACACCGCGAAATTAACACAAATATAAGAGGAAGAAAAAAAGAATAATAAGAAGAACTAGATGTCATTCGTGAAAACGAATGATAGGACTTTCTGCAAGCTGTGTTAATGCAAAAAGCAGGAGATAGAAGTTTCATGTAATGACTCACCTCTGGTAGTATTTCATGTTCATGCTGAACAATTGAAATTATATTCCGAAATTAGTGCAAATGAGAAGAACTAAGTATTAGTCTGTGACGTCACATGACGTCATATGACGTCATAACTCTAAACATATGTAGAAATTCTGCAGAACTGCAAACTGTTTAAGTTTCAACTTTCTATCTCATCCTGAAGCTCTCTAATCCTAAAATGAAATTTTCGATCCAATGTTCGAATCTTATTTCAGCCACAGAACTTCGGTCTTTCGGAATTTCGGTTAGCTGACAGGATATGCACACCTGAGTTTCAAAAGGTACCATCTGTGAAAATTTGAAAAAAATCTGACCATAAATGACGGCTGTAGAGCGCGAACACCATTTTTCACTATTTTTTGCTGTGACGTCATGTGACGTCATAGGGTGCTGAAGATGCTTTTGTTCAAAAGCAAATACTTTGCTTTCATAACTCTGAAATTTTCATTATTCTGAACAACTGGCATCATGTCGAAATCATTGCCCTAAAATGAAAATTACGAAGTATGCTTATGACGTCATATGACGTCATATGACGTCACGACTCAATATATATGTAGAAATTCTGCAGAACTGCAAACTGTGTAAGTTTCAACTTTCTATCTCATCCTGAAGCTCTTTAATCCTAAAATGAAATTTTCGGTCCTATGTTCGAATCTTTTTTCAGCCACAGAACTTCGGTCTTTCGGAATTTCGGTTAGCTGGCAGGATATGCACACCTTTGATTCAAGATGTACCATCTGTGAAAATTTGAAGAAAATTCGACCGTAAATGATGGCTGTAGAGCGCGAACACCATTTTTCACTATTTTTAGCTGTGACGTCACATGACGTCATAGTGTGCTGAAGATGCTTTTTTTTAAAAGCGCATTCTTTACTTTCATAACTCTGAAATTTTCATTATTCTGAACAACTGGCATCATGTCGAAATCATTGCCCTAAAATGAAAATTTAGAAGTATGCTTATGACGTCACATGACGTCATATGACGTCAGGACTCAAAATATATGTAGAAATTGTGCAGAACTGCAAAGTGTGTAAGTTTCAAGTTTCTATCTCATCCTGAAGCTGTTTTATCCTAAAATGAAATTTTCGGTCCTATGTTCGAATCTTATTTCAGCCACAGAACTTTGGTCTTTCGGAATTTCGCTTAGCTGACTGGATATGCACACCTTTGATTCAAGATGTACCATCTGTGAACATTTGAAGAAAATCCGACCATAAATGACGGCTGTAGAGCGCGAACACCATTTTTCACTTTTTTTAGCTATGACGTCATGTGACGTCATAGGGTGCTGAAAATCATTGAAATCAAAATTTCCTCACGTCACTAATAAGCCATAAAAATTTCATCGTCCTAGGACTATTGCAACATATAAAAATAAGCGTTTAGTTAGGAAGAAGAAAAGAATAACTAGATGTCATTCGTGAAAACGAATGATAGGACTTTCTGCAAGCTGTGTTAATGCAAAAAGCAGGAGATAGAAGTTTCATGTAATGACTCACCTCTGGTAGTATTTCATGTTCATGCTGAACAATTGAAATTATATTCCGAAATTAGTGCAAATGAGAAGAACTAAGTCTTAGTCTGTGACGTCACATGACGTCATATGACGTCATAACTCTAAACATATGTAGAAATTCTGCAGAACTGCAAACTGTTTAAGTTTCAACTTTCTATCTCATCCTGAAGCTCTCTAATCCTAAAATGAAATTTTCGATCCAATGTTCGAATCTTATTTCAGCCACAGAACTTCGGTCTTTCGGAATTTCGGTTAGCTGACAGGATATGCACACTTAACTTTCAAGATGTACCATCTGTCAAAATTTTAAGAAAATCCGACCATAAATGGCGGCTGTAGAGCGTGAACACCATTTTTCACTATTTTTAGCTCTGACGTCACATGACGTCATAGTGTGCTAAAGATGCTTTTGTTCAAAAGGGCATACTTTACTATCATAACTCTGACATTTTCGTTATTCTGAACAACTGGCATCATGTCAAAATCATTGCCCTAAAATGAAAATACAAGTGGACATTTGTTTTTCAAAATATGAAATGTATTCCCAAAGCCTGAATGAAAAGTATAAAAACATAAGAATTGTAAATGGGGTATAAAAACAAATTAATGAGTTATCCTCTATTTAATGCTCTTTTAAGGACCTTTTTGACCGAGGCAAAAATATGGGCTAAAATCGGAGAACATACATTAAATATCTTTCTATGGCTACTTTGTAGGCATGAAACTGTTTCAGTTATATGTTGTTTGAAAGTCTTGATACTTGGTAATTTCTGGCCTTGGGAAGACCACTTTATGACTAAGTCTTCTTCTGTATATATGCAATGGGCTCTGAAAAAACAAGTTATTCCTTAATAAATTTAGGAGCCAAATTATTTCTTACTTGAAAATAGTATAGATATAATTAAAATTACTGGAACATTTCGTTTGTTTGACTTGCTTCAGTTTGTTACAGTTATTAAGTTTGTTACGTTAACGTATCTACACTTCTTTTTCTGTCTATATATTTTTCTTTTCGCAGAACAAAATATTTGAGATATACGAATGTTCTTGGTTGTAAAATGATTCTTACTCTAAAGTAGTGCCAACATAGGACTAATTACATCAGAGACAGGTGAGGAATGTTAAGATATTGATTTAATGAAGTACTCTTAGTACTTTTACATGTCCAATCGATTTGGATATATTTTACATATATGATAATAAATTAAATGATAATACATTTTCCCTATGAGTGTCTCAGTCGTTTGGATAAATAAAATTAAAGCTAGGAATTAAACACATTGCCAATTGAAAATTATTGTTCAGAGAAATTATTTGTTATTGGATAAGAAATTTACATTCAAAACATATGGGATTCAGAGTTAAAACTAAAAAAATATAACTTCCAATCTATGTATAGATAAAATTGTGAGTCCTGAAATCATTCCCATGTGTTCTAATTCAGAGATATACCAAGCATTGTTATACATATACCACATTAATACAAGTAGTAAAATGCAATCAGCAGACTCTCTAACTGAAATCTTATACCTAGGCATACAGAACAATGCTTTTTGCTCAAACATGTAAGAAGGCATTTTACTGTGCTGATATGCAACATGTACTAGTATAGAAAAACTATATCGCATGTAAAATAAAACTAATAAAGCAGGACCATCATAATATAAAAAGCTAAAATTTGTACATAGATTTAACAGAAAATGGTTGCGAATATTTAACGCAAAACTGACAGCGGGGTCTTTCCATTATATCTGAACAAAATCATGCATCCATGTTTCATCAGAAGTAACAGTTCTCTCATAAAATGTAGAACCGTCTAAAATTAAACGTCACAGAATTTTACGGCATATTTGCACCCTCACTCCGTGTTGTCTTCTGTATGAATGCAAGAAATTTATCTCGCACAAACACGTGTCATGCTTTTGTCAAAATTTTCTGGACACATCCGTAGGAAATACCAAATGCAAATAGTAATACGCTTATCATTTTTCACGTATTTCTCAATAACAGACACATTATTTTCAGTCTTAGACTTGCAAGGTCTACCAGACTTTGGTTTTTTTTTGACACTATCTATACCGTCTAAAATATAATAACACTGTATTTCAGGGCAGAATTCTCATAAACAGTGGTTATAAATGCTCTGACGTACAGATGTATGGAATAACCGGTTTTACAGTTGATAAGGCTCGTTGATAATATCTTGTAAGATCTTGAACCGCTATGCTGATATTAGTTATATCTGTCGTCATAACATTTACCATAACAACAACGTCATGAATGTTTTATTCGAATGGATATAATTGAGTATTGATTGGTATCTTAGTAGCATACATTTCATATAGGTAACCATTTTAATTTATTATGCATTTCTGCGTTCTTTATGATATATATCTAAGATCTACATATTACAACTGCTGAACATTTCAGGACAAATTGGATAAAGAATTAAAAGATAATTCATACTTTACATATACATGTACCGGTATCTTCATAATCATATTGTTTATTTGTTTGTTAATTATTGTTGCAGGTATTTCTTTTGGATTTGTTATAGATGTGCATGATAAAAGTGAGCATCTTGTGAGTTCTTTTTCGCCATGGCTTACAAATATATACTATACAAAAAAAATACGTTCAACAAAAAATACCATTGATTTTAACAGTTAGTTACATACATCAAGGACAGTATCTTCAAGTAGGCATCAAGGAAATATGCCATAGATATTAACGAGGGTCATTCAGAAGTGCATTTAAGTAAAGAAATAATAAGAATATTATTTCTTGTAGATAATAAAAATGTAATGATCAGTCAACGTATAATCATGTCCCCATTCACACTCTTATTTCAACCTTCCCGATTAATTACGTGTAAATTATTTGAAAGCGAAATACATACATGTCACTTAGATATCAGCACTCAAGCTTAATATTTGTTAAAAAGAAGTGCATTTTTCTAATAACAAACATGACAAAAGGAGATCATCACACAATTATAAATATCAAATAACCATTTCTTTGTAAACTAAAATCAATAACGAGATCATACGTGCTATATAATATATACTAGTACTTACTATGACTATTTAATCACAAACAGAGACGGACGTACATAATCTTTTTCAAAACTATTCTGAACCCATTTTCAAATCAGAATCATTTATGAAAAATAAAACATTAGGAAAGAGATACACTTGTTATAAACACTAGATGTGGGTGTTCCTCGGAACACTTGTGTCGCCTGCATTTAAGCATGTTTGATGAAAGAATTGACTAGAAAATCGATCTTTTGACAAATTATTGATAAAGCATAATCTATTTTGTGAGGTACAAAATAACACACACACACACATATATATATATATATTTTTTTTTTTTTGGGGGGGGGGGGGAATAAAATATTCAAACAGTGCAATATGTAATAATTTTCCCGAGCACTTTCGACTATACAGTCTTCATCAGAGGAGTGTCAGAATGACTATGAATTCAAAACATTAACTGTAAGAAAAATTATGACGTCATTAAGCACTTATGACGTTAATTATATATATGTTGCAAGTTTGTAGTCATCATTATCATTATTGAGTTATCATTCTTGTGTACTGCACTCAGACCAATGAGATCTATCTACTATAAATGTTTAAGGCAACACTTTACAAGTTATGCACCACACAAGAATTAAATCCAAAAAAATAAACAAAGGGAAATTACTCCAAAAATACAACAGTTATCATTCTTGCACAATGCACTCCATGAGATCTTTCCACCTGTGAGGTTTCAAAGTAATACCTCAAATACTTTTCGTGTTATGCTCCAGACAAAAATGAAGTCTGAGTATCAACAAAGGGCAATAACTCAAGGAAAAAGAGAAACAGAGTTATCATTCATGTGCACTGCACTCAGACCATTGAGATCTATGAAGTTTCAAGTCAACACCTCAAATACGTTTCGAGTTATGCCCCAGACAAAAATTAAGTCTGAAAATCAACAAAGGGAAATAACTCAGAAAATAAAACAGAGTTATCATTCTTATGCACTGCACTACAAATCCATGAGATCTTTCCATCTATGAAGTTTCAAAGCAATATCTCAAATACTTTTTATGTTATGCTCCTGACAAAAATAAAGACTGAGAATCAACAAAGGACAATAACTCAGGAGAAAAGAAAGTGAGAGTTATCATTTATGTGCACTGCACTCCACCTCAATGTGATCTATCCATGTTTTAAGTTTCAAGGTGATACCTCAAATACTTTTCGAGTTATGCTCCGGACAAGAAAGTGTGACGCCCCGACGACGACGACGACGACGACGGACAAAGTGATCCCTATGTGTCTGCCATGCTATGCAGGCGACACAAAAATTTTAAGAGTGAGACGACGATCATATTAATGTAATGTACATATTTATTTTTCGTATTCCGTGTTGACGTTTGAATTTTAACTTTTTTTAAATTTTAATGTAGCTTAATATATATATTTCAGATATTTGTGCAGTTTTGATTACCAACAACTAAACCTGACGGTAACCTAATTAAAATATTAAATGAATTCCTCTAAGCAAGGTTACCAAGATGGTAACATGGTGATTGCCGCAGTCGAGTGGTTACGTGCATGACAGCTGTGGTTTCGAACCCCATAAACTAGGTAAATGACTCATGTAACTACGACCGTAATATACCTTCACTTCATTTACTTAGTCATGGATATCTTTAGCAAAATTCATATTTCGTTTATTTGTTTGTTGTCTTTAACGTCCCATCGACAGTATTGTAGTCATTTGTAGACGATGTCTACTTGAGACATAGTGCTGCCATACTGTAGTATCACGCCGTAGACATATGGCATGATACCACACCCAGTCACATTATCCTGACACCGGGTCAACTAAGCCTTCAACGACCCTTATATGCTGAGCGCCAAGCAAGGGATTCATAATCCATAGGTTTTTTTTCGCAAATGACCTATAGTTTCAAAACACCCTTTGTCATATACATGTATTTTCGAATCGGGTTGCATGCGTAGCCACTTCATCAGGTAAATACAAAGCATGTCGAACAGCATGACAGTTATATCGCGGAAATGGTTCTATTGAAATAAATTTAAGTTGCAATTATTCGAAAACATGCTCATAAACACCCTGCACCTCCTCTTCGTCTTCACAGTCTGAAATGAAATGTATAAAGAATGTATCAGTTATATTATACATGCATAAATGCATATAGTAATAATGTTTCAATATGTATTATAAGACAAAATAACAATATATGTTAATTGAATATGGCACGTTTTTAAAATCCTCTTACCCGGTTGACAGTTCAAATGGTGATCTATTTCCAAATACGTCAAGCTTCGCTGCATATGATATGAATAGCTTGCTTTAAAATTTCCAAATTGATTTTCTTGATCACTATCAAGACGTGTTTGCACGGGTCCAACTAGAAGCGCAACAACCTTCACACGTTCAGCATTATTAACATCATCCGTGCAAATAACAGAACCACTCTCTCCTTTGAAGCTGAAGAAAATGTCCTGATCTGAAGCAAATATTTAAAATTTTCAGTGAAAGATTCTCGGAGATAAAAAAGGTTTCTATGAAAAACACTGTTCATTGACAGCTTTGTTAACTGTTTAACTTTTAGATATATTATTAATTGAGTGAAAAATGTTTACACCGTATGGACGGGCATACTTCTTACATACTACAAATGTACTTCTCTTGCTTAGCCCTCAACATGCATGTATACGGATAGACACAGGACTGATTTGTCCAATTCATATATAACAAGTCAATTTTATGATTTTATTAGTTAAGTAGTATAATGCTTTATTCTACAACTAGATAGACCCAGAATAAATCAGACGTATCTACCCATTAACTTCCAATTACTACTGGTATTCCACACACTTACTTGGTGTCTCCTCTGGGACGACAATCAAAACATTTTCGTTTGTTACAGGCTGCTGCTCTTGCATCACAATACTGAGATCACTTCCGGATGCTACCATACCGTGAGTGATATCTGATTTAGGACCAACTTTGTAGACAGGAAGTCCACATGGTACATTTCCGTCAAAGAAAGACCAAACCTTTGTTGACAAGGAACCACATGATCGGAATATAGAACTATCGCAGCGTCTAACACGATTTTCTTCAACTTTGACGATTGCCAGGTCTGCCATATTCTCATTGAGAATATATTTTGTTTTCCCAAAACTCAAAAAGATTCCAAGTGGCGTCTTAATATCTATTAACTCATCAATAGCATTTACACAATGTCCACATGTTATGAAATGTTTGCTTCTTTCTTCTAGAGCTTGTTCTGTTTCACCTTGCGGCATAAGTTTAACATAACACCCAAGAGTTCCAAGCTTTTCCTCCTCCTGTCTGGGGGGATTTCCCCTTGCTTGTATGGCACTTCCGCTGGCATATGCTGGATTGGTATGATGAGAAAACCTTGTGTTAGTTTCTATTCTACAGCTGAGTTTGTATTCGTATTTCTGTAAAATATCCTCTACAGCTTTCTTTTTTTCACATTTTCCAACGAAATAGACCGTTAATACTCCAAGGACTGTACCACACCCCTTCACACCAGATAATCTGAAGTGTAAATATATTTAAATGAATTTTAATTCATCATTGTCATAATGTAATGAGAAAAAATGCATTTTTGTTAATATAGTGTAACAGTTATAACCTTTTATAAATAACTTTTTTTTTTTAGAAGTACATAATCTATCATTATATTATATTAATAGGAGTATATCTGTATTTCAAATTTAATTTTCTAGTTCTGAATACATTTTGTTATTGTAATTTTATCGTGCATTGAACATTCCTTCCGTACTAGGATTATTGTGATGTATATATTCCAAATCTTATATTTAATAAGTGTGTACTTAAAGGTGTTCATGTGTAGTTTTATTATCGATATTGACAGATTAAAACATGAAACAAATTATGTTCACCGAATATCTTACCTGTTTTTCATATTGTAATGCAACACATATATTTTTATAATATATTCTCACAAAGATGCTAAATAGTATGTGTAATTTAGGTAATTGATTTTATTCCAAAATTTATTTAGGCTATAACGTAATGTTAAATTAAATAGATGAAATATGCTTATCCAATTATAATTCCTCTTTTTTTCAAAATGAAATTGTTTAAATAAAAAAATGATCATAAATTGTCATATGCTATATATATTTGATATCTACTAACTTAAGAATTTCGTTTTTCATCTCTGGTTTGATGTCTGGAATGCTTGGAATTATTTCCGTACAATTAACTTCCGATTGCCGTAGAATACCGTAGACTTGGAATTGCAGTCGCTCAACGGTTTGAATCATCCTCATCTTTGATTTATGGTCGTCTGAACAACGTATATTGAAAACGTATATATAGAGTTACAAACAATGTTCGATAAAAATGTTGGCATAAAGTTTTTACTTCAGTATTTTTCTAAGCGAAGAATATAAAACATATTTTAATGAAAGCTTTTCGGAAATGATAATTTGTTTTTAATTCTAATTGTATTTGAATACATGTATTTGGAAACCTGCATATGGTAAGGAATTATTTGTGGGTATCAATGTTTTCTCGAGGTATATGTGAATAAAATTAAATACATTTCAATTTTAATAGATATTAAGCGTTTGGGATTTAAAGTGAGGTTAATGATCTTGCCTTAATGATTTGAATGGTTGTAATTAGCATAATATCTTTTTTGCTACGGTAACCTAATTCGTTTGTTATGATAATACATTATAAAATTAAAACAACGAAAGTTGTTCCGAGAATTACCCCCAAGTCCTTTCGAGATATATCCTGATTCGATGTTTTCCATTATGAATTTATTATAGCGGATAATTTCTTTGAAGACTTCAACGACATTTTTTTCTAGAAGATATTGGATGACTTCGCCTAGGTTTTTTTCCTGTTTCTTTCCATCGTCAGTGTATAGCTGGACATGGTTTGGTCTTCTAACGGAATACCTCACTATGATATTCCTGTTCTATATTATAAAACAAAAATAATGATATGTTTTATTTATTGCAGGTATTATACATGTAAATACGCAAAAGTAATCTGTAAAAGTATTTTCAAAACAAAACAACATATGTAAACAAATTAACAGTGCTACAAATGATATCAATTCCTCTTTTGTGTCATACTTCCGACAAATATAAAAAGTACGTACATATAAAGAGTTGATAGGATCGTCGTCAAGTTTGGTGCGTTTGGCTTCTCTGGTCTCAACTGTCTGAACTTCTTTAGGACAGACTTTGACTGTTAATATTTGATTTTCACGGTCTTTGCTTCTTTGTCTTGTTTCCGTAACATATTCGACATTTTTAGATCTTTTAACTAATGGCATTTCCTTTTTAACTGGTTTCGACTTCATTAAGCGCCTTTCTAGAATGGGGAGATTTTCTTTTTCGTGTAGGATCTCTACATTCACGATGTTTCCAAACTTGTGGCATATGCGTTCATAATCGATAAATTGGTCATCAAAATGTTTTGAAAAATGTCTGAAAGTGACTGTATTGAATAGAAAAATAAGAATATATTATTCACACACAAATATTAGGCCTTTGTAGGTTTGAGCTTCTATTACATGTTTAAACACGATATTATGCGTTTATAGGACTCTATATAGGAAACATGTACCTTGATGACATTTATTTTTTAAGAATATATACATACATACATACATAAATACATACATGCATGTTCAACTTAAATTTATGATTTTGTAATAAGAAATGTGTAGTCGATTATAGGTTAAATTTATGGGCAAGAACACACGTTGCTTGGTAGCTCTGTTGGTAGAGTGAAGGAACGGTATTCCTGAAACTCTGGGTTCGAGTTCCCGGTCAAGTCATTGATTCATTTCACCATCTGTTACACACGCCCCCGAGTTAAAATGAATTGCAAAATTTGAGTTAGATTTTATGCAACTAGGAGTAACAATCGCGGAATGAAATTTGCGGCCACACGCTCTGTACTCAGAATAAAACCATTATAAAAAAAAAGATACACTGATGCACAAAGACCAGAAAACATTTTATTCTACATACCATATATATTTTGAATGTTTGGCAAAACTCTCTGTAGATGTTCTCTGAAGTACTTGTATCGTGGATAGCAACTTGCGGGAAGTGCATACAAATATGAGTCCGACATCTCTGAGGACCTAATTCACTTGTCAATTTTCCTGTTCAAGCGGTACAACAGCTTTAAAAATGAAAGGTAAATATATGCTTCATTTTTAGTTTGAATATGGAATGATCAAATAACGAATGTACAAAAACATTTTCCGCAGCTTTCGTCAATGGACACTACTGCAAGAATATGTCATTAAAATACGTTTAATTTCCCATTAAATGTTCATTTAAAAATAACGTTACCACCATATAAATATTGATTATTGTGGTCAAAACTAAAACAATTAAGTTTATGGTCTTCTACCTATACCTGAAAATTCTAGGAATTCCCTACCATCGGGTGCTGTTTTTCGCTCAATAACGCTTCAACGACAAGCATGGAAATTGCTGCTTTGGTGTTCAAAAGTGAAATAAACATTGATGTGGCACCATGCCACATGTATAGGACATAACAGCACTATATATATCTATTTGTCTAAGGTGTTAAACCCAACGAACAAACAATCTTACAACATGTCCCTCTCGTCAGTTCCTGTACATAGCGCAAGGAAAGGCGATGGAAATAACCTTGTTTTTAACAGGGGTTAACACACACAACCTTCAGATGCGCAGTTATATATGTGACCACTGGACCATGCACTAAAATGCATCAGTCAGGATGATATCTGACCGGTATTTGACAATATATATCCCAGAATACAGTCAAATCCGTTGGGAATGCGGGTCATGGGGGTCAAACATCGAATTATTCGACATATTTCTAACGGAAGAAGAATAACAAATGTGTACTGAAAAATACAAATACATATTAACAGTCTTTTCCTTTTTCCGAGACTTAATCGGAAGAATTTGGAAAGAAGCTGCATGAGTAGAATCATTTCTTATTATCACAAACAACCTATCTCTCTCTGTCGAAGTTATATTTAGTTATTTAGTTAGTTGGAATTAAGTACCCGTATATATTAAAAATAATATATCTTGGACATTTTTATGTTTTTATTTAAGAGAATAAATGACCGACCGACGATACTGACATCCGTATGTCCAATACAGACAAATGACCCTTGAATTATAAAAACTTAAAAATCGACTGTTTCTGAACATGTTTTAACATTAATTCTCAAATTAAAATTAAAAAAATTTTAAAAAAATTTTGAATTTTAATGTATGTTACAGAAGTGCGTTAAGATTTTAAATTTTGAGATAATCAAAAGTGAACTACGCCGATTTAATTTAGGTAATTTCTATTAAATTATATTAGAGGTAGTCCTTTGTGGACATAATAAACTAAACAATGTAGTATTAGTAGATATAAGATAGGTTTATAGATACTGGATGTTAAGATTCCAAATTTCATTCATGAAGATCTAAGCTTGCAAAAATTAATGCTTCGCACTTCACACTCGAATGTTTGATATGTACGAACTTCACAAGTTTTTTATGATAACGGGTTTTGATCCTCTAACAGTTCCCTCCCACAGCGATCTCAACTTATAAATATAAAGGTATACTTACCAATATCTCAAGATATCAAATTACCTGTCCAATTTCCAATTATATTCACCAAAACATCAGGTTCACTAGTATTAAAGTAAAGTCATGACCTCCTTAAGAAAGAAACTAATAAATTAAATCAAGATTATGACATTTGCCACTAGTTTTGTTACTCTTTTACATTTTAAAAGATTGGGACGTTATCATATTATTTTTAGAATTGATCAAAGCAAATACAGTAAAACTTGTTTATAGCGAATTCGTCGAGATCATGACTGTTTATTCGCCATATCTGAGGTTCCTTGTAACCAGTATGAGAAATAAATAAATAAATAAATAAATCCTAAGCTTATACTAACAAATTCTGAATCATCCATTTACCTTAGTTTCATATGTATCTTAAGGATCCTTCATGTAATGATCTGTTATGAAAAATTATCGTATATATATTTCAAGACTTAGCCCAAACTTTCAAGCGGTCGATGGCAATTTTAACGTGATTGGTTGAAACATATTCATCCGTAGTTAAACTTACGTAAACGTTTTCGTCCGTACAGAAAGGAATATATCCGAAGTTGAAAAAAATTATCCGAGAGAACCCATCTACCGCAGATTTCAAGATGAAGTATTTCAACGTAGCTATCCGGACGACCTTTCTTGTTCCCTGTTTGTTCTATATTATTATTTATCTGTGTACCCCACACCCCGTTTACCGTTACTGGTATTAGGTAAGCTCAAAAGTATTATTTATAATGTATGACGCTCCAAATGCTATTCGGGAGTGTATCTAATTGATCCGTTCCGGGACAGCGACCAAACTTAAAATATGTCTACTTTAATATTACAAAAGAAAAGTAAATAACTAGCTGAGATAAAATAACCCCACCTGTGTTGGATTGCACAATCTGTAAAGAGTTTATGGTTTCAATCAATAAATCGTTTCTCAAATCACAAAAAATGATGTAAGTTCATGTTTTATTTCTGTATATTGTGTATCAATGTTTGTTTTTATAACCAGTGTAAGAGTGAGTGAGTGTCAGTTTAAATTTACCTGTCTTTCCCTGTGCAAACACAGATATCTTGCCTACACTGTACATGAGTTGTTGTGTTTTACCTGTATACCTGTGTGTAAGAGTGGTCAGTTTGGACTGGGCAGTGCTGGAGAGAGGACAGAATTGAGCTGTGTTGGTGAAAGACTTTACTTTTTGAGGTATTTATGCCAAACCTATTTTATTTCATGTTATTCTGAGGACAGATAAAGCTATTGTGCTTTATTAAAATCATGTATGTTAAGCTTAAGTAGTACAATTCTTATATGGTATTAATTAAATATCATGCATGTACTCTGAAATAGATGTGTTCTCTGCATAACTGATATTTGAGATATGAATTTAAATATGATTTATTGAAATTTTTGGGAACAGTTTATATACATAATGCAATATAAAGTAAGCATGGGTTACTATGTAATTATATATTCTATACAATTATCTTGAAAGCAAATGTCTTAATCAACTTATTTGCCAGATGTCATAGACGGGCAGTTTATGTCGGGTAGTCCTGTGTGGAAAGTCGTACGATGCAGTCCTGTGTGGAATGCCTTACGATGCAGTCCTGTGTGGAATGTCTTACGATGTAGTCTTACATTCCTTTGGAGGGCTTTGTGGAGCCTTTTGAAGATAACGAGTTATATATATATGTGAGAAACGTCATGTCATACGTCATGTCTATTGTGTCCTAAGTGGAGCTGGTTTTTGGTATCCTTTGTGGAACGTACATCGTATGACATTATATGAGTTCCTGTGTGGACTGACTGATTTAAAAGCATCTCATTCGTAGAGCTGGCCAGAAACTGTTTACATTAAAATAAATTAGGGTTAGAAGGAAGTGAGCTTGTAAGTTATGTTCAACAGAGAGAGGAGAAATATGAGAATGAAAAAAGAGAAAGAGATAAGCAAGAGAGAGAAGAAAGATTAATGGAGAGAGATATGAAAATGATGGAACTAGAGAAAATGCGAATTGAGAAAGAGATGCAATTATCTGTTTTAGAAAAGGAGATAGAATTAGAAAAGACAAAGAAAAGTATACCAAGCGTGACAAAAACTGAATTTTCAGTAAAGTTACCAAAACTTCTAGACTTTAACGATAAACAAGACTGTATGGATGCTTATCTTAAGCGGTTTGAACGATTTGCAGTAAACGTTGGTTGGGAGAAAGGTCACTGGGCATCTCATTTGAGCGCTCTTTTACAGGGCAAGGCTCTTGATGTTTATTCAAGATTGTCGGTCACAGATGCTTTGAAGTATGATAGCTTTAAGGAAGCTTTATTGCAAAGGTTTCAGCTTACAGAAGAGGGGTTTAGGTCAAAATTCAGAAATAGTAAGCCAGAGGTTGGTGAAACCCCTCATCAATTTGTTGTCAGACTCGAAGAGTATTTGCTCAGGTGGATGGAATTAGCAAAAGTTCCAGAAAGTTTTGATGGGTTAAAAAATCTCTTTCTCAGAGAACAGTTTTTGCAGGTATCCAGCAAGAGTTTACAGGTCTTTCTTAAAGAACATAAACTATCCTGAGTTCTTTAAATGACTGATTTGGCTCAGCAGTACCAAAAGGCGCACAAGTTAGTTGAGACTCAGACGTCTTATCGACGAACAAATGCGACCTTAGACAATAATAAGCCGCCTAGAACAGATTTGACTCCACAATTAAATGTTAAGGACAGGGTGTGTTATAACTGTAGGTCACTATCACATTTCATTAAAGATTGTACACAACTCAAAACAAAGACTGTCAAAGTAGGAGCTCTCAAGCATTTTAATGAAGGTGAGAGAAAGGGCAGATTTATAAATAGAGGTAGATTTGTTGGTAGAGGTGGCTATCGTGAAAGCTTTAATAGCAGGGCAAGTCAGCATGACTATGACAGAGAGCAAATCGAAGGAAACGATGTTGCCAACTTAATTGTAGAGAACTCTCATGATGATTGTTGCTTGACTGGGAGTGGGTCAGTAACTCTAGAGTGCGGTCATAAATTGCCCGTCATGACAGCCGCTTGTAGATCTGACAGAGAGTCCAATACAGTCAAGAATATGCCTGTTAAAGACGGTTACATGAACAGTCAGAAAATAGAAGTTTTGAGAGATAGTGGGTGTTCAGGTGTTGTTGTCAGAAGAAGTCTCGTTACTACAGATAACCTAGTTGGAAAGACTCAGATGTGTATGTTAGTAGATGGTACTGTGCGAAAGTTCCCCATTGCTCGGATGTAGGTCATGTAGATGCTTTGTGTGCAGAGCGACCTGTGTATGATTTAATTATAGGGAATATTCCAAATGCAAGAGATGCAGGTAACCCGGACAGGAATTGGACTACCAAAAGTCACGACAAAGGTAAAGACAGTCATGAGCCATGTGAGGGAAAAGAGTCAGAGCCAGACTGTAACATTTCTGGTGCAGTTCAGACAAGGTTACAGAAGAAGAATGAAGGTAAGAAAAAGTCATTGATGGTTTCTAGCCCAATTGCTGAAATTACTGTTTCGGATATTAAGACAGGACAAGAATCTGACTGTACATTAGAGAAGGCAAGAGATTTAGCTGAAACGGGAAAGAAGGTAAGTGCTAAAAATGGTAGTGTACAGTGGTATGAAAAACAAAATGGCTTGCTCTATAGGTTTTTCCAATCCCTAAAAGTAGAAAATGGAAGGCTGTACAAGCAATTAGTTGTGCGAAATCAATTTAGAAACCATGTCTTGAAGCTGGCTCACGATTCTATTCTTGGTGGTCATTTAGGAGTGAGAAAGATGTTGACCAAGATTTTGACAGAATTTTATTGGCCAGGTTTACAGGGTGTTATATCTAGATATTGTAGATCATGTGACTTGTGCCAGAAGACGTTTTCCCGAGGTAGAGTACCAAAAGTGCCGATAGGGAGTCTTCCACTCATAGATACGCCTTTTGAACGTGTGGCAGTGGATATAGTTGGACTAATCCACCCACCAACCGACAAAGGTAATCGTTTCATTTTAACAATGGTTTTCCCCTTTTGAACTACTTTATGGTCCTATCATGATTTTGAAAGAGCTTTGGACAAATGAAGATAGATCAGATGAGATAAAACAAACACTTATGAATATGTGTTTGACCTTAGAAACAGGCAAGAGGAAACGGTGAAATTAGCTCAGGTCGAGTTATCAAAGAACCAGAAGAGGTATAAAACAGTATGCAGATAGGAGGAGGAAACCGCGAAGCTTTAAGAAAGGTGAGAGAGTTTTGGTTTTACTTCCAACAGATAGAAACAAGCTCTTAATGCAGCTTAAAGGGCCATTTGTTTTGACAGAAAGAGTAAATGACTTTGACTATAAAGTTTCAGTTGGTGGTAAAGAGAAAATTTACCATATCAATTTGTTGAGGAAGTATTTTGACAGATGTTCAGGAAACGAAACAGATTTTTCAAAGTTCGTTGGTAAACCAAGAAGAGACAACAGTGGAACAGAATCAGAGACAGAGGTAAGTGGTGAGTTCACAGATGTCAATAGTTGCATCGCTGATAAGGTGTGTGTTTCAGTAATAGAGGAGAATGATCAAGATGAACTCGATGATGACACAGGTAAAGGAATAGATTCAGAAGAATATTGTAGAAGACAGTTGAGAGTTGATTTGCCGCCTTTAGAACCAAAGGAGACGATTAATGATGTGAATATCAACCCAGACTTAACTGAAGACCAGAGAAGTGAGTTAATGCAGTTTCTCAGAGAGTTTTCTGATGTTTTAACTGATATTCAAGACAATACTTCTCCTTATGAACATGATATAAAGTTGGTCACAAGTGCATCTGTGAGATCGAAACCATACCCGGTCCCACATGCTATGAGACAGGTAATACAAGATAAGATTTAGAAGATGTTAGATATGGACATTATTTACAGAGTTAAGTCACCTTATGCCTCACCTATTGTGATCGTCAAAAAGCTAGATGGATCTAACAGGTTTTGTATAGACTTTAGAAAGTTAAATAAAATCACAGTGTTTGACGCAGAACCTATTGGGAATCCTGATGACATCTTTGCAAAGTTGTCAAATGGTAGGTTTCTCACAAAATTAGATCTTACGAAGGGATATTGGCAAATTCCTGTCAAGAAAGATTGTCAACAATATACAGCTTTCATTTCGTCTGAAGGTCTGTTTGCATTTAAGAAAATGCCATTCGGTTTGGTGAATGCTGGTTCAATATTTTGTAAAATGATGTGGAAACTCTTACAGGGAATGAGTTATATTGAGAATTTTGTTGATGATATACTTTCACACTCAGAAACCTGGGAAGAGCATTTGTTGGCTTTGCGAAAATTGTTTGAAAGACTTAGGGAAGCTTCGTTGACCGTGAGACCATCAAAATGCATGTTTGGATATTTTCAGTTGGAGTTTCTTGGACATCTTGTAGGTCAGGGTCACTTGAGAGCTACTGCTGACAAGATAGCAACAATACGAAATTGTAGTAAACCCAACACGAAAAAGCAGATTAGATCATTTCTTGGTCTGATAGGATATTATAGAAAGTTCATCCCGAATTTTAGTACTATTGCTGCTCCATTGACAGACCTCACAAAGAAAGGGCACCGAACAAAATAGTTTGGTCTCTAGAAGCAAAAAGAGCATTCAGAGGGTTGTTAAATTCCTTGTCAAAGACACCAATCCTTTGTTTACAAGATTATGACAGACAGTTCACATTGCGGGCCGAGGCATCTGACATGGGCCTTGGTGCGGTTCTCTTGCAAGATCATGATGGAATTAAGTTTCCAATTTCTTATGCCAGCAGAAAGCTGTTGTCTAGAGAAAGAGCATACTCCGTCATAGAAAAGGAATGATTGGCTGTTGTTTGGGGAATTCAGAAATTTCAGGTTTTCTTGTATGGTCGTGGGTTTGTACTCGAGACAGACCACCAGCCATTGGTGTATTTGAACAGGTGAAAGGTTACCAATGCCCGGTTGATGAGGTGGGCGTTGACACTTCAGATGTATAGGTTTCAAATTGTTTCAATCAAGGGATCCGAAAATGTTGCGGCAGATTTTCTCAGCCGTTTTATTTAGTCATGGTATTCATTGATATTTTAGAACAGTTTTATTTACATGGTGAAAAATGAATTTTCATCTTGAGATTTGGGATATGTGACAAAAATGATGTAAGTTCATGTTTTATTTCTGTATATTGTGTATCAATGTTTGTTTTTATAACCAATATAAGAGTGAGTGAGTGTCACTTTAAATTTACTTGTATTTCCCTGTTCAAACACAGGTATCTTGCCTACACTGTACATGAGTTGTTGTGTTTTACCTGTATACCTGTGTGTAAGAGTGGTCAGTTTGGACTGGGCCGTGCTGGAGAGAGGACAAAATTGAGTTGTGTGGGTGAAAGACTTTACTTTTTGAGGTATTTATGCCAAACCTATTTTATTTCATGTTATTCTGAGGACAGATAAAGCTATTGTGCTTTATTAAAATCATGTATGTTAAGCTTAAGTAGTACAATTCTTATATGGTATTAATTAAATATCATGCATGTACTCTGAAATAGATGTGTTCTCTGCATAACTGATATTTGAGATATGAATTTAAGAATATGATGCATTTATTGATGATAATTCACTTTGGTGAACAGTTTATATACATAATGCAATATACGTCTAAAGTAAGCATGGGTTACTATGTAATTATATATTCTATATAATTATCTTAAAAGCAAATGTCTTAAATCAACTTATTTGCCAGATGTCATAGACGGGCAGTTTATGTCGGGTAGTCCTGTGTGGAAAGTAGTACGATGCAGTCCTGTGTGGAATGCCTTACGATGCAGTCCTGTGTGGAATGTCTTACGATGTAGTCTTACATGGAACGTCATACGTCTTATGTCATTTTCCTGTGTGGAACGTCTTATGCTGTTGTCCTTTGTGGAGCGTCATTTGTGGCAGTCCTTTGTGGAGCCTCGTCTTTGTGAAGATAACGAGTTATATAATATATATATATATATATATATATATATATATATATATATATATATATATATGAGAGACGTCATGTCATACGTCATGTCTATTGTGTCTTAAGTGGAGCTAGTTTTTGGTATCCTTTGTGGAACGTACATCGTATGACATTATATGAGTTCCTGTGTGGACTGATTTAAAAGCATCTCATTCGTAGAGCTGGCCAGAAACTATTTACATTAAAAGTGTGCACATGAACATTTAATGGGGGTTTAAATTATAACTTTTTTTTTCTGAAACAAATATTTGATTTGCATATGTTCGTGTATTGTTTTGATATATAATAGAAATATAAAAGAATCCCGCACCACAAAACATTTTTGTGACAAACGGTGCCAAAAATAAAGGGTAAACTTTTTTATCTCTTTAAACCGCCTTTCATAAAAGCATATTGATTGGAAATGAATATTGAACGGTTGATATATGGCTGTATAGTAGCCACGATAATGAAATACCTAACAGGTATATTCTATTATTCTATTATGACATGTTTACATACCAGTAATTGGTCACTTGGGCTTTTAAGTTGCTTTAAGGGTGTAGATTACTCAACTCAATTTATTAGACAAATCGGCAATATGCCATTGGCCGAACAGTTATAAACGGTACATGCAAACATGGCTTATATGCAAAATCATTGTGATACATACAACACGACACAATATACAATAATAGAATTTAAAAAAAAGTTCACTACATCATAAATATGTAATAATTATAATTTCAATTTTATAATTATAATTATAAGTAAAAATTATAAAAAACAAACAACTACAAAACATGCTGATTCCATTCCATAAAGGCATATTTTAAATATTTTGCAATGTTTAACTGAACTTATATAGATTTATTTGACATAATATATATGAATTTATTAACTGTTGGAAAACTTGAAAATTTAGATAGATACTTATCTCGAATATTCCTGTATCTCGGACATATTAATAACATATGAAACTCTGATTCTATTTGATTTGAGTACAATGAACACAAATTCTATTTTCCAAAATAATATTGTGTGAACTTAATCTAAATCTAGTTAATCGTTTTCTTAGAATTTCATTTTGTATATTTGTGAGATAAGATTCCATGCAAAATTCTTCCTTATATTTGCTGTAAAATCTAAGCCTACTTGAATTAGTTATGTCACTCTTCCATTTCTTTTTATACTGATCAATTAATCGTTACCGAATAGCTGGATAGACTGTCAATAGTGTAGGGCGGCAATATGGCACCTTGATTTTTTTCAAATTTTAACGTCATGTATCATCTCTTAGTTAAAGGGCCCTCTCCTTAACGTTTTGGAAGTTAAAGGGGGATACTATTATTAACAATTGTAAAACATGTCCTGTCGAGACATTTGGGTTGGCCCTGAAAAGGGCCGTTGTTTCTTTATTAATAATTGTGATCCATACCACACGTTGTACAGTCCCATCTCATCATATAGTTCTTCATCCACCTTGCAAGGAGATGCAGCTGACAACGGATTAATTCCTTGTCACTTATGAAGTCCAGGTTTTCACCCTATCTCTGTTGTAATAGGGTAGACGGAACATGTTCAAAGGTAACTGGAAGGTAATTAGGGAGGCCTCCCCTTTCTATACGAGTTTGACATTGATCATACACCTTTGCTCGGTCGTGATAGCTTTCTAGTTCGCTCTCTTGTTCCTCCATGCTTGGACTGTCGAGGAACAATTTGAGCAAGTCTGGGGTGGCCATACGTGTATACGATCTCATGTTTCACTCATGAATAATAAAGTGTAGAGTAAGTGCTCTGTTTTAAGGCACCGAATTGACCTACTTATTTATCGAGTGTTGACACACCAATCAGAGAACGTTATTTTTCATCCGACGAAAATGACGCAACGTTTAACCTTGACCTAAAGTGGACTGACCTAATTTTTCTTGAATATAAAATGTGTATGCAGAGTATTTATTCATTTTTCACCATGAAGTTCCTTCGTAAGTTATTCCGGCGTGCAAGGAAGGCGATACGGTAAGAAAAGAAGAAAATGGAAGTCAATGAAGAGGGTGTCGACTTGTACCCGAGTTTAACCCCTGCAACTTTGTACCCGGATTTTTTATCAGGGGTTTACCTGGCATATCTAGAAGCGAGCAGACATTACTGGCGGTATTGATATTTGATATTTGATTAGACTTGGGTGTCAATTTTATTATCAAAACTTTGCGATGTCTATCCGAACCCGGGGCACTTATTCTCTAGCAGTGAAACACGTAACCACAACAACCTTTCTTTCAGCTTATCCCATCCTTTTATTTGGGGTCTTTCTGCACCTGTAATTAGCTGGACGTCGCTATATGACTGAAATCCTGTCGCAGCGACGGTAAACTCTAAAAAAGCAATCATATTATTTTAATCCATTACAATATGCAAAGCCTATTAAAAGTTACATTGTTCCTGTATCATGTGCCATATTTGACATTTTAGCTTCATCAGAAACTTAGCTTAGACCAAATGTTAGTATAATAGAAATAAAGAACTGATCCCCTTTGTTGTCCTGAACATTGAAACCAAGTAACAGAAGACTACAGTGGTGTGATCAGTCACATTAAAGATACCATCTCTTACAAAGCGAAAGTCTGATCTAGAATTTTTGGGAATCGAGTTTACCTGGGTTGAAAAATAAGAATAATTTATCTTATTTAGTTCATTGACTTCTAAACTCTAAATTTGTATCTTTTTACAGCATCGACCAATCGATACATTAACAATAAATACAAAAAATAATTCATTGTTAAAACAGGTAATTATAACATAAATACGTCTGTTTAAATTATTCTCAAAGGTTGAATTCTCCATGTAAACATTTTGGTCATCGGACCCACATATTTAGGTGATCCATCCATCACTGAATTATAATCATGGTTCTTCAAATGCTTAAACAGTTTTTAGTGCAGATGGCTTGTATGTACTATTAATCTCCCGATCACTTGATGGACTATACATATGATCACAACTTAATGGATTACCTTTCCATATAACAACAAATGGTAAAACTTTTAAATGTAACGTTATCAAATAATTAATTTTACACAAACAGCAAAACAAATAATTTCGATGAAGTCGAACTAGATTGAATTTAAAATCTTGGCCGTCTGGGCGTTATCGTAATAAATTAAATTATACAGGTCTGACTATAAACAACCTTATCGGTCTTAGACTAGGGAATGACCCGATCTGTATTGTCCTGCGATTTATGAGCGCTTGTAAATTATCCCTAGAGAAAATTATTTGCTTTTTGCGTGTTATTTATAACTGTAATGTATATAAGGATGTATATAACGATTTATAAAGATTTATGATTTTTTATTTAAGGCAATAACGAAAAACAATATATTTACTGAAATACAGACGTCTTATCACTATATGTTTGGTAATTTCAAAATATAGTTTTAACACTGAAAAAAAAAAAAAAAAAAAAACAAACAAACAACTATAACTAATAATACAATTACTTATATACACATTTCTAGTCATTCACATTGCGTAATCATGTTATCTGGGGGGCTATAATGATGGGCCGGTTACAACATTAACAAACTAGAAGTCGTTTGTTTAAGATAAAAATGAAACGGCTTTCCGTTTGCATATTTCAAAGGTATTGAATATATAAGCTAATACAAAGAAATGGAATAATGATGCATTATAATTTAAGATTAAATACGTAAAACATCATTATCATAAAAATATACTTATGTTCAAAAATAAGCTTTAAATCTTTTAATTTATTTTCATCTTCTTAAGAAGATATTGAGAAAGCATATGGATCTTATTTGATTACACAACCGTTTACTATCAAGCAGAAAAAAACAAAACAGGAAAAGTTTAAGATAATACTATCATCAAGAATTCTTTTCTTACGTTATTCAATCGATTTTAAAAGTGTTTTTTTTATTCTTTATTTAATTCGTTCTTCGTAAGCATATGACTTAACAAATATTCATTGCAATTTGATCCACATAATTGAAATTGTAAAAAATTTAAACTCTAACTTTCAACCTTTAAATTCATTGAGTTTTACATTGGCAATAATTTCTTATTTCTATGTAATTAACGTTATAAACGTCTTGAAACTTTCAACAATTCATTTGCTTTGTATGTTTGCTTATTTTTACAGATTTAGTAAAAGAAACCGTTAAACCTTTAGAAATCATAAAAAATCGATAGGTAGATATACATATATTTGTCATTTTCTTCAGGTTTGCGGAAAGCCGTGATAACAAATACAATAATATATCTGTATAGGTTTTCTGGCTCTAAAATAATTATACTAATTCATTGAAATCAAAATTTCAGCATCTGAAGCATGTGTCATTAAATTTTCATTGCCCTTCGAAAATTTCAACATATAGAAATAATCTTGTTAGAATTAGAAATTCATTATCATATAATGACGTCACGTGACGTCATATGACATTTATTTTCACAAAATGTTTAAGACTCCCAGAGACCGATATACTGACCTAATATCATCTTTCTATCTCAAATAGGACCGAATTTTTAAGAATTTGAAAATTTACGACCTTGGTTCGAATCTTGGAATCGCTATAGAACTTTGGACTTTTCGAATTTTGAAAAAAGGACACCGGGATGCACAACTAGAACTTAATATACACATTCTGTGAAAATTTGATGAAAATCGGCCCATTAATAATGGCTCTGGACCGTGTACAAACTTCCGTAGTCATTTTCAAATGTGACGTCATATGACGTCATAGGCTTCTGGTAATCACTGAAATCAAAATTTCAGTGTCTGAATCATTTGTCATTAAATTTTCATTGCCCTTCGACAATTTCAACATATAAAAATACTCTTGTTAATATTAGAAATTCATTATCATATAATGACGTCACGTGACGTTATATGACGTTTATTTTCACAAAATTTTTAAGACTCTTAGAGACCTATATACTGACCTAATATCATCTTTCTATCTCAAATAGGACCGATTTTATAAGCATTTGAAAATTTACGACCTTTGTTCGAATCTTGGAATCGCTATAGAACCTTGGACTTGTCGAATTTTGAAAAAACGGACACCGGGATGCACAACTAGAACTTAATATACACATTCTGTGAAAATTTGATGAAAATCGGTCCATTTATAATGGCTCTGGACAGTTTACAAACTTTTGGAGCATATGTCAATTGTGACGTCATATGACGTCATAGACATATGAAAATCATAGAAATCAAAATTTCCTTACGTGACTAATAAGCCATAAAAATTTCATCGTCCTATGATTATTGCAACATAGAAAAATAAGCGTTTAGTTAGGAAGAAAAAAAGAATAATAATAATAATAATAAGAAGAAGAAGAACTAGATGTCATTCGTTTAAACGAATGATAGGACTTTCTGCAACATCTGCTTTATATAGTATATATAGAAGATGACATAATAGATAATCTGTCCAAATTGCAACTTTCTATCTCCTCTATTTCTATATAAAATAGCACAAATAGAACACATTCTGTGAATTTTAATAAAAGTCCGCCCATATCTTGCACATGTAGTTTACATACAACATTTATACTATGTCATATGACATGAAAGAAAAATGAAACAGTGTTCAAATGTAAGTTTCTAACTTTCATCACACATAGAATTTCATCACTCCAGCTCAGTTGTAACCTTGTTTAATTTTAGCCTCATTAGGAAGAAGTATTGAATATTTGTATAGTGCTATATCCTTTCGACACCTGTAACGTAGTTAATCGTATTTAGCGATTTTGGCGTGTTTGGGCTTCCGTAGTTTTGCCATAAATTCCTGGAATTTCGAACTATGGTGATATTTTGAAAGGTAACATCCCAGCCTACAAACTGATGCAATATGAATATCGTTAGCATAACAATGCAGTTTTTAGATGGTCTAAAATGTGGGGCTGCGTGTGAATTTTTCAAGGCTTGCAAACTGCTCGCTAGCTACATAGTGTTGCAAATACGGATTTTTGTCTTGTGCCGTTGTACATGTATTAACTTCAATGCTTATTTTGGAAACAGTCAACATTCGACAAAAAACAACAACAACAACAAAAAAAAAAAATCAAGATATAGCCCATCAATTGCAATTTGTTTTTTTTTTTTTTTTTTTTTTTTTTTTAAGTCGTTGCGCAAGTATTTAAGCTTGGTGACCCCTGCGCGTGACCTTTTCCATATTTTTATGATGCATGATTATGAAATATCTTATTTTCCATGTAACTTTCTTATATGAAGTCCAATTTCAATAAATTTGGTACCGTTAGAAAGTTCTTAAAAACATGCTACATTTTATACGCATAATGTTAAACTTATCTTCAGTCGTTTCTGAGATATTGACTGTTAAACCTCAAGAAAACAGCATATTATCAGCAAAATTAGCTTCATTTCATTTAGTTTTTTTGCTTATAACTTTGTATTGCGTAAACCAATTTTAATAAACTAATATATCTTTGGAAATGTCAATTATTCAGCTATAATTTTTATTCATACATAATTTTACAAAAATCGATATTTATTGAGATATGGCTACATATATGCAGTAGGGGTGAAATCAAAATTTCCTCACGTGCCTAATAATCCATAAAAATTTCATCGTCCTAGGACTATTGCAACATGTTAAAATAAGCGTTTAGTTAGGAAGAAGAAAAGAATAATAATAATAAACAAATGACGTCACGTGACGTCATATGACGTTTATTTTTCACATAATTGTTAAGACACCCAGAGACCTACTAACTGACAAAATTTCAACTTTCTATCTCAAATAGGACAGTTTTTATAAGCATTTAAATATTGACGTCATTGGTTCGAATCTTGGATCCGCCATATATGCTTGGACTTTTCGAATTTTGAAAACGGACACCGGTATAACACAATAAGAACGTAATATACACACTCTGTGAAAATTTTGATGAAAATCGTTTCATAAACAATGGCTCTGGACCGCTTACAAAATTTTGTTGCATATTTCAAGTGTCATATAATGACGTCACGTGACGTCATATGACAAATATTTTCACCAAATTTTTAAAACTTCTAGAGACCTATATACTGACTAAATATCAACTTTCTTTCTGAAATAGGACAGATTTTATAAGCATTTAAAAATTTACGACCTTGGTTCGAATCTTGGATTCGCTATAGAACCTTGGACTTTTCGAATTTTGAAAAACGGACACCGGGATGCACAACTAGAACTTAATATACACAATCTGTGAAAATTTGATGAAAATCGGTTCACAAACAATGGCTGTAGACCGCGTACAAACTTTTGTAGCATATTTCAAA
>CM037794.1:37068436-37118436 GCA_021229015.1 Solen grandis
CTCGACAGGGTTCGAACCCACAACAGCAATCGGAATCGTTACCACGAGACCACGATTCCCACTGCTATTAAAACTAAACAGTTGTAAACAACTTAAAAAATACATTTCTAACTTTCCCTCGAATTCTATAAAAAAAAAAAAAAAAAAAAAATTAAAACTATTTTTTTGAAGAATAAATTCAAACCAAAAAAAATTAATAATTTCAATGAATAGATATAATCCACTACTGCAGTTACTAATGAGTATTGAAAATATAACTAAATACATATAACGAACATAGTAACTCTATTATTAAATAAATACATTGTATTTTCACAACTGTACAGACCTCAATAGCATGTGTTCTATTGAGTTGGAAAATGCAATGTAATTCATTTACTAACATAGAAAACAAATATTTATGGAAACAAAAGAGTCGTATCTAGATATGTGTAATGTCTTATTCAATCAATCAACTTATTTCAGTCAGCAATGTATACTCATCTTCTTCGGGAATTAAATGAGAAATGTAAATATGTGAAGTCATTGGATTTTTACTAATTAAAACTATGTTTTTAGACATGTAATGATTAAATTACAATAAAGAACGCGTAAATGAGAAAACTGTTCTATTGCCAATTAACTCCAGTTACTTTGTTTTCATACTTAATTATCAATTAAATAAGTCTAAATTTAATAACACCGTCTTTGGTTGTAATCCTCATTTCGTTTTTCATGTCAATATGAAATTGTGTAAATGAGTTGTATTACAGTGTATTACATTGCATTTTGCTGCATTGTACTGCAGTGGTATTATGCCCATATCATGTAGCTTTTCGGGGCGTTTTATTTTGCGACGAGATGCGTAGGAAAATTTATGTCTTGAGATGTCATTTTTTTCTGCGCTACGGGTAGCTAAATACATATCCCATAAAAACTTCAACAACATAATATACCTTTTATCATATGTCTATACATTTTTAAGACACAAGAAGTTAGTTTATTCAACAAATCAAAGACTTTTTTGTGGCGGATGAATTTTTACTACGGATTTTAAGTAAACACCCCCAGAACACTTGAAAAATCATGACGCCAACGGTTACGAAGAAGAGCACTTGCACTGCGGGAACCATGTCGAAAGTAGGACCAAATGTCTGACGTCACGCTACCATATTTGGAACCGTATTGGTCGCTGAGAATACCGCATGTCGACCTGTATTTGCACCTCGTGGTTTGGATATATTTGACCCCCCCAAAAATAAAGGTTACCGTACATAATGAAACTGAATCACGCTATTCAACACCAGCAACAGTGGTACTTACACTTTCATAACATGCAGACAACGTGACATTGTGTGATACATGCAGGCGCCACAGTTAACACTAATTAACACAGAGCAATAGCTGATTCACGTAATGACACCACACCTTGTCACTTTATCATCTATATTGTAGACAATACATGGGCTTATCGCCATGTATCAGAACCTGATTTTTCAGATTTACAATTTTTGCATGTTGACGTGATGATTCCTACCACCCGACACTACTGCAACCATGAATTATAAATGTTCACATGAGGATGTTTGTACCAGGCACAGTGAAGGTGGCACCGATCAAACAACAATCAAACTATGCCACGGCAACTCCCACAACCTATATAAAGCCGATAGTTCAGCACGATACGTCTCAATGTCATATCTACGTGATCTGGACTAGGGTATTCCAGGACACCGGTAACAAGGAGCTTTGGTGAACTTTGTTGAAGGCGTTTCAGTGTTGGTTGTTTTTTTTTTTTTTGTTTTTTTTCCTAACCGACAGAGTTTTCTAAAAAATTGCACATAAGTACTTTAGACTATAACTAAAAGACATGTAAATTTAAAATAGGGAGTCACCATGCTCGTTTTAGAGATTTAGCTTATGGTAAATTATCACTGTTTGCTAAAATTTGTTGAAAAAAAATATCAAAGCATTAAAACGATTGGAATGATTGCATTCTAAATACTTAGGTAACATATCAAAATAATATTATCAGAATATTTTATCATAATCTGTAACGTTATCTGTAATAATCTGTAATGTGTTTTATAGGTTACAGGTTAAAATACTGTAAAACATGCTTGGAAAATACACTACGAGCAGAAATAATCATATTTCTGGACTAAAAAACATGTATATTACAAAAACTACCCAAAAGCTATGAAATTATATATATTTATAATTATTGTTAAAAAAAATTGAACGGACAGATTTTCTTTATTTTTTTTCCAGATTCAATCCTCTGATATAAAGGCTTTCTGAAAATGTAAAAGAGGTGCACCTCAACACATTTATTTTTTAACTAAAACTGTTTTTTGTTTATTGTATTTTAGCCGAATTTGCATAAAAAACCACTAAAATGTAGCTTTTTGGACCCTCAACATGTGGCAAAAATACTTTTTCGATTTCCTTTAATATTCTATATTAAATGAAAAATTCCAGATAAAAAAATACCAAAATTAAAATAGTGGTTACCCGCTGAAAACTTTTTAATGTTAATAAGGCTCATTTCTGTTACCCAAATATCTATTTAACAGAGATATAAAACGGTCCGAAAATAACGTGTTTCTCGTGACGAAACAATACATTTGAACTCGGGGAGAGGCTTAACAGAGAGACGCTTTACCAGTATCACTTATAAAAGAGGATTTGCGATCTAATGAGAGACATATTTCAAATTGGTTTAATCGCCAATAGACTGAAGAGAAAACTCAGTATATTTGTATTTGATACGAGCAATGTTACACATCTCACGTTATCTCGTGGTCACATTATCGTACACGTAACTTAATGAGATTTTCTCTAGACTTTCTCATTACCTATATGAGAGTTGCGTATTTCTGTCAGAATATTATGTCTTTGTGTAACTCAAGATTTTGTTTGATGGATTTCTTAATACAGACAGATAGATAGCATATTTTATTGGACCAAGTTTTACAGTTTCCTGTACATATATACAACGCGTATATATCCATAGGTATATTTCGTAAGATAGCAAGCCAATTACGTGTATAGTCGTATAATTAATATATTTCAGTAAACAGTCGTATTTGGATTATAAAAAATAGCAAACTATAATTTCAAATAAGTTTTATTGACTTGACTATTTGAGTTTACCGTCGCTTCGACAGTATTTCAGTCTTATAGCGACATCCAACTAATTACAGGTGGAGGAAGACCCCGAATGCATGGAGGCATCCGGGTAGAACCACCGACCTGCCGAAAGCCAGCTTGAAGGCTTCTTCACATGAAAATCCGAATGACCCTGTCGGGAATCGAACCCGTGCGGTGAGAAACTGAGTGGGTGTTAAAGTCAGAGACTTTAACCTCTCGGCCGAATAAGTTTTATTGATTATAGGAGAGTTGTAATCTGTTTACACACATATATTCATATTTATTGCACGAGTCGTAAACCATAATCACATGCAGTCTTATTTATTTACAAGAGTTGTAAACTCTCAACACAAAGTCCTATTTATTACACAATAAGGGTAAACTAGTTACATATATGGGCATATTCATTACACGAGTCGTGAACTATCAATACATATAGTCCTATTTATTACACATTATGTGTAAACTAGTTACACATATGGTCATATTCATTACACGAGTCGTGAACTATCAATGCATATAGTCCTATTTTTTACACGATTCGTAAGCTATTAACACACATATCCCTGCTTATAAACAATTTACCCATTGTATCGTGTTCGGATAGCGTCAGAATTGAAACTATTTTTTTTTATTTCTTAACACATTTAAAATGTCATTTGTGTCATTTGCACTTTCTTGCATTAGATCCGTTATATTTACTTCATATTTTTAATCATCATATCATCGGTGATTGTGATTTTTAATTTTTTTTTTAGCCAACCACTAATGTTAAACTTCACGGGTATATTATATGTGTCTCTATTAATAAAGTATATTCTATATCAGGAGAGAACATTTGCGTACCGGTATTTATATAACGTAGCTGTATATCAAATTTATAAGTCAAATGAACAATAAAATATCTGGTTTACACGTTTAGTCAATGATTATTGAGTAGATTCTTTAAAGTGAATTAAGATATAGGGCGAGCTAGTGCCTAGGATCTTAGTTGCTAAATATTTGACGGATCGTATAACATAAATGATTTATAGTATATTCAGAAATTTGAATCTATCAGTTTAAACATATTTATTGCAGTAGTTTAAAGTTAACAGAGATTTACTGTGGATCGCTTCACAGACATACATCACTCTGTTCGGATTATAATAAAATTGCATTTTTATTTATTCTCATCACACATACATAGCCGTGTTGACTACGCAAGAGCTGGGAGAGTTATCTCCATTTCTAAACACAAGTATAAATATGGGTTATGTGAAGAACTTCCTGGTGCGATTGCCTCATAAATGTCGTATTTGAAAAAAATATCTATATAAAGTTTTTCATAAAAACAAAACGACATGAAATATAAAAACGAAAGTGATGAAACATCCGGTTCATACAAAATGTTTATGACACAAATACGAGTATGAATTTATTGCTTCTTTTAATGTATTTCTAAGTACATTTTCTAAGAGACAAGAAAATGTAGACGGTTTCAAAAAGGGAATGTTCGACACTGGAGGAATAAAACTGGTATTTGATTCCACCCGAATGTGTGTGTTTGTTTTGTTTACGTCCCATTGACAGTAAGTCATTTTGAGGATAAGTCTAGACACGCCAGAGATAGGTGTAGTTCTGTCATAGCAGGTCACACCGTATACATGCCACAGTATCATATCCAGTTACATCCTGCCCTGAACATTCCCTTTGTTCATAATGATAACCAAATTTGGAACTACTTTATTATAAGTCTGACATGGCCAAGAACTAAAACAGCAATCACCTGCTCCGGGGATAGATGTTCTACGGGGCGGTTAAATATCGTCAAAAGTTAAAATAAGTGAAAAGGACATTATGAGTCGTTTAAGTCAATTATGGAATGTACCAGAGGATAGAAGAAAAACATTTTAATACAACTGCAAAATATTCTCGTGGTATCGTTTATATGGCGACGGCTACAAAAGTTGTTGGTTCGGACCTCTTTAGGGGTAAGATTTTTTCCCGATCTTCCAAGGTCCATTTCAGCGACCGTCGCGTTATAACTTGCTTCCAGAGCAACGTAAAAGCAATAACATTAAAGTACAGTAAGCACATATTCTTGTATTTTCACGGTAAAATTCCCTGACATGCACAACTCCAAAGTTCACAAGCAAGCGGAGTTATGCACGTCTCTTGGAATTATCCGATTTCTATCCACACCAAGACAGACGACTGCATTAATGCAGTTGAATTATACCAAGCGTATGAAAAGCTTTCACAATTCATAATGAAATGATATTGTCAATATTTGGTCTGACTGAAAAAGCGCGAATGCCATCATTAAAATTTGAATCGTTATGCACGGAACAGCTTGAAATATGGTAAAAAGTCATTAATCTGTCTGCTTGATTTACATCAAAGGTTGTATACAGCTTCTATCCGGCTGTTGGAGCCACCGTATAATTTCCTGTAAAGGCTTTAATTCCGAAGTTTGATATTATAATTTTATAACCTTAATAGATGTCCAAATGCCACCGATAGCTGCTACAGAAAAACAACCCAAATGCAATAAGCAGTGAATATGGATTATGCGACATGTATTTACAATGTTTATTTGTTACTTTGTCTTTGTTGTTGTTGATTTGTTTGTGTGTGTGTGTGTGTGGGGGGGGGTCTATCTCGTTGTTGCTGGCTAAATGAGTAAAACCTTTTGGAATTTCTGGAAGAAAGATTTTTAATTTGATTTTCTTCAATTAATGATACCTTTTATCTATAGATATAAGACTAATGGCGTCTGGTTTGAGATTTAGCAGATCTAAATGCACTTATCTTATATGCTTCATCTAAATGAACAGATCTGCACAGTAGCATATTGTGCTATACAATTGTCGAACTATCTATTTGAGCAGGCCGTGGCCCAGTGGTTACGTAACGACAGCTTATCCGAAGGACCTTGGTTCGAGCCGCGTTTAGGTCAAGGAATTTATGAAAGGGAGTAAATGGAGTTCACGTTGCAGTCACGTTATCATGACACCTGGCAATCCAATTCTGGAAATACCTTTATATGCTGAAATGCCTAGTAAGGGAGTTATACCAGTACATTTATACGACTTTTGTATGTCGTGCCCAGGGATCTAACCCATGACCTGCCAATTCCATGGCTGATGCTGTAACCTCACGGCCTCCCGGACCAGTCATGATATTTTACCTTGTCACTTATCAAAGTGAAGCGGCACTATATTTGTCTTAAAGGTCCCAGATATTGTCGTTGGAAAGTAAAACTTAAACAAAATGTTTTAATACAGAAACAGGAAACCAGCAGCGATGTTTATACTCAACAAAATCGATTGGTATCGTTTAAACGTGCATTTCGTACTCCACGTGAATAATACATTGTAGTTGGAATCTAAAATTTAAATGTATTTAATGTTTTGTTGTCCTTAATGGTGACCTCACTACGTTTTCTCACGTGAAACTTGGATTTCTCGTTGTAGTATTATGGACGAAGAGAGCGTTGTTGAAATTTTCACACACACAAAAAGCGATTCAAGTTATCTCTCAGACCAGAAACAAGCAGAGCATTTTTTTTCACCAAGACATTTACTACAAATATAGCATGGGGGTGTATACTATCACCGTTCTTTGGCTGGTCTGTCTGACGTCACTTTTAACATATTTACAGATGATGACGTAAGATAAGCCTAAACTGATACTTTAGCGATTTTCATCCCCCTATACTTAGGGGAAAAGGTTACGCAAAATGGTTTGTTTTAGATGACATATATGCTTCTTAGTCACGAAATTAAATGAAGTAATGAATTAATTACATTATGGTTGATAATATTGTAGATGTATTAACATAGCATTCTCTACGAAGCACATTGAGACCTGTTTCAGGGTGGACATTATAAATATTTGCAGTAAATTAAAGTGTCTATTTCACTTTCTACGTAAGACTGAAAGACGGCCATATTTGATATTTACTTAGCCGATTGTAATGTAGTGGATGTTATTGGAAAGTGAGTTAAAGTAATGCTTATTTTGACCGCTTACATATTTTTTTTACTTATTTTTACTTATTTCTTTTTTTCTTTTTTTTTTTTTAGTAAATTCGATCTGTTATTGAAATTATAAATTATTCAAAGAAGATGACAATCAAAAATTTAATGAATAACTGACATTAGATGCAGTAAAATATTGAAAAGTTAACACAAAACTTTCCCGGTGGCCTTGTAGTCAGAGGGGGGTTAGCAGGTTTGATCCCAGGCCGCGACATACCATAGTCGTAAAAATGATACTGGTTTAGCTCCCTTGCTTGGCGCTCAGCATATGAAGGTAGTTCCAGGACTGACTGGCCCGTTGTCAGGATAATGTGACTGGGTGTGGTATCATGCAACAAGTCAACGGCGTGATACTGCAGTTTGGCAGCACTATATCTGTCTCAAGTAGACAAAGTCTCCAAATGACTAAAATACTCTAGGCGGAACGTTTAACCTAATTAACATAAATAAACTAAAGCAAAAAAAAAAAAAAAAAAAATGTTATTTCATCTTGAATTAAAATGAATACATGCAAATTGATTTTATGTTCCAATATATTTATCGTCTTTTCATATTACTTTTGTTTAGGAAAGGAAACATAAAACAAACGCTTATTCATCATTTCTATTGATTTTGGCATATTTTATTCCAATTCTAACCCGGTTTAATCAGCGAAGTGTTATTAAAACTCCGGTCATGAAAATAGGTTGATTACTTTGTAATATCTAAATTAGGTCATGAAACATATGCAAGGTCATTGCACTGAATAGAGGAAATTAAAAGATTCCTCTCTCTCTCTCTCTCTCACACACACACAAGAGTATATACCCACTTCTCTCTCTCTCTCTCTCTCTCTCTCACACACACACACACACACACACATACGAGTATATACCCATTCTCTCTCTCTCTCTCTCTCTCTCTCACACACACACACACACACACACAGACACACATACGAGTATATACCCACTCTCTCTCTCTCTCTCTCTCTCACAGACACACATACGAGTATATACCCATTCTATCTCTCTCTCTCTCTCCCACACACAGACACACATACGAGTATATACCCATTCTAGCTCCCCCTCTCTCTCAAACAGAGAGAGAGAGAGAGACGGAAGCAAAGGTAGTGGAAAAAATAAAATATGCCTTTCATCTTCGTTAATGAATTTTTAAGACCGTGCAATCATTGTAACGTAATATCATTGCAATCAGTGCTTCTCTGTCTCTACTCCTAATTAAAAGATCACAAAGTCTGTAAACGCGCTATCCCCGGCTGTGATTTTAGATCTGAAAGTGACTTCAAATATTAACACCCAGATAGATGCTCCAGTTTCTCTGGGTGTGTAAAACTATCAACACCTTCTACGACAAGCTGTATCTTTAAATGCCAAGACAAACGTTTAAGTAGGACATGCGTAGTGCATATTTCATTCGTAAAGCAGGACAAAATCCTCCATTTTCGAAATGGATTTTTTTTAACCGCGGAATATATAAGTCAATTATCATCGGGGCAAAGCCCCTTATTGGTGCTGTTGGTTCATTATTTGTGTTATCATTTGGATTGTACTGGCGGAAATCCCGCGATATCGTGGGAATGTTATTTACTGTTGAAATTTGTCTGAATAGATCTGATATGAGTTATATCATGTCCCAGTGCCCAACCACATGATATGGACCATGGGTTCCAAGTAAAAAAGCGGCCTTGGTGGCGTTTGACTGTGAAGCTTAGGGTTTTGAGTTCAACCCAGACTGGGGTCGGGCACGGTGATGAATGACCTGCGGTTTCTTTCTGACGGTCCAAGCCACACTCCTTACAGTTCTTCCGTCTATTGATCAGGGGAAGTAACTACTGATGCGATCCTAAAGTACTGATTAACCTTTCGGTACTGCCATCCGTTAGCTATTGATGTCATAAAATGGCGTTAAATAATTTAAATAAAATCTTACGAAGATAAAAGCGAAAAGGACACATTGCTGTAACATGTTAAAATGTTAAAAAGTTGTTGTTTTTTTTTTTTTTTTTTTTTTTTTTTTAATTTCAAAGTTAAAGGATAATAATAGCAGCATTGGGAAATAATGCAGAATGGACTTATTAATAAAAACGTTCATTTGCTGTAAACAATAATTATACTTTTATTGCAATTTGCATAGCGGGATTAATTACTCTCTACAGGACTGAAAATGAATTGAACAAATATTTACATGTATAATTATATATATATATTAACATTGAATCGGTTACGAATGACGTCTAGAGTCCCCATTATTATTGAACACGGCTATGAAGTTGTCTTTGCCTATGACCATATACAATACGGTCCACGTGTACTTTATTCTGTAGATTGGATGCCAGACTATAGCATCTTCCCTCCGAGCGTTCGTATAAACGTCAAACAATATAAACCCGGTAAATATATTGGATAACTCTTAAAGCCTTGTAGTTAAAATGAGGACAAAATACCGATTTCGTTGCTTTGTAACACTCGCGTTATGTGGATGCTAGGCTAGTTGTGGTTCCCCATAAATGAATACGTCGATTCCCAGAAGTGTCACTATTTTTAGATTTATCAAATCTCGTAGGATTCACCATAAAGTCTCGCAAACTGTGCAATTTTATTTGTTTTTAACTACTGAATAGTTAAAAATAACTGTAATACTCCTTATACGTAGTTCTGATTCGTAACGGCGCAAAATCCAGCTCGTTCCTTTAGTAGTGTACACTGACGGAAAGTTCCATCGGATCATTTTAAATAATTTATGAAATATCTCAAAACCTTGGGAATTGTAAGAATCAAATTAAATTTCACTTTCGGGTATGTGAGGGGTGAACAATATGTGCGAAATTTCATTGAAAGTTGTTGCGGATTACAATGACAGTAAGCTATGATTTAAAGCTACCCTCAAAAGTCAAAGTTAAAACAGATAAATTTAAAAAGTGATCGGTTAGAACTTCTGTCAGTGTAGGTTTGCGGTAGGTAGATGGTTCTTCTCGGGGTTCCTCTGTTTGTGTACACGTGTATGTATTTTTATATTTGAATTTACACATTACAATAATGATGGGATAATGTTGAAACTTTCATCACTGTTTATATGATCGCTATCTCGTTGTCACTTCTACCTGTTATTTGATAAACGACGTTTTGTTTGAAATGTATAACTCCAAAACACGAAAATGCTGTCGATGTTTGGTTGTCCTTGGATTGTGCAATGTGCATTTTTTGTTTGTTTTACATTGACAATTACACAATAGAATAAGTAATAGATGAAAGCTTAGAAACTGTTAAGTTTAACGTTGTTTAAAAACTGAAGTCACTTTAACCGAACAAAATTATTTATATAAAAAGTAGGGATAATAGAGTTTGGTTCATCGTTGCTTTCACTAGCACAAACGGGACTATTTTATCTGTAAATTGCTTTTAGCTTTTATGAGTCAAACAATTTGACTGCAGTATCACTTCACCACATTAAGAATTTCCAGGAGTTTAAAATATCAAGTGTGGCCCAAAGCGGTAATCTCCAGAAATCTGGATACGTGGTACAAACAGGACTCACGTCCCCCGGGGTACAGTAGCTGTGTATATCGTGCACTGTCATCACGTGCACGCCGAGCACATGCGGGTAATCAATCAATTCGGAGGAAATTGCAGCATACGGCTGGTCAGCCAGGACGTTATTTTACTGATTTAGAAGATTGCGTGTTCAAAATGACTTTGTTGTATTAGAATATTGACGACTGAAAACATTACAAAAGCATTTAATGGATTCCCTTTATAGAATGTCAACGGAAGGAGAGGAAAAAACGCACATCATCTGAAAAATGGATTTTGAATGGCTAAAACCAATATTAACGCCGCTTTAATTTCTACAAGTTTATCCCATTTCTAATTTGGGATGACTATAGGATGTTACGACTCGGCGATTGGCTTTTGGAGGGGATGGTAATTTTTCAAGCGCAGTAATTCATCAATTTTGATCACGCAGTGCAATAAATCCCTTCCGTTTTCAATCTTGGTCAATGAAGTTTCTAAACCTGACGGATTTAAGACCAGTTGGAAAAAAATACTGTTGATGCTGATCAGCATAACTTAAGTGCAATGAAATAAATCTAAAGGTTGACAAGCAAATGATAAAAGTGAAAAACTTCAGAGTGCCTCTTTTGGCTGTATATTGACATTAAGGCATCATTTCGGGTTGTTTTTATTGACATTTTCGTACAAATTAATTCAGCACATTTAAAATTTTGACGATAATGTTATGTTACTTATGCCTAAAGTGAGCTTGTTATTTTTGTTCAGTCATATAGCGACGTCCAAAATATGCATAGAGGCATTGGCCTACTGCAACCCAGCTTGAGGGTTCACGACATGATGCCATTAATTTTTGTAAAACAGGAGTTGGTTTGCGTCCGAAGAAAACTGTATCAACGTCTCAAATAAAGACTGATCAATCAGTAATTTCATCTAAAATAAGAATATTTAAGTTATATTTTGAAAATGTTTGCTCAATCAATTCACCTAACAACGACGAATGCTCGATAATTGTCCATGTCACAACGATAAATGCGCAATCTCTCGCTGGTACGGAGCGTGCTGTTTGTAATGACATTGAAGCCAAAAGGCGGAAGCCACAAAACCTGGTTAATGCTTCCAGTGTTTGTAAAATGTATTTGATTGATAAGATTTATGAAACAAATAAAATGACTTTTGTTATTATCATGTGACCGACAATGATGACATATTTTACGTTTTATAGCGTACATGTATTTAGGATTTCTAAATATCATTTGGGAAAATAAAAGGCCAATCCAAGCTCATGGTTTATAAAGAACTACCACCTGAAAAATGTCAGTTTTGAATTTCCCTGGTGTGATATTTGTCTATAACTTTGACTTCTTTTTCCGTATCTTGTAGAAGTCATATCTCTACAAGTGTTTATAAGTCTCTTTTCAGTGTCTACAGATGTATCATAACTGACTTTCAGGCTATCCAATAGCTCCATTGGGATAATAGGTAGTCAATGATTAATATGATTTACACAAATGTGACGTAGTTTTGTTAATTTCATTGACTTGAGCGGATTACCTAGCTATGAATGGGAAAGACAAGGCTTAAATATGGGGGCTGCCGTGGCCGAGCGGTTACAGTCGTGGACTACAAATCTCTCAGCCCCTCACCGCTGTTGGTTCGAATCCCGGTAGGGACTTCGGATTTTTCATGTGAGGAAGCCTTCCAGCTGGCTTGCGGTAGGTCAGTGGTTCTACCCGGGTACCTCAGTGTACTCGGGGTCTTCCTTCACCTGTAATTAGCTGGACGTCGCTATATAATTGAAATACTATCACAGCGACGGTAAACCCCAATACAACAACAACAACAAGGCTTAAATGTTCATTAATAAAAACTAGAAAGATGAATAGTGAACTTCCATCAAATAGATTAGGTCAAGGTCTATCCTTTATGTTTTTACCTAGTTAAGGGATGACCGCCTGCCTTGGCGAGGTTCAAAACTTCACTAATTACACATAATGCCATAAAACAGTTTACCGCAACACTAGAAGACATTCGTGTGTCTAGACAGTATTTACGCAGACGATAAAAACGTCAGTAATCAGTAATTACAGCGGATTTAGCAGCTGTTGTATATGTGGTATGTGTACTGGTATACAGAGTTGTAACCCTGGTGCAATCAATCACGTCGTCATTGGAGGTCATGGTAATCCGTTCTCAATACCAAATACATATCCAAACAGTTCAAAATACAAAAAATGTGCACATAGTATCAGGTGTCCTTTTCCTTTCATTGTTGTAACGTGAAATGTTTTCGAGTGTTTGTGTGTTGTTGTTGTTGTTGTTGTGTGTGTGTGTGTGTGTGTGTGTGTGTATGTGTATGTGTTTGTTTTCTTTTCATTTTTTTTCTGTGTGGTCCTTTTTATCCTTCTTTTCTGTTCAGTTCCGTTCCACTAAACTTCGTATGATCAAATTTGTTCTTAGTCGTAAGTTTGTTGATCTACATAGTGTCTACTAAATTAATTTTCACAATAAAACATGAAGAAAAATGACCCAATTTATTGCATTATACAAACACAGCACTTTTTGTAAAGAAAAATTCACAGGAAAAATACTATTTTACATCTGAGAATTTACGCTTACGAAGATATTTTTTCGTACGAAGTTTAGTGAAACGGGCCCCACGACTGCAAAACAAAAAAAAAAAAAAAAAAAAAAAAAAAACATACCAGTACTCTGCCAAGGTTAATGAAAACCGGATGGAAGTCTGATCAATGATGCACTATGGTAGTTATTTATTTTCGTTATTCAACTCAAACTGCTGTAAATTTTCATTTAACAGCGAAAATATATTCAAGGTCTAAAGAAAAGCATATCATATTAGAAAAGTCACTATGAATTTGCTGTTAATCAGAAACTCTAAAAATCAAATTATCAACGCTTTACTTCATTTGAACACCTTTCTTTATTCGATATTACCTTGTACAACATAAATTGATTTATTGCTCTGTTAAGTCATTTCTCACTACGCTCACTTCGGTTTTCTTTTGTCTGTACAAATGTCTTAACAGACTTTACCATGAGTTTCGAACCCATTGAATACATGGTTGGTATTACAGGCGTCTCAAACTTGTCCTACTTTTTTGCGCAATGTCACTTTTTCTTAGCAATGAAAATAAAGCATTAATTACGTTTTGTAACCTTTACTTCTTCACAAAATGATAAGTTTGTTTTAAAGGTTTGAAGTTCGGTAAGACAGCTAGCTACATCGAAAGAGGCTGCCGCTTCTGCATCATATACAAAACTCAATTCAACGTCAATCGACACGTTTACAACGGCAAGTATATTTCAATTCCCAATCATGATTTCTACTTATGTTTTCTCCTGATTTATATCTAAGTTATTAATAATACATTCCAAACATTCATATGGCAAGCCAACAAAATGATTTGTTACATCGTTATCAGAACACAATGAAATCTATAGAAATTCCCTGCGCTGTGTACTTCCAAGAGACAATATAATGAAAAAGACAAAAACGTGATCAGAGTAAATGTCCATGTGTTTGAAGTCTCGTGTTTGTTCGAAGAGAAGGTAGATTGCGAATCAAACTCAAGTGGTCTTGAGTCTGTCACAAATTAATTCCTGCACACTTCAGCCGAATTTTGTACCGGGGGCGTCTGTTATAATCGATATTATCAGATGTCTGTCAGTAAAATCAAGCGACCATCGCCCGCCGTGCTCCGGGTGACATTAAATCTACACTATTAGACAACTACATGTCAGCGGTATGACAAATAAGCAAACAGCCTTGTCAACATGAAATACCTCAAACATGCCCATTTCACATTTTTTATATCTGTTTGTTCGTTTGTTTGTTTAAGGTAAAAAATATTAATTAGAAAATGTGCGTTTTTAGCAGTTAACGGTTATGCATTAAGTTGTTTATTGTCATATAATTATAGTGCATGTTGCCTTTTTAGCAATTAAAGAAATGAATACATAAAATATTCATGTTTCTCCAAATTAAAACAGCAATTTTCTTTTGTTATTTGGAAATATAAATTTCAAACCAGCAATATTGCGTGTTGCGAATCAGAACTGAGATGCGGCTGTTATAACAATATCCTGAAACCGGGCCAACCAGTCATAGATACATGTATGCCAAAAACCAGACAGGGAGTTAAGAGTACCTTTACACCAATTTGGTATGTTGCAGAAGTGGAATGAACCCACGACCTCCCGCTCACGAGGCGGACGATCAAATCACGAATAAATGAATGGTGCTGAAATCTCGTAGTAAAATTCAAGTAACTTGAGTATATATACGAGAATTAACTTGAATCACGAATATATGTACGAGATCTAACTTGAATCACGAATATATACGAGATCTAACTTGAATCACGAGATATATTACGAGATCTAACTTGAATTACGATTATATGTACGAGATCAAACTTGAATCACGATTATATATACGAGATCAAATTGAATCAAGAGAATATATAAGAGATCTAACTTGAATCACGAATATATGTACGAGACCTAACTTGAATTACGAATATATGTACGAGATTTAAATTGAATCACGAGTATATATACGAGATCTAGCTTGAATCACGTGTATATATACGAGATCTAAATTGAATCACGAGTGTATATACGAGATCTAGCTTGAATACGAGATATAATAATACGATATCTTAGCAATATATATACATACATCACTCATGTACATAAAACATTATTCATAAATGCACATTAACCCTTTTCCTCATAGAGGAAACCATGAAAAGGCCTATGCGAACAGCATAAAACCAGATCAGCATGCGAGTAACTCGCAGGCTGATCAGGTTTTATGCTGTTCGCTGCTCCTCAATGGTCTGGAAATGAGGACTTTATAATTAAATTTGGTAAGGTTTAACTGTGGTTTTCTGCAGATCAGGCTTTATTTGGTACCTACTGAGTGCGTCAAAATGAGTCTATATGAGGGAAAGGGTTAACTAATGGATAGTGACTTTTATAATGATCTAATACATAATACATTTTATGAGCAATTAAACACTGGTAGATATAAAATTTAAGTAAATAAGCAAAGTGTCATTATTTATGTGATAATTATCCGCATGGGCGTAGCTTGGCCTAAATTGATGTACAGACCCGTGTTAGGGAAGTCAGGTGTCATGCTCCCCAGGGATTGTTCTCCTTGAATGCGCATACATTCGTTTTTCAACACAAGTGGGGACAAGAAAACAATAATAATACACGTTCTAATGCATTTTTCACTGTTGAAACTATTGGGTCTTGAAATGTGTAGGCCAATGTCTTAATGCCTAAAATGGAGCTACGACAGTGATCCAAGAAAAGTTTCAAAGTATATAGTGAGAGCTTTTCTTAAACTCAGAAAGCATCTTTAGAATAGATGTTAACATTGATTTTGAAATATTGTTGTGTCACATGACTACTTTATTTTTTTTTAAGTATACATAAAATGACATGTTTAAATTAATGTGACTAGTAGGCCGACTGGACCGGGTGCTTATTTCTATGATGTTTATTGTTTATATAAATTACCTGGTTTAGCACATGTCACAATAATTACTTACTTACTTACCTAGTGTGTAGATATTATATGCATTTATACCTGTCATTGTATATTGAAATCAATTGTGAAACAAAATATATGTCTTTGTTTATAAGACGTGTGCCATGTGCTAACACTTGTCGTCATCAAGCATTCGCGGATTCCGCAATTTAACTCAGAGAGTCCTGTTAATAAAGTGGATGTAAAGAAGCAAGAATACACCAAGTGTAAAGACCTTTGGCCAAGATTAAATAAGGAGATCCCTCTTTTGCCAACGTCTAAGCACCGTCCGCACCGCGCATGTGAATAATTACCCGAGTTGCCAAACCGACCGAGATTGAGACAAACACCAAGGTCAGCAAATTACACTTCCTCAAGGCTGGAACGGCAAAGTTTGTTAAAAATATACTCTTAATCAATATGGTGCTCGCTAGAGCCAAACATGTGTGCCTCTCTCTATTTATTCTTTATTACATTATATTCATTATCCCCCCCCCCCCTTGCCTTAAATAGCCACTAGCCACTGTCACATGCTGGAATCTTGGGCTAGATTGGAAGAAAGAGTGATGTACTGGGTGTCGATAAATGACCATCAGTATGGTGAAAGCGCCGTTGACCCTCATCTAACAAACCTTCCTGCTTGACCCACGAAGCAGAACAAACTATCAATTATTGCAATGTCTCTCTGTCTCTCGCAGTCCCCCCCCCCCCCCCCCCCCCCCCCCACGACATTGGTGTTTAAGAGGTTGTTCTCTATGCCATCTGCAGAAGCAGTATGATCTGTTCTTTTATACGTTTCATTTCAGATATCGGAAAGCGGATTGGGGGATATTACAACAGCTAATTCGGGAAGCTCGTAACTGTCACTTCATGATGCTTGCACAACTGAAGAACGGGTAGGGATCCTAGGCGCTGAATCTCTCTAAGTTCTGATAGACAAATTAATGTCAGTTGTCAGCTATTGCGCATGCGTGGTTGACAGGTTCGCTCCTTAATGAATCATAAAATCCAAAGATATTTCTAAATGATTAATGCTTACGATAAAAACTGTAGATAATCCCACGAGGATGCTCGTGCTCAACACTTCAATAGAATTGATATTTTTTTTAGATTTTGTAACAAACTTGTCATTTTTTTCTGTTCCTTTTTTTAATTAATGCCGGGTTAAACATTTCGCAAAGATAAAATATGCAAACATTTTCTTTAATTTTCATAGCTTAATTCTTACAGGTTACATCGAAAATTTGATTCACAAAATATTAACTGGAAATGTCATTGAACATATTTATACATTATTAATAAAGCGATATGTTGACAGCAAAGTAACGAGTTCCATTAACTTCTCGCTCGTTGGTAATAACGCTAATGATACTTTTACGTGAATTGGGAAAAGGACTGATAGAAATTTACTGAAAGATTTTACGAGTTATTTCCAATATTGACAGAGTAGTGTATAAACATGTCTATCAAGTTGACGATGATATTATCAGTGACACAATGTGCAGTACATGTGTAATGGGCTTGAGACCATCAGCAGTGCAAGGAAATTACACCAGCAGGTGACCCCCGGTAACATCCTACTACGAGGGTCGTTCGAAAAGTTTCAGGACAAATAAGGAGTGACTGTGGAATTTTTGCATCAGCAAAGTTTTTATCATTTTTTTTCTTTCGAATATAGTACAAACTATATATGAAATTATCACTTTTGAATTTTTTATTCTAATAATCATTTAAAAAAAAGTTACGGGACGTATTCCGAAACTTTTGGAACAGCCCTCGTAAGACGCCGTAGAGGGAGACTATTGGCGGAAGCTCTGCATGACATCGCATGAACAATTCAAGTCGCTTTTTTCAGCCTTTTCTATTGTTGGATTCAGGCAGAATTTCAATCATTTGAAGACTTTGGCGACTTGGAAGAGATAATATGCCACCACGAAAGAATTATAATTGGAAAATGAACAAATGATGAATTTAAAATTAGGATAATATTAAAAAGTCAGGTCAATGATTCTCTGCATCCGGTAATCCATGTTTGTTAATATTATATTTTTTAGATGTTTAATTATTGTTATAATTATTTTTTAATCATTTTTGCCAACAATATTAATAAGTTGCAAACTACACCATAGGATATTGACCCATATACCAATATCAAAAGCTGAAAAAAGCAGTTAAAGATTCAATCATATTTGTGTATTTTGAATCATGTATGTCAACACGCCCTTTCTAACAGGCTCAAACAGAATATATATTGAACACAAGTGGTTGTTTGTTTAGAATACCTGTCTAATTCTATCAATAATATAATTGGTTGTTTGACACCTATTGATTCATACACTAACGTTTTTAATCAATGATAGACACTGATTCAGGTTTAACTATTTTTGTATTCGGTCAGGTCCGTATTAAAATATGCTACTTATATTGAACAATTCTATTTAGTTCGAAAATTCATATTTCAGATAAAAAATCGGTTATCAAATTCACCATACTAATAATGATTGGTGTCATTTTCGGTGTAAATATCAACTTTTTCGATGAAGTTTTGTCGTTGACTGGAAATCAAGCTCACAACGTCTGCATGCCCTTCTTGTCGGTACCAGGGTTGGGCCAGTATTTCAACTCTGGTAGTTTCATGAAAAAAATACGATCTTTGGATTTGAAGACTTGTTCTTTTCTACGATTGGACAAGGCGGGTTCTATTTCTTTTTACATAATTATGTGTTCCTTACACGTGTTATCTATTTGTCACTCACAAACCCACATTGATATGAAGGCCGTGGGTTCGATCCCCAGACGCTACAAACCAAAGTCGTAAAAAATGGTACTAGTATAGCTCTCTTGGTTGGCGCTCAACATATAAGGGCAGTTGCAGGACAGGTTGGCCCGGTGGCAGGATAATGTGACTGGGTGTGGTATCATGCAACATGTCTAAGGCGTGATACTGCAGTGAGCAGCACAATATCTGTCTCAAGTAGGAATCGTCTCCAAATGACTGAAATACTGTCGGTTGGACGTTAAACCCAATAAACAAATAAACATTTATATTAAAATGCTTGAAACCTCAACATTGCAGCACATTAGTAAACGTACATAAACACATTGGACACTGCATGTGGTCTAAAGATATGGATGTTGGCAAATTTTATTCCATATTCAATTACAAATAATTTAAAGTAGTGTGACTAAGGTCTCGAAATCACAAAGAAATCAAACAATTTCATTTGAATAAATCTAGGAACCATCCTACCATGTTGTACGCATACGTATTGTTAAGTAATCAAGCGCTTCCATCAGAGATGCGGCACGTGGATGCAAGCTCCAGCGATTCCATATCTTTCGTATACCGAACGGTATAATTTTGCATTCGATTACCGATTGGAAGGCTATACGAGGTCTGATGCATGGTGAAAAAGGTCGCTTATTGATTATTACGGTCGGAGAAAAAAACGCAAGGCACCTTTTAACACAAACGCAGGATTAATTGCATTAGGTGCCCATCAACTAGTCTGCAGCCGTTAACCAATGAACGAATTTTAATGGCGCGAGTTTGACAATTGACAACTCATATGAGGGTTAAAACACCGTGCCTGAGATTCAAAGCTCTCAAATACCTTAATGACACGTGAAAAACAGTCACAAATAAACACTAACAGTGTCAATTTAGAAATGTGAAATTGTTTCGTTTTCCTCTCGAAAGTTTTTTTGCGTTTTAAGTCGATTAAATTCAGCACACCGTGGGGTAAGAACAACCCAAAACCCAGACCTCACACAGAAATTGTTCCACGGTTTAAAAAATCCAATCTATTAGTTTTAGATCTAGGACATAATGGGCTATCGCTGGTTTATGAGTCTCCTCCATTAAGGTAATCCATCCATTAGTAAATTTGTGATCATTTTCCATTAAGCGATCGTGGTAATTTCATAGAAAATGCCTTTGTAGACTTTGAGTAAAGAGCCTATGATTTAAAGTCGGATTCTTGCACCTGTTCAAGCATTTGAAGGACCATGATCACAATATAATAAAGATGGATGGATTACATTAAAAACTTAATTATTCAAAACCGTTTCAATAAAGTATTGGAAAATGGAAAACCAACCTTGATAGAAAAATACTCTTATAAGTACATAGTACCTCATATTTTTGTTGATATTCAATTTCATTGATAATGTTTTAATGGTTTTTCTTGGGTAGATTTATCCATGGATGATCATCTCGCCATTTATCCAAGAACGATTTTCATGGCGGTTAATTTTCATTATTAATATCGTCCGCGAAATCAACCAAAATTAGCGGCCAGCAAAAAAAAAATGATATAATTCTTGCAAAAGAACCGTATATAGAGCAGACCTAATTGTGCGCGCTGGAATAGATACACACACTATAACATGTATAGAACTTTATCTTCCTAGATGAATGGCGAGCTTAGAATACATACAAATGCAGTACGCTCATTTACACGAGACAAATAACAAGATATAAATATGGCACAAAGTGTAGGAAAATGAACTACAATTTGATGTTCATCATTATCATCGCCGTCAGTGTCAATAAAACTGATGAATCGAGGGATTACATATATTCAAAAAATGCAGATGTTTAGTTTCGATATTCGAAAAAATGCATACATGATACTTTCGAATATTCGAAAAATGCAAAAAATATCCGTTTCGAGCATTCAACAATTGAAAGCATTACAATTCGAATAGTGTTGCTAAATTTAGATAATTTGATTTTTTTCTCAATAATAATAATATTTTATTGTATTTATTTTCCTTTCTGTATTATTCTACCTTTTTACTTTTAATTATATGTAACGAATTAATATATTTTTTAAACTTTAAGTTTTATTTCGGGTTTCAATTTTATCTTTTTCACAGGCCTCAAAAGGCGTTGATCCAAACTATATTTACAAGTAATCGCAATTATGTTGAAAAATAAAATACAAGAAATAAATAAATAGCTGACGGAATGATTTTTGTTTGGAAACATTTCTATAATCTGGTTATTTCGATTAAACACTTTTGTTGTAAAATAAAATACAAGATCTAATATTTTACGGAATATTTCTTGTTTGAAAACAGTTCTTTAACCTTGTTATTTCGAATAAACACCTGAGACACGATACATGGAAATGTTATATAAGTGATACAGTTGTTAGACCTTTTACCACATAAAGACTTGTTTTGACTCATTGGCAAACACAGCAAACCCAGATCAGACAGCTCCCGAAAGTCTCATTCCAGCAGCCGTCTGATCAGGGTCTCCTCTGTTTGCTTGTACAATATTGTAGTTCAGAGTCTAAACACTCTACATGAAAAGATTTTTTCATTTACTATTCAAAATTCAGGTCATACATTTAAACAATAATAACCATGAGACAAAGGGTTAAACTAGTCATCCGCGGCATTAAGGCATTTATATTTGTGGGTTTTGTGGACGGTTTAATTCATGTATATTAATCACAAGACAATGTCCTTTCATAGCTTTCAATCACGAAGCCGCTAAAATAACATCTTAACTGACTTAAAGGCATATTAAGCGAAATTAAATAGTAGAGATAATAAAATTTGATTTTTTCAGTATGTAATAGTATTTTGGAGGGGGTTGTGGTAATGGTGTTTTTTTGTTGTTTTTTTAGGGTGTTTAAACCTTATGAGTAAATAAGCCTCGTTGGGAAAAAAAATACACACTTTAATGAATCGCTATGATTAAGACGCTTTCGTTAATGGGAAGTAAAATGCTATCTAGTATTTCCTTTCCTTTTTTCACTGAAATATAGATAATTATTTCTATTGAACGAAATATGTTTTCCACAAAGAAAACCGGCATCATCTGTTTGAAATAATACAGTACCGTATTCTGTTATCAAAGTGAATCTTACCTTAATATGCAAACTCCATTTTAGACACCGGATATTAATGAATCTCTTGTATCCTCAGCAACGTTTAATTTCCGAGTTAAAGGCGATTTCTTCAATTTCTTTGAATCTATTTCTAACATTTAATTATCAAGATAAGTTCACATGAAACAAACTGATGCACTTCGTTGATTAATCTGCATTTCTTATTGCGAAGCTCAAGTGAACAGAAAAGAACCTGTTCAAAATGTTGATACATTGCATTTTTAGAGGTAGGTTCTTCAACATTGGCTATATTTCATCCGCAATTTATTCTTAAAACACCAGTAGTGTTCCCGTTTCACATTTATCAAACATTGCCTCTTTTATTAACACTGTAGCCTAAATAATTCTACCAAAGGAATGTCGTCACGTAGATTCAGTCGCTTTAACCAATAAATAAAATCCAACGTGAAAAATCCTTCGTCTGCAGAAAATGAACGCGGAAAAAACACGAGCACTGTAAACACGGTGTCGTAGACGTACACATACAAATGTAGTTAGAAGAGGCAGTATACTTCCGTGTTTATACGGGATTCCAGTGCGATAGTATCTCTCTCCTATATGATTAATTAATGCTTAGCACGAACGTTTGATCCAGTGCCGTTATAATGTCACCAGATAATGTTCACCGACACTGCCTCGTCGCTCCACGCGCAGCAGAGCTGTACAAGTCTCGGGCGAAACGCCTTTAATTTTTACAATAATAGAAAATGTAAATGCAGACGAGAATCAGTGATAATACAATAGATTTTAGTCTGAATCGTATTAACATTTAAACTATGGTGATTATGCTGAACTGTTTTGTTTCAGTTAAAAAGTATCCGCAAAAGTTTTGTCGGTAGACTTATTTCGGATAGATACGAAAGCGCGGAAAATGAGCTATCGTCTGCTCTGCGAGAAAATCCCGATGTTATTGAATACTCTTGAAAGACCCGCCGTTCCGATAATTTCATTTGAACTATCGCTTTTCCTTAGTAACAGCATTGCGCCTTTCATCTGTGCAACCGAGTCAAACAGATACCAAATGTATGTATACAGATAATGTCGGCATTATAGCGGTAGCTGTTATATGCACTTGTCATCAGAGTTTGCGTTGTGTCTCGCTTCATTACAACGCGGACTTTATTTGATTTCCTTCTCTACATAAGATTGCTCTTACCGGAGAGAGCGAGTCGCGAACACCCCATAATTGGTGGCGTTTGTTTATGTCTTCCCCTACTCCGCTTCCTGTTGTCTTCCTTCGTCTGTCGTGACGTTGTCCCTTTGCCTATTGAAGTGATTGGGGTGACGACTCGCTGTCCTGCAACTCATGGCCGCAATGAATTTCCTTGATTGTTCCCAAAGGCAAATACAGCACGATTACTTTCTGTGGAAAAGTCACCGACGCAAGTGTGCATAAAAGAACAATAAGTGGGAGGAAGGGAAAATAGTCTCGTGGAAGAGCGACACGTCGCTTCTCCATAGAGGACGATATGCATGAACTATAACATATAAAGATAATATAATATCAGGAGAATGCTGTCATTCCGTGACTAAAGTCATGCGCCATTACAATAAGTAATATCACTGCAGAACCGGTCTGCTAATGAAATATTTACTGTGAATTGCATGAATATGTCGAATGCTGGATGGATGGGCGGGCGAACTGGCAGTTACAAATACTCTTACATGATGAGCGCTAGGCATGTGAAATAATTATATTACCAATATCATTTCAGCGATTTCGATATGGCGAGATTAGGAATCGAGCCCATGTCTTTTGGCTTTGTGACAGGCTCCCCAAAACCTCAGCCACCATGACCGGTGACATTAAGATAGAAAAAAGGCCTAATCAAATCCATAGTAAATCTTTTTTACCATCACAGAACGGGAAAGACGCGACGTTCCTATACCATTACAGGGTGATGGACTTGAAAATAAATCTTCATTCACACATCTAAGAAGAAGTTCACTTGATTAGTCCCAGCGTTAAATCATCTTCAACAATTTCGTTAGTAGACACGGGTCTCCCTTGACGACGATCCGTCACTCAAGTTCGGCCATTTCTTGGTCTGGACCAGACAGTTTAGAATGAGATCACTCACGTCGTCCGTCCATCTTAGTCGGACCCCTAGATTAACGGACTGTCCTTAATTGCATAAACATCGGGCTCTTGTTCCTGGAATTCCGGTCTTGCATAAGTCTTCTTAAACAAATGGATCTGTCTATCATTACACGCTTAAACCGTCTCTATGCCCATTTGCCCTTTGCAAAAACAGAAAAAGAAAAAAGAAGAGTTTAATGATTTTAGTTGTGTCTGACGAAGTCACTCACAGCTATACTAAACAAATTCCGAGCATTCGATTCTCTAATTTGAAAACCGAATATCCTCTCAATTTTGTAAATATGATTGAACGATTAAACATAACTTTACAATACAGGTTCGCTGAGATTATGAAAAACGTGCTGTTTGATTTTTTGTCAAAATAAATATTTACGGGAAACAATAATGCAGGGGCCTCCGTGGCCTAGAGGGTAAAGTCGCTGACTTCAACACTCTCTCATCCCCTCACCGCGTGGGTTCGAATCCCGGCGACAGGGTCATTCGGATTTTCATGTGAGGAAGCTTTCCAGTTGGCTTGCGGTAGGTCGGTAGTTCTACCCGGATGCCTCCGTGCATTCGGGGTCATCCTCCACCTGTAATTAGCTGGACGTCGCTATATGAATGAAATACTGTCGAAGCGACGGTAAACTCCAATAGTCAAGTGAAGTTAAGTGAAGTCAATAAATATGCAGGTTTTGGTCAGTTCATATGATTTTAATGTTACAATTTCGAGACAGAACGATTGAAGTCCGATGCAAATCCGTATGAAATACTAATAATCAAAAGAAACTATCGACCTGAAATCTATCTCCAGTGGGATGCTTTAATACTATAAAATGACAGACCTATAAGAAAATACATGTAGTCAGGAGCCACATTACCTGTAAGCACAGACATTTTGCATAATAGACTTACTCCGGAATAACTAACACAGTGTGTGCAAACACACTTTTACTATCAGACTACAAAGAATAAATATAAGAATAATTTAATTACAACTGTGCTGCATGTTTTCAGTAACACTACATGGACCTATTGGTTTTACCTACATGAATAAAAAAAAACACATTTATGTAGGCTCCAGATACCGTCTATTACCGCAATGAATCGCTGGACAGAGAACAAATCAAAGCGCCGATAGCGCTGAGAAATTAGGGTTTTTAATGTGACGATGTTGCGTTTATTTTGTTTGTCAAGGTGGATTAATAAACGAGGATCAAATTTTCAAACGATGCCAAAAAAACCTATGTTATGAGCTCGTTTTAACAGTCCTTTAACACGGTCGTTGCAAGAAAAAATAACCGCACTAATTCTGATTCATTGGTCTGCTTACAATTAGCACTACGTCATTCTCGCTCTCCCTGTTTCTCTTGCCTACAGTTTATAAGATCTGAAGCTCATCAAACCTTGTTCTCTTGCCTACAGTTTGTAAGATCTGAAGCTCATCAAACCTTGTTCTCTTGCCTACAGTTTATAAGATCTGAAGCTCATCAAACCTTGTTCTCTTGCCTACAGTTTGTAAGATCTGAAGCTCATCACACCTTGTTCTCTTGGCTACAGTTTATAAGATCTGAAGCTCAACAAACCTTGTTCTCTTGCCTACAGTTTGTAAGATCTGAAGCCCATCAAACCTTGTTCTCTTGCCTACAGTTTGTAAGATCTGAAGCTCATCAAACCTTGTTCTCTTGCCTACAGTTTGTAAGATCTGAAGCCCATCAAACCTTGTTCTCTTGCCTACAGTTTGTAAGATCTGAAGCTCATCAAACCTTGTTCTCTTGCCTACAGTTTGTAAGATCTGAAGCTCATCAAACCTTGTTCTCTTGCCTACAGTTTGTAAGATCTGAAACTCATCAAACCTTGTTCTCTTGCCTACAGTTTGTAAGATCTGAAGCTCATCACACCTTGTTCTCTTGCCTACAGTTTGTAAGATCTGAAGCTCATCAAGCCTTGTTCTCTTGCCTACAGTTTGTAAGATCTGAAGCTCATCAAGCCTTGTTCTCTTGCCTACAGTTTGTAAGATCTGAAGCTCATCAAGCCTTGTTCTCTTGCCTACAGTTTGTAAGATCTGAAGCTCATCAAGCCTTGTTCTCTTGCCTACAGTTTGTAAGATCTGAAGCTCATCACACCTTGTTCTCTTGCCTACAGTTTGTAAGATCTGAAGCTCATCAAGCCTTGTTCTCTTGTCTACAGTTTGTAAGATCTGAAGCTCATCAAACCTTGTTCTCTTGCCTACAGTTTAAGATCTGAAGCTCATCAACAGTTTGTAAGATCTGAAGCTCATCAAACCTTGTTCTCTTGCCTACAGTTTGTAAGATCTGAAGCTCATCAAACCTTGTTCTCTTGCCTACAGTTTGTAAGATCTGAAGCTCATCAAACCTTGTTCTCTTGCCTACAGTTTGTAAGATCTGAAGCTCATCAAGCCTTGTTCTCTTGCCTACAGTTTGTAAGATCTGAAGCTCATCAAGCCTTGTTCTCTTGTCTACAGTTTGTAAGATCTGAAGCTCATCAAACCTTGTTCTCTTGCCTACAGTTTGTAAGATCTGAAGCTCATCAAGCCTTGTTCTCTTGCCTACAGTTTGTAAGATCTGAAGCTCATCAAGCCTTGTTCTCTTGCCTACAGTTTGTAAGATCTGAAGCTCATCAAACCTTGTTCTCTTGCCTACAGTTTGTAAGTTCTGAAGCTCATCAAGCCTTGTTCTCTTGCCTACAGTTTGTAAGATCTGAAGCTCATCAAACCTTGTTCTCTTGCCTACAGTTTGTAAGTTCTGAAGCTCATCAAAACTTGTTCTCTTGCCTACAGTTTGTAAGATCTGAAGCCCATCAAACCTTGTTCTCTTGCCTACAGTTTGTAAGATCTGAAACTCATCAAACCTTGTTCTCTTGCCTACAGTTTGTAAGATCTGAAGCTCATCACACCTTGTTCTCTTGCCTACAGTTTGTAAGATCTGAAACTCATTAAACCTTGTTCTCTTGCCTACAGTTTGTAAGATCTGAAGCTCATCAAACCTTGTTCTCTTGCCTACAGTTTGTAAGATCTGAAGCTCATCAAACCGTGTTCTCTTGCCTACAGTTTGTAAGATCTGAAGCTCATCAAACCTTGTTCTCTTACCTACAGTTTGTAAGATCTGAAACTCATCAAACCTTGTTCTCTTGCCTACAGTTTGTAAGATCTGAAACTCATCACACCTTGTTCTCTTGCCTACAGTTTGTAAGATCTGAAGCTCATCAAACCTTGTTCTCTTACCTACAGTTTGTAAGATCTGAAGCTCATCAAACCTTGTTCTCTTACCTACAGTTTGTAAGATCTGAAACTCATCAAACCTTGTTCTCTTGCCTACAGTTTGTAAGATCTGAAACTCATCAAACCTTGTTCTCTTGCCTACAGTTTGTAAGATCTGAAACTCATCAAACCTTGTTCTCTTGCCTACAGTTTATAAGATCTGAAGCCCATCAAACCTTGTTCTCTTGCCTACAGTTTGTAAGATCTGAAGCTCATCACACCTTGTTCTCTTGCCTACAGTTTGTAAGATCTGAAACTCATCAAACCTTGTTCTCTTGCCTACAGTTTGTAAGATCTGAAACTCATAAACCTTGTTCTCTTGCCTACAGTTTGTAAGATCTAAAACTCAGTTTGTAAGATCTGAAGCTCATCACACCTTGTTCTCTTGCCTACAGTTTGTAAGATCTGAAACTCATCAAACCTTGTTCTCTTGCCTACAGTTTGTAAGATCTGAAACTCATTAAACCTTGTTCTCTTGCCTACAGTTTGTAAGATCTAAAACTCATCAAACCTTGTACTCTTGGCTACAGTTTGTAAGATCTGAAACTCATCAAACCTTGTACTCTTGGCTACAGTTTGTAAGATCTGAAGCTCATCAAGCCTTGTTCTCTTGCCTACAGTTTGTAAGTTCTGAAGCTCATCAAACCTTGTTCTCTTGCCTACAGTTTGTAAGATCTGAAACTCATCAAACCTTGTTCTCTAGCCTACAGTTTGTAAGATCTGAAACTCATCAAACCTTGTTCTCTTGTCTACAGTTTATAAGATCTGAAGCTCATCACACCTTGTTCTCTTGCCTACAGTTTGTAAGTTCTGAAGCTCATCAAACCTTGTTCTCTTGCCTACAGTTTATAAGATCTGAAGCCCATCAAATCTTGTTCTCTTGCCTACAGTTTGTAAGATCTGAAGCTCATCAAACCTTGTTCTCTTGCCTACAGTTTATAAGATCTGAAGCCCATCAAATCTTGTTCTCTTACCTACAGTTTGTAAGATCTGAAACTCATCAAACCTTGTTCTCTTGCCTACAGTTTGTAAGATCTGAAGCTCATCACACCTTGTTCTCTTGCTACAGTTTGTAAGATCTGAAGCTCATCAAACCTTGTTCTCTTGCCTACAGTTTGTAAGATCTGAAGCTCATCAAACCTTGTTCTCTTGCCTACAGTTTGTAAGATCTGAACTCATCAAACCTTGTTCTCTTGCCTACAGTTTGTAAGATCTGAACTCATCAAACCTTGTTCTCTTGCTACAGTTTGTAAGATCTGAAGCTCATCAAACCTTGTTCTCTTGCCTACAGTTTGTAAGTTCTGAAGCTCATCAAACCTTGTTCTCTTGCCTACAGTTTGTAAGATCTGAAGCTCATCAAACCTTGTTCTCTTGCCCACAGGCCTACAGTTTGTAAGATCTGAAGCTCATCAACCTTGCTCTCTTGCCTACAGTTTGTAAGATCTGAAGCTCATCAAACCTTGTTCTCTTGCCTACAGTTTGTAAGATCTGAAACTCATCAAACCTTGTTCTCTTGCCTACAGTTTGTAAGATCTGAAGCTCATCAAACCTTGTTCTCTTGCCTACAGTTTGTAAGATCTGAAGCTCATCAAACCTTGTTCTCTTGCCTACAGTGTAAGATCTGAAGCTCATCAAACCTTGTTCTCTTGCCTACAGTTTGTAAGATCTGAAGCTCATCAAACCTTGTTCTCTTGCCTACAGTTTGTAAGATCTGAAGCTCATCAAACCTTGTTCTCTTGCCTACAGTTTGTAAGATCTGAAGCTCATCAAACCTTGTTCTCTTGCCTACAGTTTGTAAGATCTGAAGCTCATCAAACCTTGTTCTCTTGCCTACAGTTTGTAAGATCTGAAGCTCATCACACCTTGTTCTCTTGCCTACAGTTTGTAAGATCTGAAGCTCATCAAACCTTGTTCTCTTGCCTACAGTTTGTAAGATCTGAAGCTCATCAAACCTTGTTCTCTTGCTACAGTTTGATAAGATCTGAAGCTCATCAACCTTGTTCTCTTGCCTACAGTTTGTAAGATCTGAAACTCATCAAACCTTGTTCTCTTGCCTACAGTTTGTAAGATCTGAAGCTCATCACACCGTGTTCTATTGCCTACAGTTTGTAAGATCTGAAGCTCATCAAACCTTGTTCTCTTGCCTACAGTTTGTAAGATCTGAAGCTCATCAAACCTTGTTCTCTTGCCTACAGTTTGTAAGATCTGAAGCTCATCAACCTTGTTCTCTTGCCTACAGTTTGTAAGATCTGAAGCTCATCAAACCTTGTTCTCTTGCCTACAGTTTGTAAGATCTGAAGCTCATCAAACCTTGTTCTCTTGCTACAGTTTGTAAGATCTGAAGCTCATCAAACCTTGTTCTTGCTACATTTTAAATCTGAAGCCATCAACTTGTTCTCTTGCTAAGTTTGTAAGATCTGAAGCTCATCAAACCTTGTTCTCTTGCCTACAGTTTGTAAGATCTGAAGCTCATCAAACCTTGTTCTCTTGCCTACAGTTATTAAGATCTGAAGCCATCAAACATTGTTCTCTTGCCTACATTTGTAAGATCTGAAGCTCATCACACCTTGTCTCTTGGCTACAGTAAACCTTGTTCTCTTGCCTACAGTTTTAAGATCTGAAACTCATCAAACCTTGTTCTCTTGCCTACAGTTTGTAAGATCTGAAGCTCATCAAACCTTGTTCTCTTGCCTACAGTTTTAAGATCTGAAGCTCATCAAACCTTGTTCTCTTGCCTACAGTTTGTAAGATCTGAAACCATCACACCTTGTTCTCTTGCCTACAGTTTGTAAGATCTGAAGCTCATCAAACCTTGTTCTCTTGCCTACAGTTTTAAGATCTGAAGCTCATCAAACCTTGTTCTCTTGCCTACAGTTTTGTAAGATCTGAAATCAAAGCCTTGTTCTCTTGCCTACAGTTTGTAAGATCTGAAGCTCATCACACCTTGTTCTCTTGCCTACAGTTTGTAAGATCTGAAACTCATCAAACCTTGTTCTCTTGCCTACAGTTTGTAAGATCTGAAGCTCATCAAACCTTGTTCTCTTGGCTACAGTTTGTAAGATCTGAAGCTAAACAAACCTTGTTCTCTTGCCTACATTTTGTAAGATCTGAAGTCCATCAAACCTTGTTCTCTTGCCTACAGTTTGTAAGATCTGAAGTCCATCAAACCTTGTTCTCTTGCCTACAGTTTGTAAGTTCTGAAGCTCATCACACCTTGTTCTCTTGCCTACAGTTTATAAGATCTGAAGCTCATCAAACCTTGTTCTCTTGCCTACAGTTTGTAAGATCTGAAGCTCACAACCTTGTACTTCTTGCCTACAGTTTGTAAGATCTGAAGCTCATCAAACCTTGTTCTCTTGCCTACAGTTTGTAAGATCTGAAGCCCATCAAGCCTTGTTCTCTTGCCTACAGTTTGTAAGATCTGAAGCTCATCACACCTTGTTCTCTTGCCTACAGTTTGTAAGATCTAAAGCTCATCAAACCTTGTTCTCTTGCCTACAGTTTGTAAGATCTGAAGCTCATCAAACCTTGTTCTCTTGCTACAGTTTGTAAGATCTGAAGCTCATCAAACCTTGTTCTCTTGCCTACAGTTTGTAAGATCTGAAGCTCATCACACCTTGTTCTCTTGCCTACAGTTTGTAAGATCTGAAGCTCATCACACCTTGCTCTCTTGGCTACAGTTATTAAGATCTGAAGCTCATCACACCTTGCTCTCTTGGCTACAGTTATAAGATCTGAACTCATCACACTTGCTCTCTTGCCTACAGTTTGTAAGATCTGAAGCTCATCAACCTTGTTCTCTTGCCTACAGTTTGTAAGATCTGAAGCTCATCAAACCTTGTTCTCTTGCCTACAGTTATTAAGATCTGAAGCCCATCAAACATTGTTCTCTTGCCTACAGTTTGTAAGATCTGAAGCTCATCACACCTTGCTCTCTTGGCTACAGTTATTAAGATCTGAAGCTCATCACACCTTGCTCTCTTGCATACAGTTTGTAAGATCTGAAGCTCATCACACCTTGTTCTCTTGCCTACAGTTTATAAGATCTGAAGCTCAACAAACCTTGTTCTCTTGCCTACAGTTTGGAAGATCTGAAGCCCATCAAACCTTGTTCTCTTGCCTACAGTTTGTAAGATCTGAAGCTCATCAAAACTTATCAATCAACTTCAGAGACTTCGGTGCTTTGATTTTAGTATTTTACGTACAATAATTTCAATTAGTTAATTAATTGACTTATTAAAATTTTATTTATTTATCAACAAAATGTATTAACTTATGTATATTTGTTTCTGTTAAATTATTGTTTATTCCTTTGTTTCAGATGTATTTTAGCGCTTAAATTTTTATGTTGTTATAATTTTATCTGAGTTATATATGTTATTGCATTATTCACCTTAATATTACATTATTAGTAAAGTCTAGTTTGGCAAAGTATACCTTTGTATACCTTTGTTTGTTAACTTGGGTCGAAACGTCCTACCGACACTATTTTAGTGATTCAGTTTTTCATGTCAACATAAGATAAATATATTGCTGCCTCGAGTGGCAGATTCAGATTATCCTGACACCGGGCCAACCCGTTCCGGAACTACCATTATGACAGTGGGAACGCCATACAAGGGAATTGGATTGCATTTTGAGAAGTCTGGTATGTGGCAGCCAGGGATCGATTCAACCACCTCCAGCTCTCGTGGAAAACGCTTTTACCTTTCAGCAACCGGAACCTATTATGCTGTTGTAATATTGTGCTGTGATTTGCTATACTGTAGTTTTATTTATTTATTTATTTATTTATTCGTCTTTTTATGAACTATTCATTCATTTCTTTTTTATTTTAAATTATTTATTTCTGTATTTCTTTATCTAATTACTAAAATACACGGATCAGCAAAGCCATTCAGTTTTAACATATTTATTACAGTATGCACCATGGGAAAGCAACAGGACTCTGGAGAAAGTACCAAATACCTATAAAATTAATCTTCACTCTCCCTGCAGAGTATGTCTGCTGCATGAAATGTTCACTTCAGATGATACTTACATATAAGGATTTGTTTCTAAGATATCTGTGTGCAGGAAAACGTATTACATTTATAAATTGTCATGATTTATAACTTATCTCAGGAGAAAGAGATCGAAATTTGCAATCCACGTAAAAACGTTTTGAAAAATGTGTGTTAAAAGTATGATCCCGGCAGTTGTATTCTTACACTGTGCCGGGGGAGAGGGGTAAGCAGTCGTCTGCAGCAATATCTTGTCCATACGTCTATACCGGGGACTCAGGGTGCTGGAGATCAATTTGTACAGATTTGAGACTTGGTTTAGACTCGGATTACAGTCACAGACGGATGAAAAGTCAAGTCAAACCATGGCTAAAGACATGTTCAAGTTTACATGGGAATCATACTGGATTGTAAAAACACGACACACGAAATAAAAAAAAAATCTGTAATTCGTGTCTTGATATATACATAAAAAAAATCATAGGGCAATTTAAATACTATCAAAATATAATTCTCTGCATATATCTATTGTGACTAAAATAGTACGAAAATCTTAAATAAATGAAATTATTTTACTTATTATGAAATTAATCATTTCAGTATAAATGTCGTATTTCATCTTTTTAAAAAATGTCAGTTGTAATCATTTTATAAAAATGATGCTGTATTTGGGGGCCCACTTTGAAAAAAATGTTTAATTTTATCAAAAATATATATCTGTACATTTTTATTAACCAGTACAAGGGAAACATATAAACTGCGTGACCAATATCAATAAGAAAATATAAGTTGTATGTTCTATGTCTGGTCATTATAAAAAAGAAGAAAATTGTGTGTCCTCTGACTGACCAATGTAAAAGTGTGAAGAGGGGACTACAGTCCAATTCACGGAATGTAACAAAAATGTGTTCTCTGACTGACCAATATAAGGAAGAATATAAACAACTGGTGTATAATTACGTTCGGACAATATCTCGTCTGTGCCAGCTGATCTACATCATTATTTCAGCACAAAAGTTTTAGAACGACCCACTGACAGCATTTCAGTCACTCGGTGACTGTCTGCATGGGAAGTATATTATTCAACCTCACTGTCGAATCAAACTGTAGACAAATGGCATGATACCCAACCCATTTACATTAACCTGACATGACTAATCATTCCTTGAAATACCCTTTATGCAGTGGAAATATACCAATATGACTTAAGCAGGTCGCAGTAGGTATTGCCCCAAGACACCCTGTTAACGTGGTGGACACACACATTTTTCGGCCATCGAAACGAAAAGTTAATTGCATGAAAAATGTTCAATGCTAATTATGCTGGTGAAATAAGATTTTCAGTTTTAAGAATTGTATTACAAATGTGCAACCATAACTCCGTGACGTTATCGACATATTCTTTTTTACTGCCCGCGACAAATTTACTTATTATTGATATGTTGTTGCTGATTTTTAGGTATATATTAAATTGATACAAATCGAATACTAATTCCCATCTATGTTCATGTAAAACTGTTCATATCTATTCATTTGTTTATTTCAATCTGTCACATTTGAATGTTCAATAAAAAATACTATTATTAAACAGAAAATGGAGAGTACCCCTCCATATACTTTGCGTCAGTTATTCAACGGTGCGCTCCCTTGTATATAAAATTGTATAGTTCGGTAATATACGGTATTAGTCGCTGATTTGAAGCATGTCCTAAGCTGCCGATCAAGGGACCACAATAGTGTGTCCACTTAACAGAGGTGGTCACTTTATGATGGATAAACAGATAACAAAGTGCTATAGTTTGGTTTGATAACCGTTTCAAACAGGAGGACACTAGTACAGGCTCGACTGTAATCTTTTTTTTTTTTTATACAAAATTAACAATCTTTGTGATATTTATTAATTTAAAATATGTGTTGTTGTTAGAACGAGACTTGGTAAACAAGGAATATCACAATGATGCATATAAGAAAATGAACATTAAAAAGGGGATTTTAATTAATCAAGGTCGTGGAATTTTTTAACCACTCAGTACAAAATCATTTCTATCTTTTTTAATATTTTATTACTTTTTTTAAATAAAGTTAAAACAGTTGTCCAGTCGCTCCCAATGTCAAAGGATTATAACAAAGGGCGAAATTCTATACAATGTAAATATTAGGCATGCGTTTAGTATGCCAAACCGTATGTAACTGGTCGCTTTATATAGACAGCTATTGAATTGTCATGCTGCTCACGTGCACCTTATGCTGTACAAAGGTATACGTTAACATCGTGGTAAATGACATTGAGACAGTTTCATAGCTGACTGTAAAAGTACTTCATACGGTTTCGGCATACTAATCAAACGCTTGTTTAGCTTTTAGCTGTAATTTTAATGGATGATTGGTATTAAACAATCTCCATGCAGAGTTGCCGTTCGTTCCTCACATAACATCTCTGCAACGGGCTTAATGACACGAATCTTGTCAAAACAGAAAGCATTCATCTAACGCGGATTTTAAGTGTATTTTACGGATCTAAAGTATAGAAACATTGAATAAATACTTTTTGAATCATCATAAAACGTATGTAAAATATTAATTTTAAATGTTAATATCGGAACTATTTTCTGCCTTATTTCTCCGATGGGAACAATCCGCAAACGCTCGTCTGCAAATGTAAATATTTACAGGTTTAGCCGGATATCGTAATTTAAAGCCAGTTTTTTTATTTTCATAATTTGTAATTTTAATGACCATTTCGATCAGGATCAGTGGTGCTATTTATATATATAGTTCATAGTTTAAGGGGCCTATCTAGTCTCCTTCAAATTAAATATTTGAACAACGGTCTGGATGACGTCATATATTTGGAACTACTTTCTGAGCCCACCACAGAGGAGAATGTAATGTAAGCCGATGTGTAAGAGAGTGGGTATTAACTTGAAAACAACAACCAGCCCTGCGTTCAGTTAACCAAAACGTTCGCATCTGTTATGGATCTGGTTCCCTGCTTATACACTGAATGCTATAATACAACATGGATACAAACGCTAACGTTATGGACTTTTAAGGGTAACTCAGCGCAGGGTAGAAATCCGTTTTCACAGTTTTGTAATTAAAAAAATTCAAACGTATTATTACTAAGAGTAGTTAATAACAATAAAAGTTTGAAAAAAAAACAAAAAAAAAAAAAACGTCGACCATGCACTGGTTACTGGTTTTATTTATTTATTTATTTATTTATTTTTCTCTCTACGCGTCGTATCTAAATATTTAATTTTCATTCCAAAACACATCAGTCTATTTAAGGGAGATGTTATAATTATCTTGAATTACTTTAGTGTAAGTTACTGAATTGTTCTCATAGAATTATAGAATCATACCATTCGTGTACTTATTTGTACTTTTAAATAGTGTTACTGAATTTCAAACATTTAAAAATTAATAAAAGTGTTTTGATTATTAATAACATGGTTGGTGTGGTAGATCTATACAAAATAACTAATAAAATAATAAACTTACCTTACTGAAAACTGAAATTTCATAACGTTTAGTTGTATTGAACGTTCCTATAATTATGTAACTCAGCGGAATACTTCATTAAATATGCTTTTTTTTTCTTTTTATTATTAAAATGTGTTTCTTGTGTGATTCTCTATAATCATGCAAAGATTAGAAAAATCTCATGGCTAGTTTTAATTTTTCTTCTTTGACTTAGTTTTTATTAATAAAACTGTAGTGGGCGCGTATGCCTTTAAGTAATGTACGCATTGAATGGGTGTTACTATGTTATAGAAATCTACAATTGTCATATGATGCTCAATTTTCTTGAATTGATCAATATGCACATAATTGGCTATCCGGCTATCCGGTCCCAGTGGCCGAGTGGTTAGTGCGTCCGTCTCGGCGCTCAGCATATAACTTAGGGTAGTTCCAGAACAGAACAGTTTCCCTAAAAGAAAACCTTGTTGGCTCGGCGTCAGGATATCAGGATAATGTGACTGTGTGTGGTATCGTGTCGTATTTCTACGGCATGATACTGCAGTGTTCGGAAACATCTGTCTCAAGTAGACATCGTCTCCAAATGACTGAAATACTGTCAGAAAATTCAATAAACAAACATGATATGTCAAAACATTTAAGCGAAATCACTAGTTCTTCACGGGTTTGATATAAGCAAGACTTTATATACTTGCGTGAAATATAAAAAAAATATATGTATTTTTCTGAATATTGTTTACTTTTTCCATAAATAGAAAGAAAGTGTTAAATTGCACATTATCCTTCCTCTCTCCCCCCCCCCCTCTCTCTCTCTCCCCCCCCCCCCCCCCCCCCACCCCCTCACTCTCTCTCTCTCTCTCTGTCTGCCAGTCTGTCTGAGAGAGAGACAGAGAGAAAGACTTGATTTGATATAGTTTTGTTGATATAGGAAGACAAAATCAATTTCGTAAACTTCTAGCTAGGGTAGTACCATATACCTGCAGAAGTTAAGAGAGAGAGAGAGAGAGAGAGAGAGAGAGAGATGAAAAGAACAGGAATAAAAACATACATTATACAGAAAGACAAAGAGCAAGTGTATAATTTACTAAGCACATGATCTTGATTGTACAAGTCATTTCCCTTCCAATACTGTAAAATAATTAATTTTCATTGACATAGAATTTCTTTGATTATGTACCTAAGGGAATTTCGTTGGTACATTTATTCGTGGATCTATGATCTAGAAAACGATAGGTCTATAAGTGACAAATTTTCTTTGGGATTAATATTGGGATAAAACCCTCCACGAAATTGACGAAATTTAGTGTCCTACGAAAATTAATGATTTCACAGTAAGCATTATTATTATTATAATTACCTTGAGAATGTTTTTATTCATGAGTCCCCGCAAAAAGAAACACACACACACAGTTGCAGAAACTCAAGATCTCTAAAATCTAGGAATAGAGATAAGATATGCAGTTTTAAAGAGATTTAACGAAATACAACTTAAAGCAATAAAATATTATACAACATGTGTATTTGGATATATCTATACCCGCAAAAACCTTAATTTTGAAGAACTGGCAGCCTCTAGAATGTGAATTCGGGAATAAAGTCTTCTTTAAGGTTAAGTCCCTGTAATGGTTCCGCTACATCTTGGACCATTTAACCTCTACAACGATAACCAAGTAACCTAATGAAACATTAGGAAACCTTCGGTATCTCCGTGAAAGGCCATGAGGTCCGAAATGTAGCGAAACCATTACAGGGACTTTACCTTAAGTATAGATGTAACGAAACGTAAAGTATATGTAATGTAAATGAAAAAATAAATCATATAATATAAACATCTATATACTAGATATGTACCAGAGTCCAGCGTGGATTACCCTAAACTCGACTGACAGCATTGTTTAAATAACATAACAATATGACATTTTGTAGAAAGCAAATAAAATAAAACGAGGTTAAAAAAGAAACGTATTTTTAATCAAAATCATCAATAGTGTTTATAATCACAATGTTTTTTTGTTGTTGTTGTTTTTTTACGATGTCATTGCTCCGCAGATTATAAAACGAAACCCCCCCCCCCCCCCCCACAAACACACACAAACATCGCCTTTGTAAATGTATTTAAGTGCAAATACCGGACTATTTAAATAGAAATTACAGCTATTTCAGGAACATACATATTTAAGTAATTGAGGTCTCCGTGGTCGAGAGGGTACAGTTGCTGACTCTAACACTCACTCAGCCCCTTACCGCGTGGGTTCGAGTCCCGGCAAGGTCATTCGGATTTTCATGTGAGGAAGTCTTCCAGCTGGCTTGCGATACGTCGGTGGAACTACCCGGATGCTTCAGTGCATTCGGGGTCTTCCTCCACCTGTAATAAGCTGGACATCGCTATATGACTGAAATACCGTCGCAGCGACGGTAAACTCATTCAATCAAACATATTTATGTTATACACGGTATCGACAAATATACACAGATATTGATTTTTGTAGACCATAAGAGGGATAATAAGGGACATAACTCTTACGATAATTCAATAAAGTCATTGTGTGAGTTATTTTTAGGACATGCTATTTGTTTACAATATGGCGACTGGTGGGATAAGTAGATACAAGGCTTCTGAAGAAACGTTTGACTATACGTGTTCAGTTTGCAATAAAAAGAACAGGATCAGAGAGGCTGTGAAACACTGCCAGGAGTGTCATAAGTACCTGTGTACTTCTTGTTTGGAACAGCACAATGAATACCATGTGGGGCACACCTTGGTTGAACCCTCGGCCGCAACAGTAGGTGGCGTTGTCATGCCAACGGAAAAATGCCGAGAACATAGCAACGAGGCGCTGAAACTGTGGTGTAAACAGCACGATGAAATACTTTGCAGCATGTGTGTTATCAAGAATCACAGGTAGGTGAAAACGAAAGTAGGAGATGAATTATTTCTTCAAGTACAACTGTTATTACAATATGTCTGGGTGGGGTACACTTCTTGCGTTATTAAAACTTCAGACAAAAATATATTTTATCCTTTATAGATATGTTATGTTTAAAGATATTTTATTCAAGGTAATAAGAACATATAATATTAACACACAATCAAATAAGGATAAGCACGAAAGATAAAATATGTTTTATAGGCATAACTCACTATCTCTGACTACAACACAGAAATTTTAAGACAAAGTTTTGGCAGAAATATAAAGGATTATATTTGATGTTTTTAAACAACTATGTGAATTTATTGTAAATAGAATTTTTTTATTATTCTATTTTATAAATACGCCAAGCCATATTCTTCAAATAATTAGGCACTTTAAAACTACAGATATTGGAAATATATTAAAGAGGCGAGACATCTATTTAATAATTATAAAAGCTAAGCCTTTTTTAACATTGAGCGGGGATGTTATGCAAGTTAAGTGGAAATGACGTATAATGTAAGTGAATATGAAATATTAACACATTTATTATGTTGATATATATATAATGTTAGTTTAAAAAAAAAAATGACATAATTTAGTCATTAATGCAATTATTTTGAATATTAATTGTCCACATTCCAGATCTTGTGGGGATGTCAAGTTTATTCACGAAGAGATCGACAACCTGTTAAAGGATCCCGAGCTACGTGAGACTGTAGCTGACATGAGGAGCACAAGAGAGCATCTCATAACATTGAAGAATAACCAGAAACTGAGAGAGAAATACCTGCTGAATGTAAAGAAGAAATATATTGACATGGTAGAACAGCAGCAAAGAAAGATCATTGATCTCATTAAGACCCTGGGAGAAGCGGCCATAGAAGAGATAAATACATGGTACAAGGAATGTAAAAGCATGATTAATGAAGCCAAGGAATCGAGCGATCAGCTTGAAAAAGACATGAGCACTTGTATTCAGCAACTGGATTCCTCATCCGAGAATAAATCTCAGGTGTTTGTCTCAATGAAGAATGGGCAGAAATTAATCAAAACAACTAAGGCATTTGTTTCTGACAGAGAAAACCAGACAAAACAATACACGAAGTATGAAATAAATCGTGATATAGAACAGCATTTGGCTACTCTCCAGTCTCTCGGGTCATTTCAGTCTGAGAAAAGAAAATATTTGTATAAGGCAACAAGCTTGGAGATGGTAAACGTTAAATTGTCACAGGACACTAGTCTATGTGATATAAGCGACACATGTATTCTGCCTGAAGGAGCCATTCTGTTAGCAGACGGCAGTAACAAAAAGTTGAAGCGACTCGACAGCTCTACCTATACCGTCACAGACTACACTGACCTCCCCGGGGATCCCTGGTCTGTGTGTTGTGTGGGGCAGCGGGAGGTGGCCGTGAGTCTTGGTTCCAGTAAGAAGGTACAATTTGTGACTATACGAAATAAAATGACTCTGAAAAACAGTTTTGAAGTAAAGGATTTCTGTGCTGGCATGTGTTACAGTGATGGAGAGTTGTTTATTTCTGATACTGGTTATAATGTGTATGTGTACAACTTGTCGGGTACATTACTTAGGATCATCAACCTAACGCCGTCTGGTGAGGTTCTTTTCTCTGTTTCTATGCACTTGGCTGTAGAGGGAGACAGGGTGTACGTGATGGACTATGACAATGGTCTCGTTTGTGTGGACAGAAAAGGGACGGAACTGTACAGGTACAGGGGTACACAGGTGGAGAATAGTTGTGGAGTATGTACAGATGGACAGGGTGGAGTGTTTCTGTGCGGGATTAGCTCCAATAATGTTGTCCAAATAGGCGAGAATGGGGAGGAGTTGGGTGTGGTACTGACCCAGGCTGATGGTCTGAAGAAACCCGTTTCCATATGCTTTGACCCCAGCAAAAACAAATTATTTGTCACAATCCGTGATAGTGACACTATTTTTGCGTTTGATTTAATGTGATATATTACAACGAAGGTTGTTTTTATCATTCTCAAGTTGTGGTATGATGAATCCTGGATTTGAAAAGGGTTGACTGAAATATTGTCGGTGGGACGTTAAACCAATAAACAAACATGTGTATGTGAGCGTGCCTCACAGGTGTCTTTACAGTTGCTGAGAGATAGTGAGACAAAGATAGAAGAGGTGTTTTAATACCAAATTTATATATACATTAATAGATAATGGATGTATTATATTCATTCGTTCCATTTTTCTATTATGGAAACTAGTCAATTATATATTATTTCTGCTTCTTTTGAAAAAGAAAGCGAAATATTATTATATACATTTATATTCTGCTAATTTCAACATTTCATCTTTAATTGATCTTCTTGGAAAAGGTGTGAGATTTTGAAACATAGTTCTTAAATAAATAATTTTTAAAAAAAAATGTTGTCTTCTAACGTTAGAGAGAGAGGGGGGGGGGAATAAGAAATGCGTAGTAAGAGTGCGCACAAAGAGAGAGAGAGAGATGCGCAATAGGAGGGCGCACAAAAAGAGAGTTGCGTACTAGGCGGGCAAACTAAAAGAGAGAAAGAGAGATGAGCATTAGGAATGCGGACTAAGAAAAGAAAGAAAAAGTTGCTCTGTAGGAGGGCGCACTTAAAGAGAGAAATGTGCACTAGGATGGCACACTAAGAGAGAGAGAGAGAGCGCGCAGACAGAGAGAGAGAGAAAGTGGCATTAGGGACCCACCTACTCTAAGGCGTAAAACATTCTATTTTTTTTATTTTTTTTTTTATTTTTTTTTTTTGGAAAGCTAGATCAAATGTGAACAATTAACATGTCAATTTACCTTTTACTGTTTTTTGTTGTTTTTTTTGCAATTTCAGACAGCTTTGCAGAAAAAACAAGAAATGTTTGTGAAACATATATGCCCCCCTCATATGCCATAATATGTATATAGCTATATTACATGCAAGGAGTTTGCCTTCATAATGTTGGCTTGTCACAAAAAATTCTCAAACTTAAAAAATTTTAATTAAAATATAATGTGCTAAAATGTGGAACTAAACATTTACTGAAATAAATGGGCTGGAGAAATATTTACACAAGTCCACAAAGATTTAAGTGAAAGAACATTGTCATTCCTATTGATATGCAACAACTGTAAAATATTTGAAGCAAAGGTTTTCAGCTGGACAATGCTTCCTTAACACAATGTACTGACCCCTAAAGTCCATAGAGGTTTTCTTTATTAATTACTATTAAGTATATGTTAAAACCAGACACAATGAGATTTTGAGTTATTAGTCAGACAGTGCTTAAATCGTACAAAATATTTATAAGAATCCAACTTATTAATTTGAAAACAGGGTTTTCTACATTTATAAGCAACAACTACATGAGGTTAGGACCTTAAGAGTAAAAATAAAAAGAAGTTATCACTTGGGCAAGACATTTATATAATGAATATATATCAACATGTGACATTGTGAACTTGACCTTTGGATGTTGACACCCAAATCAATAGAGGTCATCTACTCATTATAAGGAACAACCACATATAGTCTGAAATAGGACTAAAATTTTATTTGGACAATGCCAAGTCATCAAACATATATACAATTGCAACCTTGTGACCTTGACCTTTGAGGTATTGACACCAAAATGAATAGGGGTCATCTACTAATCATGAGCAACAGCCACATGAAGTTTGAGACTTGCAGGTCAAATAGAACTTAAGTTATCACTCGGTCAAGGTCTGGTATTAAACATACACAGCATGTGACCTTGTGACCTTGACCTTTGAGGTAATGACACCAAAATCAATAGGGATCATCTACTAATCATGAGCAACAACCACATGAAGTTTGAGACTTAAAGGTCAAATAGAACTTAAGTTATCACTCGGACAAGGTCTGGTATTAAACATACACAGCATGTGACCTTGACCTTTGAGGTAATGACACCAAAATCAATAGGGGTCATCTACTAATCATGAGCAACAACCACAAGAAGTTTGAGACTTAAAGGTCAAATAGAACTTAAGTTATCACTCGGACAAGGTCTGGTATTATACATACACAACATGTGACCTTGACCTTTGAGGTAATGACACCAAAATCAATAGGGGTCATCTACTAATCATGAGCAACAACCACAGAAGTTTGAACTTAAAGGTCAAATAGAACTTAAGTTATCACTCGGACAAGGTTGGTATTATACATACACAACATGTGACCTTGTGACCTTGACCTTTGAGGTAATGAACACCAAAATCAATAGGGGTCATCTACTAATCATGAGCAACAACCACAAGAAGTTTGAGACTTAAAGGTCAAATAGAACTTAAGTTATCACTCGGACAAGGTCTGGTATTATACATACATAACATGTGACCTTGACCTTTGAGGTAATGACACCAAAATCAATAGGGGTCATTACTAATCATGAGCAACAACCACAGAAGTTTGAGACTTAAAGGTCAAATAGAACTTAAGTTATCACTCGGACAAGTCTGGTATTATACATACACAACATGTGACCTTGTGACCTTGACCTTTGAGGTAATGACACCAAAATCAATAGGGGTCATCTACTAATCATGAGCAACAACCACAAGAAGTTTGAGACTTAAAGGTCAAATAGAACTTAAGTTATCACTCGGACAAGGTCTGGTATTATACATACACAACATGTGACCTTGTGACCTTGACCTTTGAGGTAATGACACCAAAATCAATAGGGGTCATTTACTAATCATGAGCAACAACCACATGAAGTTTGAGACTTAAAGGTCAAATAGAACTTAAGTTATCACTCGGACAAGGTCTGGTCTACCGACAGACCGACGGACCTACGGACCGACATGAGCAAAGCAATATTCCCCCTCTTCTTCGAAGGGGGGGCATAAAAACCTTTAGTTTGTACTAAACATCAGTCCATTCAGCTCAAATAAGTACTCGGTTACGGGTACATGTACACAGTATATAACTTAAAAAGCTGGGTGCATAGACAATAGCGGAGTCAGTCACCTGTGTCATTTTATCCAATCAACACGCGTTCTCTAGCTTCCTGATTATGAATAAATGCGGAATACTCGGATAATATTGCTTACAATATCTATTTACATTTTACGCGCTTTCTACCGACTTGAGAAACTTGATTTCGGGTGAAAGTATATGATTGCGCAAGTAATGTGTGATGGACTGATTAATGTCTATTATGAAATCATCTGGAAGCTTACAAGTATATTTAACCCTTTCCCTCATAGAGGAAACCATGAAAAGACCTATGCGAACAACATTAAACCAGATCAGCCTGCGAGTAACTCGCAGGCTAATCAGGTTTTATGCTGTTCGCTGCTCCTCAGTGGTCTGGAAATGAGGACTTTATAATTGAATTTGGTAAGGTTTAACAGTGGTTTTCTGCAGATCAGGCTTTATGTGGTACCTATTGAGTGCGTCAAAATGAGTCTATATGAGGGAAAGGGTTAAAGTGTGACAATGATCCCCCAAATTAGCTATTAATACGACCAATCTTAAAAAGACTTGTTCGTAACGTTTCAGGCGTAGTTCATCTTTGATTATTTACGAAAGTTAGTTGAAATTCGAAAATAAGCCGTATGTCACCAAAGTTATCGTAAGTAACTTGTTTAAACGAAGACAAGGCGATATAAAATCTTAGATTGAGATGGATATTTTTTGTCTCAGCCTCGAAATAAAAAAGGGTCGGTCGGGTAACCAGAAACAAACTTTTTACGCCTAATTAGACCCGCAATAAACCATGTACCGGTAATTGAAAGTATTTCATTTTACATGTTTCTCGCTCAGTACATTCACATCAAATCTAATTTTGATGAAATGAAACACGTCAATACCTTCATTATGGTTGACATGATACTCTTTACGACACAATCAAGAATCAATAAAGGACGTCACGGTGTGGAACGTGTGTACTGTCATGGACTGTCATGTGTGTCGGTCACGTGACTTATTACACGTATCAGTGACGTCATGATTGCTTATTGACCAAGTATTTTCAGCAAAAAAATATTATTTTGTATTAGATAGCGAACATATGCATACACGACACAAAATATAATTGTATGTTTAAAATATTTATTTGGTAATTAAGAAAGAAGATTTTGTAAAGATATATTATTTCAGCAGAATATTGTTTAGTGAAATGGAGGGCCTTCAAATACACATCATTACTTGTATATTTGCTTGTGTTATATGTGGGAGTCTTGTACAGTCACAGGTATGTTTCAGAATCTCTCTCTCTCTCTCTCCCTCTCTCTTTCTCTGTCTCTCTCTCTCTATCTTGTTTCTATTTTCATGAACTTGGAGACATAGTAAATTACTCTTATTTATCCAGGGCACAAAGGGAACAGCGTATGGCGTATATTATAAAGATAAAAGTAATAATTATTAAAAACAGCTTATTTAACAATATTTTTTTCACGATTGATAATCGTTATTATATCTTAAAACGATATTCTAATACAGTCTACAACAAAAACATATTCAAATGTCCTTATCATAACGTTATAATTATTTTTTTCTCAAAGGTAACAGAAGCCACTTGAAAACAATATTACATAATTATATTTAAAAAAAAAAATTTATGTTGAAATTATTGGTACAGGTTCACGGTTTATTTCATGTGTAATATCATAATTCAAGTTTCAAAGTTTATTGGCATAACGGGAGAATACTAAATGTTTTGACAATTTCAAAGACAGTTCAGAAAATAGAACATTCATGTAAATATACACACATAAATATAAATATATGAAACTTATAATAATCTTATGTAATAATTTGAACATAACAACTGATGCATATTCCTTCTTTGGTGTGGCAACGTTAAATGTCGCACCAACGCTAAATGTCGCAACCAACGTTAAATGTTGCACCAACACTAAATGTCGCAAAACCTCCTGACGTTATATGTGTCGCATCTGTAACACCATATGTCGCAAAAAATTACACTCCCGCTATATGTCGCAACATCAACGCTAAATATCGCACTCCTTTATAAGTGGAAATTAATAATCCAACAGAACAACATATCATAGAATCGCAGTGCCAAACATTTCGAGTTGTTTCCCTTTTGAATAGATAAGAGTGTAATCTTACGGAGTCTATAGTCAACAGTACATACAACTTATTTCATGCAAACCAATGAAGTACTTAGTTCTATCAGTTAAATATATATAATATCGCTATCGCACGTATAGTGAGTGATATATTTCATATCACTACTGTCACCGATCTGCTGTGGTGAAAGAAAATTGGCTATGTTTCCCCAATTTTAAGTGAAATCACATTATACATATTTGTATTCCTTTTTGTTTTTGTTGAAATATGATCGTCAACTTGGTATCAATTATTTTGTAGAAGTTGCTAAAATTATTATCGTACTCCATTATCAGTGAGAAGCAAAAAATGCAGAAAATAAAACTTCAAACCGGTATAACTTTTTTGTTTGTGAACGTAACATAGCCTTGTGGGTATTAATTTTCTAAGAACGAAATCTAAAAGACTGTCTTTTATTGTGCTTTATTGTGCAAAACTTTTAATTCCATCTCTACCGTTGTTTCCATGATCTAATTTAAAATGTGCTTGTTTTTCGTAGATATAGAATGTATTTAACCTCAAGGTGATATAATTTCAAATTAATATTTTTTCAGTGAGATATACTCCATATCTACTCAAAATTAAACAAGTTCTATACCTCAAACTGGCACAGTAAAAACTGGGCCTTTACAGTCGTGCCCAGTTCATCCCGATAAGCCCTAGCTCACTGTTAGCACTGTAAGGGATACGTCGGGAGCTTAAACCAGGTCAGTAATACTACAAAAGAGTTCACATAAAGGGGTTAGCGTTGATGATACGACATATAACGGCAGTACAATTTTTTGCGACATTTGGCGTCACAGATACGACATATAACGCCAGGATGTTTTGCGACATTTAGCGTTGGTTGCGACATTTAGCGTCAGCCTTGCGACAATAACGTCAAGTGCGATATTTAGCGTTGGTTGCGACATTTAGCGTCAGCCTTGCAACAATAACCGTTAACGTCAAGTGCGACATTTAGCGATGGTATGACATTTAACGTTGCTACATACATGTTTCAATTTTGCAATGAAACATTACAAATATATTTCGAACGAATATTCCTATATAGGTTACAACATAAAACAATAATATTCAATTTTAATAACATGATTACATCATTTACAAATTCTCAAGCCTCTTTCTATATTGTTTGATTGTCATGATTGTGCGACGACAATCTAAAGCATGTAAGCGTCTTCATCCAATTAACATCATATCTGGCCCGTTAATGTCTTTCTAAAGTTAATTTATCAACATTTTAAGCATCTATATTGCTATATTTGTTATTTTCTTTTATAACAGGTGCCCGTGACGTCTGGAAACTTCAGAAGACGGATTTCCATCCGCAATTTCCGACAATCCCAGCAACCTACGCGCAACATCCATATCACCTTAAGTAACTTCCGGGACCGTCCTGTCGGCAGACGGTGGTCGAATGACCGGACATTCATCCATCGGAACCGATTAGCTCGGACTTTCATACGTGGTCAGCCGACATTGCGAGGCCATCGACAACATCTTGAAAGAGATATCCATGACGATTCGTTCAGTCATAACCGGAAGTCGCAACTTGATATTGAAAGACACAATGCAGCAGACGTGAATTTGAGATTAAATCAAGAATTTCGACGCCGCAGAAATAATCTTCGGCCAAACCTTTTAATCAACCTTAATTATAACAATCACGAATTAAAACCCAAAATTGAAGAACCAAATAATGACTTGAGTATTAGGCATGAACTATCGAGCAAAACGAGATTCTCGGCTGCTCCGAGACTCAGACATGTGTTGTCCGTACGTGCACGTGGTGGTCAAAATTTTCACATTACACACAGAGGTGATAAGGCGAACATCCTGCTTAATCAAGGCGCATATCGAACAAACATTCAAATAAACGGACGGAGAAACGAGAAATCCCAGAAAACTGTATCAGTTCACGATAGCCGAAACAATCCGGACCAATCAATGTTATATACACCAGGTAATGGAAACATCAAAGCTCCGAAGAAGGTTTCAGATTTAAGTAAACCCGGTTCCAATCCTATAAACAGAACAGAAATACTGGTGTCCTCGTCGTTATCACCCCAACCTCCCTACAACGACCAGCAAACATGGGCTGCTACCACACAAGGACCTATTCACTATGGCAACGGGGCTACCAGCAGTCCTAAGATACCTGAGGCTGGGTCAAGTATTGATCGTCCAGCGTCAGGGACCAGTATATCGAACCCAGCACAAGACAGACACGGTGCCACCCAGGACCTACCCGACGCACAGGAAGCACCGGAAGCGCCCGATGGACCCGACCATGTCGACGCATTGGATAGATAAAACCACAAGATTACAAGTGAGGCATGATGACAACATACAGATGAATTTGTTTGTTTTTTTTCTCGACATTCCACTACAACTTATGTGTTATCTATTATCCCAAAGCAAAGCTAAATGTACATCGTTTTTATTTATTTTTTTTAAATATTACTCGTTCTTATATAGCAGAAAACACCGAATACTCTGAAAACTTGAAACAAATTCTCTGTACAAACTGTATATACATAATGATAAAAAGCATGACATGTCCCTGATCAGTGCGGCATATTACTAAACATACGAGAAAGATACAACATGTGAGTTTTCTTATGACATCTTTCGCGTTTATAGGCATTTCCGCGGGAATTTTGGGGATAAAATTCATATAGCGATTTTTATGGTGTATGTGCATCCGGGTTTAGCTCAAACAAGTATAACTTTCTGGGACTTTAACGTTTTCTAAGGATTCTATTCCGTATATGAATGCATATATTCAGGTTTCTTTATGTATTCACTGAATCAAATACATAACTTGTGTACAGCTGTACCCATTACCACATACATCCCATACCCCAGGGGTGGAATTCAATATACATCTTAACTTTAACTTTAAAACAAATCTTAAATAGCTAGACATTTGCATAAAATTAAGGTTTTTCTTCAAAATATATTAAGATCCGCATTTTTTCCTTAGATTTGACCTTAACTTTAAGGAAGCAGGTGCTCCCTTAAATATTTTCTTAACTTTAAGATATCATCGATACGTTGAGTAAAATAGACGTTTTCATCCATTTATTGACAAACCATATGTATTTATTACTTTTTATTTGTAAAATAAAACTTAAGGGTGCAGCAGAGAACATAATCACTATCATGCATTTATACATGTATGTAAATCAAAACTGAGAGACCAAAATGTGTATATATAACTCTCTGGATACACTACAAGAATATTGAAAATATTTGAAATAAATAGCACATTTGTTTTACGTTTCTATCATTTTATATTTTTTCTTGCATCTTATAATGTACATATAAAATGTAGAAATTAGCTTGAATGTTTACTAAATATGTTTACCGAAAATAAAAATATATAAATATTTAAACGATTTGTGTCGCACGCATTTTGCAACAAACCTATGTGTTTTTCGGCCGTTATGCCGTTTATTTTAACCCTGACTTTCTGTGAAACACAAAGTAATGAAGCGGAATAAAATTAGGAATTCAATTGGTTATTATATACTTTGCTAAATTCCCATTGGTCATTGTAAAATTAGTCAAAAGAAAAGAAAGGAGTTGCGGAAACGAGTTCTTTAGATCTATGTTTGTTTTAAAAGTTGAAGTTTTCTTCCCTTGCGAAAGATTTGTCCCGAATAGTAAGACACTGCACCTTTTTAAGGTAAACTGAAAGAGTAGAACACTAAAAAATAGGAAACAAATAGATTTCGGAATTGATTTTTCGACCCCGACAGATCTTATATTCAACAAAAACGTAACACCCGGTTTCGTTTTGTAGCCCGCAAAACGAAGTCTAATGCGCAGATGTTTTAAGATGTAAGTGTCTACAAAGATTGTACAAATTATTTGGATTCGTGGTATTTCAAAGTGCTGCACTGACACAGGAATTACACATATATTAAACCAACAACAAAATCTATTACATGTTAAACCATTCAGACACTAATCATCAAGCTGGTTACCA
>CM037794.1:37118536-37140216 GCA_021229015.1 Solen grandis
AAAATTTCAGAGTTATGACAGTTAAGTTATGCGCTTTTGAACAAAAGAAATCTTCAGCACCAGAGATATGACAGAAACATATGCGTTTTGAACAAAGCATCTTCAGCACCCTATGACGTCATTTTGACATCAAAGCTAAAAGAAGTCCAGACGAAAAAAAAAGAGTAAAGGGTAGAGAATTTATATATATATTCTTTCTAACGGAATTAATCTTAATATTTTCAATTTTAGCAGAAAGTCCTATCATTCGTATCAACGAATGAAATCAAAGTTATTATTATTATTATTATTATTATTCTTTTCTTCTTCCTAACTAAACGCTTATTTTTATATGTTGCAATAGTCCTAGGACGATGAAATTTTATGGCTTATTAGTCACGTGAGGAAATTTTGATTCAATGATTTTCAGCACCCTATGACTTTCACATGACGTCACAGCAAAAAATAGTAAAAAAAAATGGTGTTCGCGCTCTACAGCCGTCTTTTTAGGGTTCGGATTTTCTTCAAATTTTTACAGATGGTACATCTTGAATCAAAGGTGTGCATATCCTGTCAGCTAACCGAAATTCCGAAAGACCGAAGTTCTGTGGCTGAAATAAGATTCGACATAGGACCGAAAATTTCATTTAGGATAAAAGAGCTTCAGGATGAGATAGAAAGTTGAAACTTACACAGTTTGCAGTTCTGCAGAATTTCTACAAATATTTTGAGGCGTGACGTCATATGACGTCATGGTGACTTTCATAAGCATACTTCTTAATTTTCATTTTAGGGCAATGATTTCGACATGATGCCAGTTGTTCAGAATAATGAAAATTTCAGAGTTATGAAAGGAAAGTATGCGCTTTTGAACAAAAGCATCTTCAGCACCCTATGACGTCATGTGACGTCACACCCTAAAAATAGTGAAAAAAGGTGTTCGCGCTCTACAGCCGTCATTTAGGGTCGGATTTTTCTCAATTTTCACAGATGGTACATCTTGAATCAAAGGTGTGCATATCCTGTCAGCTAACCGAAATTTCCGAAAGACCGAAGTTCTGTGGCTGAAATAAGATTCGAACATAGGACCGAAAATTTCATTTTAGGATAAAAGAGCTTCAGGATGAGATGGAAAGTTGAAACTTACACAGTTTGCAGTTCTGCAGATTTCTACAAAAATTTTGAGTCGTGACGTCATATGAAGTCATGTGACGTCATAAGCATACTTCTTAATTTTCATTTTTGGGCAATGATTTCGACATGATGCCAGTTGTTCAGAATAATGAAAATTTCAGAGTTATGAAAGCAAAGTATGCGCTTTTGAACAAAAGAAATCTTCAGCACCCTAGACGTCACATGACGTCACAGCAAAAAATAGTGAAAAATGGTGTTTACGCTCTACAGCCGTCATTTATGGTCGGATTTTCTTCAAATTTTCACAGATGGTACATCTTGAATCAAAGGTGTGCATATCCTGTCAGCTAACCGAAATTCCGAAAGACCGAAGTTCTGTGGCTGAAATAAGATTCGAACATAGGACCGAAAATTTCATTTTAGGATTAAAGAGCTTCAGGATGAGGTAGAAAGTAGAAACTTACACAGTTTGCAGTTCTGCAGAATTTCTACAAATTTTTTTGAGTCGTGACGTCATATGACGTCACGTGACGTCATTTGTTTCTTACTATTATTCTTTTCTTCTTCCTAACTAAACGCTTATTTTAATATGTTGCAATAGTCCTAGGACGATGAAATTTTTATGGCTTATTAGGCACGTGAGGAAATTTTGATTTCACCCCTACTGCATATATGTAGCCATTCTCAATAAATATCGATTTTTGTAAATATATTATGAATAAGAATTATTTGCTGAATAATTGACGTTTCCAAGATATTTAGTTTATTAAAATTGGTTTACGCAATACCAATTTATAAGCAAAAAAACTAAACGAAATGAAGCTAATTTTGCTGATAATATGCTGTTTTCTTGAGGTTTAAACAGTCAATATCTCAGAAACGACTGAAGATAAGTTTATACATTATGCGTATAAAATGTAGCATGTTTTTAAAAGCTTTCTAACGGACCAAGTTTATTGAAATTGGACTTCATATAAGAAGTTACATGGAAAATAAGATATTTCATAATCATGCATCATAAAAATATGGAAAAGGTCACGCGCAGGGGTCACCAGGCTTAAAAACTTGCGCAACGACTTAAAAAAAAAAAAAAAAAAAAAAAAAAAAAAAAAAATCAAATAGAAATTAATGGGCTATATCTTGATTTTGTTATTTTTTTTTTTTTTTGTTGTTGTTGTTTTTTGTCGAATGTTGACTGTTTCCAAATAAGCATTGAAGTTAATACATGTACAACGGCACAAACAAAAATCCGTATTTGCAACACTATGTAGCTAGCGAGCAGTTTGCAAGCCCTTTAAAAATTCACACGTAGCCCCCCCATTTTAGACCATCTAAAAACTGCATTGTTATGCTAACGATATTCATATTGCATCAGTTTGTAGGCTGGGATGTTACCTTTCAAATATCACCATAGTTCGAAATTCCAGGAATTTATGGCAAACTACGGAAGCCCAAACACGCCAAAATCGCTAAATACGAATTTAAATACGTTACAGGTGTCGAAAGGGTATAGCACTATACAAATATTCAATACTTCTTCCTAATGAGGCTAAAATTAAACAAGGTTACAACTGAGCTGGAGTGATGAAATTCTATGTGTGATGAAAGTTAGAAACATTTCATTGAACACTGTTTCATTTTCTTTCATGTCATATGGGCATAGTATAAATGTTGTATGTAAACTACATGTGCAAGATATGGGCGGACTTTTATAAAAATTTACAGAATGTGTTCTATTTGTGCTATTTTATATAGAAATAGAGGAGATAGAAAGTTGCAATTTGGACAGATTATCTATTATAGTCATCTTCTAATATACTATATAAAGCAGATGTTGCAGAAAGTCCTATCATTCGTTTAAAACGAATGACATCTAGTTATTATTATTATTATTAGGACTTTCTGCCTACAGGCAGAAAAGTCATATTGGGTTTGTACTGTTTTTTTATTATTAGGACTTTCTGCCTAAAGCAGAAAGTCCTATTGGGTTTGTTCTGTTTATTATTATTATTATTATTATTATTCTTTTCTTCCTCAAGGATTTTCATATGTTGCAATCGTCCTAGGAGAATGAAATTTCGATGGCATATTATTCATATGCGTAAATAAAAAATTCTATAATTTTCAAATGCCTATGACGTCATTATGACGTCACACTTGGCAAATTGCTACAAAAGTTTGTACGCGGTCCAGAGCGATAATTAATAAACCGATTTTTATAAAATTTTCACAGAATGTGTATATTACGTTCTAGTTGTGCATATCGGTGTCCGTTTTTCAAAATTCAAAAGCACAAGGTTCTATGGCGAATGCAAGATTCAAACCAAGGACGTCAAATTGATAAATGCTCATAAAATCGTCCCTAAATGAGACAGAAGGTTGATATTTTGTCAGTATATAGATCTCCGATAGATTTAAATATTTTGTGGAAATAGACGTCTTGTGACGTCATATGACGTAATCAAATTCCTATTTTTTAAACACATTATTATATATGTTAATATGGTCGAAGGACAATGAAATTTTGATGTCTTATTCTCCAAGAGATGTTATTTTGATTTCTATGATTTTCATATAGCTATGACGTCAAATGACGTCACACGTGAAATAAGCTACAAAAGTTTGTACGCGGTCCAGAGCCATTATTAATGAACCGATTTTCATCAAATTTTCACAGAATGTGTATATTAAGTTCTAGTTGTGCATCCCGGTGTCCGTTTTTCAAAATTCCAAAAGTCCAAGGTTCTATAGCGATTCCAAGATTCGAACTAAGGTCGTAAATTTTCAAATTCTTATAAAATCGGTCCTATTTGTGATAGAAAGATGATATTGGGTCAGTATATAGGTCTCTGGGAGTCTTAAACATTTTGTGAAAATAAATGTAATATGACTCAGGACGTATTAATGATAATGAATTCTAATTCATTATTTCTATATTTGAAATTTGAAGGGCAATGAAAAATTAATGCCGCATGCTTCAGATGCTGTAATTTCGATTTCAAAGATTTTCAGAAGCCTATGACGTCATATGACGTCACACTTGAAATATGCAACAAAAGTTTGTACGCGGTCCAGAGCCATTGTTTATGAACCGATTTTCATCAAATTTTCACAGAATGTGTATATTACGTTCTTATTGTGTATACCGGTGTCCGTTTTTCAAAATTCGAAAAGTCCAAGCATATATGGCGGATCCAGATTCGAACCAATGACGTCAATATTTAAATGCTTATAAAAACTGTCCTATTTGAGATAGAAAGTTGAAATTTTGTCAGTTAGTAGGTCTCTGGGTGTCTTAACAATTATGTGAAAATAAACGTCATATGACGTCACGTGACGTCATTTGTTTATTATTATTATTCTTTTCTTCTTCCTAACTAAACGCTTATTTTAATATGTTGCAATAGTCCTAGGACGATGAAATGTTTATGGGTTATTAGGCACGTGAGGAAATTTTGATTTCACCCCTACTGCATATATGTAGCCATATCTCAATAAATATCGATTTTTGTAAATATATGTATGAATACGAATTATAGCTGAATAATTGACGTTTCCAAAGATATTTAGTTTATTAAAATTGGTTTACGCAATACAAAGTTATAAGCAAAAAAACTAAATGAAATGAAGCTAATTTTGCTGATAATATGCTGTTTTCTTGAGGTTTAACAGTCAATATCTCAGAAACGACTGAAGATAAGTTTATACATTATGCATGTAAAATGTAGCATGTTTTAAGAGCTTTCTAACGGTACCAAGTTTATTGAAATTGGACTTCATATAAGAAAGTTACATGGAGAATAAGATATTTCATAATCATGCATCATAAAAATATGGAAAAGGTCACGCGCAGGGGTCACCAAGCTAAAATAGTTGCGCAACGACTTAAAAAAAAAAAAAAAAAAAAAAAAAAATCAAATTGCAATTGATGGGCTATATCTTGATTTTTTTTTTTTTGTTGTTGTTGTTTTTTGTCGAATGTTGACTGTTTCCAAAATAAGCATTGAAGTTAATACATGTACAACGGCACAAGACAAAAATCCGTATTTGCAACACTATGTAGCTAGCGAGCAGTTTGCAAGCCTTGAAAAATTCACACGCAGCCCCACATTTTAGACCATCTAAAAACTGCATTGTTATGCTAACGATATTCATATTGCATCAGTTTGTAGGCTGGGATGTTACCTTTCAAAATATCACCATAGTTCGAAATTCCAGGAATTTATGGCAAAACTACGGAAGCCCAAACACGCCAAAATCGCTAAATACGATTAACTACGTTACAGGTGTCGAAAGGATATAGCACTATACAAATATTCAATACTTCTTCCTAATGAGGCTAAAATTAAACAAGGTTACAACTGAGCTGGAGTGATGAAATTCTATGTGTGATGAAAGTTAGAAACTTACATTTGAACACTGTTTCATTTTTTCTTTCATGTCATATGACATAGTATAAATGTTGTATGTAAACTACATGTGCAAGATATGGGCGGACTTTTATTAAAATTCACAGAATGTGTTCTATTTGTGCTATTTTATATAGAAATAGAGGAGATAGAAAGTTGCAATTTGGACAGATTATCTATTATGTCATCTTCTATATATACTATATAAAGCAGATGTTGCAGAAAGTCCTATCATTCGTTTAAACGAATGACATCTAGTTCTTCTTCTTCTTATTCTTTTTTTCTTCCTCTTATATTTGTGTTAATTTCGAGGTGTTGCCATTGACTCAGAACAATGAAAATTTTATGGCATATATTTCAAACCATGAGCTTTCCGATGCAATGAATTGTATATTCATATGACGTCATATAACGTCAGATTTGACGTCAGGTGAAAAAGTTTGTACGCGGTCTACAGCCATTATTTCTGGGTCGATTTTCATCAAAATTTCACAGAATGTGTATGTTAGGCTCTAGTTGTGCATCCCGGTGTCCGTTTTTCCAAATTCGAAAAGGCAAATGTTTTATGGCGAATCCAAGATTCGAACTAATGACGTAAAATTTCAAATGCGTATAAAATCGCTTCCAGAAAAGCTAGAAAGCTGAGATTTGGACTGAATATTAGTCTCTATGTCTTCTTTACATTCTGAAAAGATGAACGCCATATGACGTCACATGACGTCCATAATGCTAATTAAACTTTCGTATTAAAACTTAACGGTTTTAAGCCCTGTAGGCTTTATTTTTTGTATGATTTACATGAAATTTTGTCTGAAGATGCAGTATTAGATTCTATAGAGCAATGTCACTTCCGTTTCCGGAAAATCCCAAAGGTCAAGGTCATATATCAATTATCGGCTTTTTCTTCGGCCTTAAATATCTCAAAAACGGTAAATATTCTATCGAGACACTATGCGTATAATTTGTAGTGCATAGAAAGACCTTTCAGATGATATTTAGTTTTTGATGATCGGGGTTGAATCGGTTGAGTTATGGCGGAAAAATGAAAATTCGGTAACCCTCAGTGTGTTTAACAGTTTATATCTCGAAATCCTTTGATTTTTGAAAATATGATGATGAATATTATTTGTAGAGCAATGTTTGGCCGTTCTTTTGATGCTTAAAGTTTAATAATTGACCTAAGATTCATGGAGTAATGGGGAAAAAACAAAATTCGTGCATATAGCGTTGGTGATTTTTCATTTTTCAAGAGGTTTAAGAGCTTGTATCTCAAAAAGTATTAAAAATATTCCTATAGATAAAGCGTGTGAAATGTAGAGAATTTTAAGACGATTAATTTGGTACCTAAAGTTTTGAAATTGATCCAAGTATAAGGAAGTTACATCAAAAATAAGAATTTAAACATGTAGAATTTCAGCGATTTTGTCGTTATGTAAGAGTTTCAAGGCTTATATCTTAAAACCCATATGAAATAAGTCAACACATTAAGCGAATGAGATGTAGAGAATTTTAAGACGATTATTTTGGTACCTTAAGTTTTGAAATTGATCAAAGTATAAGGAAGTTAATAAAAATAAAATTTAAACATATAGAATTTCAGCGATTTTGCCGTCATGTCAGAATTTTACGGCTTATATCTTAAGAATCATTAGAAATAAGTGTTAAAATTAAGCAAGTGAGATGTAGAGAATTTTAAGACGATTATTTTGACACCTAGAGTTTTGAAATTGGTCAAGAAATAAGGAAGTTACATAAAAAATACGAATTCAAAGCCAATTGTAAGAATTTTCATAAAATATCCTACTTTCGCTTTCACCTTAATTGAAGCATTTTCGGAAAATGTAAGTTTACAGATATGTATTAGTCATATAAATTGAAAAAAAACTTTTTACTTATATCATATTGATATTACTAGCTAAACAGGTGTACCGTTCCCGGTGGCCGAGTGTTTAGAGCGTCCGCCTCGGGAGCGGGAGGTCGTGGGTTCGATACCAAAGTCGTAAAAAATGGTACTGTTATAGCTCCCTTGCTTGACACTTAGCATATAAGGGTAGTTGCAGGACTGGTTGGCCCGGTATCAGGATAATGTGACTGGGTGTGGTATCATGCCACATGTCTACGACGTGATACTGCAGTGTGGCAGCACTATAACTGCATTAAGTAGACATCGTCTCCAAATGACTGAAATACTGTCGGTGGGACGTTAAACCGAACAAACAACAAACAAATTAAACTAGTGTTGACAATGATTTAATGTTTTGTCAAATCATTTTATTTACGTTACTTATGAATATCAGTTGCAGCATTGTGTTACCCATAATCCTTTGAGCGTTTTGACACATGTCATTTAGACCGTTGTTGAAACATTGCAATTTCCCGACTTTGTTGTTGCATCTATCGATACATGTTGTACAAGCTATATTCCAAATTTATGATAAATGATAACCTATGTGAAAATATATTTTATAGTACAATGTAATTTAATTGCCAGCTTGAGATACCATGAGCGTGTATAAGTGTAGACGTTTTAAACAAAATGATCAACACATGTCATCCGTTCAAGACGCTGCAAGCTAATTTGTCTGTAATGCGGCGTTCACACAGTGCCGATTATGGTTCCCGTTTGAGATCAGACAGCGCTACGACACGAAAAAGCGAAAAAGTCGGATTACTATCCTCAATGTCCTATCATTGTCTGAACGCAGTCGTATATGTTCGTAACAGAGTCCTACGGATCGGGAATGGTCCGGAGAGGTCGGCCAAGCACTCCTGACAGTTAGGTGCGTCCCGTAACATTCGGGAAACTCAGCCGATTTTGTCTAGTCGGATTACAATCGTGACTATGTCGTGACAGATTCTGCTGTATCGGATCAGAATCGGATTGAGAACGGGATATCGGGACGAATTCTGCTGGAAACGGCTGGATCGGGACGCCTCCTGAACAATATCTGATTGTTGTCGTGATTAAATAAATGTTTTTAAAATTTTTAATAAAAGTTTGAATTTCCAGCCACGAATCACAGGATCTTGATCAGACTTTTGACACATTTTAATCGGGAATGGTCCTATCAAGGACGGCAGTAAAAATCCTGAATGTGTGACCTAGGCATTAGCTAAAAGCGCAAAATTTAGTAACTTTGTGTAATACAGTCGTCTCGATCGTATGTACAAGTTTTTATTTGAATTTTACTCACGAGGCTACACGCGTCGACGGTTCTATTGCATGGTAGCATTTACTATTTCATTCCCGCGACTGTACACGAAAATAAAAAAAAATGATATGCAGAATTAAGAGGTTTAAGTTTAATTGTTTATATTTTGAATACCTATAAAACTAGACCCAAATATGCTACAATTGAATTTCAGGCCATTTATTTTGGTACCTAGAATAGTAAAATTGGTCAAGTTAAAAGAAAGCGATATCAAAATAAAGATTTATTAGTCCCCTACCGGTGTTCACACCGGAGAGGACTATAGGTTTGCCCTCCGTCCGTCCGTCCGTCCGTCCGTCTGTCTGTCCGCTCAAATCTGGATCCCGCGATAACTTAATAACTAAGCAAGCTAACTTGATGAAACTTGGTTTATGACTAGATGGCAATGTGTAGATTATGCACATTGAATTATTTTTTTTATTCGACTAAAATTGTGGTTGCTATGGTAACGGAAATAGTGAAAATATGGCAAAAAATGGGATCCCGCGACCGCGATAACTTTATAATAAATTTTATAAGGCATTTATATAATCAGGGTGGTGATGCAGAGTGAAAGTTCTCATTTCTCATCAACAAGACTAAAGACTAAAGAAAAACATTTTGGATCAGGCAAGCTAACTAATATTAATTCTATTTCTTGCATCTGTCTTGCTTGCATGAATTGTATAGTGGGCACAGCAGAGTCAACAACTCTACATGTAAGTCTTGCTTAAATGGACATAACTTAAATATTCCCTTACATTTACTTTAACCAAAGTCTTGTTTTTCTTGGACCAAAATTCTGGTTGATGTGGTGGAAAAATTATGCACCTCACCGGTAGGGGACTCATGTGTTGCTTGCAACACCAGTTACTTGTTTATTTTTTGAATATGGCTTATTTCAAAAAAGTCATGCATGAGAAGTCCATACGAAAAAAAGTAAAAGGTAGGGAATTTAATATATATTCTTTCTAACGGAATTAATCTTTATATTTTTCAAAGTTAGCAGGAAGTCCTATCATTCGTATCAACGAATGAAATCTAGTTATTATTCTTTTCTTCTTCCTAACTAAACGCTTATTTTTATATGTTGCAATAGTCCTAGGACGATGAAATTTTTATGGCTTATTAGTCACGTGATGAAATTTTGATTTCAATGATTTTCAGCACCCTATGACGTCACATGACGTCACAGCTAAAAATAGTGAAAAATGGTGTTCGCGCTCTACAGCCGTCATTTATGATCGGATTTTCTTCAAATTTTCACAGATGGTACATCTTGAATCAAAGGTGTGCATATCCTGTCAACTAACCGAAATTCCGAAAGACCGAAGTTCTGTGGCTGAAATAAGATTCGAACATAGGACCGAAAATTTCATTTTAAGATAAAAGAGCTTCAGGATGAGATAGAAAGTTGAAACTTACACAGTTTGCAGTTCTGCAGAATATCTACAAATATTTTGAGTCGTGACGTCATATGACGTCATGTGACGTCATAAGCATACTTCTTAATTTTCATTTTAGGGCAATGATTTCGACATGATGCCAGTTGTTCAGAATAATGAAAATTTCAGAGTTATGAAAGTAAAGTATGCGCTTTTAAAAAAAAGCATCTTCAGCACCTAGACGTCATGTGACGTCACAGCTAAAAATAGTTGAAAATGGTTTTCACGCTCTACAGCCGCCATTTATGATCGAATTTTCTTATATTTTCACAGATGGTACATCTTGAAACTAAGGTGTGCATATCCTTTCAGCTAACCCTAGTTCCGAAAGATCGAAGATCTGTGGCTTTAATAAGATTCGAACATAGGACCGAAAATTTCATTTTAGGATTAAAAGCTTCAGAACGAGATAAAATTAAATTAAATTTTTAAATTTTGAGTCCTGACGTCAAGGTCATATGACGTTCATTTTAGGGCTATGATTTCGACATGATGCCATTTGTTCAGAATAATGAAACTTTCAGAGTTATGACAGTAAAGTATTCGCTTTTGAACAAAAGCATCCTCAGCACCTTATGACGTCATGTGACGTCACAGCTATAAATATTGAAAAATGGTGTTCGCACTCTACAGCAGCCATTTATGGTCGGATTTTCTTCAAATTTTCACAGATGGTACATCTTGAAACTATGGTGTGCATATTCTGTCAGCTAACCGAAATTCCGAAAGACCGAAGTTCTGTGGCTGAAATAAGATTCGAACATAGGACCGAAAATTTCATTTTAGGATTAAAGAGCTTCAGGATGAGATAGAAAGTTGAAACTTACACAGTTTGCAGTTCTGCAGAATTTCTACAAATATTTTCAGTCAGAACGTCATATGACGTCATGTGACGTCATAAGCATACTTCTTAATTTTCATTTTAGGGCAATGATTTTGACATGATGCCAGTTGTTCAGAATAACGAAAATTTCAGAGTTATGAAAGCAAAGTATGCGCTTTTGAACAAAGCATCTTCAGTACCCTATGACGTCACATGACGTCAGAGCTTAAAATAGTGAAAAATGGTGTTCACGCTCTACAGTCGCCATTTATGGTCGGATTTTCTTCAAATATTCACAGATTGTACATCTTGAAAGTTAGGTGTGCATATCCTGTCAGCTAACCGAAATTCCGAAAGACCGAAGTTCTGTGGCTGAAATAAGATTCGAACATAGGACCGAAAATTTCATTTTAGGATTAGAGAGCTTCAGGATGAGATAGAAAGTTGAAACTTAAACAGTTTGCAGTTCTGCAGTATTTCTACATATGTTTAGAGTTATGGCATCATATGACGTCATGTGACGTCACGACTAATACTTAGTTCTGATCATTTGCATTAATTTCGGAATATAATGTCAATTGTTCAGCATGAACATGAAATACTACCAGAGGTGAGTCATTACATGAAACTTCTTTCTCCTGCTTTTTGCATTAACACAGCTTGCAGAAAGTCCTATCATTCGTTTTCACGAATGACATCTAGTTATTATTATTCTTTTTTTCTTCCTAACTAAACGCTTATTTTTCTATGTTGCAATACTCCTAGGACGATGAAATTTTTATGACTTATTAGCCACGTCAGGAAATTTTGATTTCTATGATTTTCATATGCCTATGACGTCATATGACGTCACATTTGAAATATGCTACAAAAGTTTGTACGCGGTCTACAGCCATTGTTTGTGAACCGATTTTCATCAAATTTTCACAGATTGTGTATATTAAGTTCTAGTTGTGCATCCCGGTGTCCGTTTTTCAAAATTCGAAAAGTCCATGGTTCTATAGCGAATCCAAGATTCGAACCAAGGTCGTAAATTTTTAAATGCTTATAAAATCTGTCCTATTTAAGAAAGAAAGTTGATATTTAGTCAGTATATAGGTCTCTAGAAGTTTTAAAAATTTTGTGAAAATATTTGTCATATGACGTCACGTGACGTCATTATATGATAATGTATTTCTAATATTAACAAGAATATTTCTATATGTTGAAATTGTCGAAAGGCAATGAAAATTTAAAGACACATGCTTCAAACGCTGAAATTTTGATTTCTATGATTTTCATATGCCTATGACGTCATATGACGTCACACTGGAAATATGCAACAAAAGTTTGTACGCGGTCTACAGCCATTGTTTATGAACCGATTTTCATCAAATTTTCACAGAATGTGTATATTAAGTTCTAGTTGTGCATCTCGTTGTCCGTTTTTCAAAATGCGAAAAGTCCATGGTTCTATAGCGATTCCAAGATTCGAACCAAGGTCGTAAATTTTTAAATGCTTATAAAATCGGTCCTTTTTGAGATAGAAAAGTGATGTTTGGTCAGTATATAGGTCCCTAAGAGTCTTAAACATTTTGTGAAAATAAATGTCATATGACGTCACGTGACGTCATTATATGATAATGTATTTCTAATATTAACAAGAGTATTTCTATATATTGAATTGTCGAAGGGCAATGAAAATTAATTAAATTAAATTTCTTTCAATTTTATTATTAATGGGCCGATTTTCATCAAATTTTCACAGAATGTGTATATTACGTTCTTATTGTGTATACCGGTGTCCGGTTTTTCAAAATTCGAAAAGTCCAAGCATCTATGGCGGATCCAAGATTCGAACCAAGGACGTCAATTTTTAAATGCTTATAAAAACTGTCCTATTTGAGATAGAAAGTTGAAATTTTGTCAGTTAGTAGGTCTCTGGGAGTCTTAACAATTATGTGAAAATAAACGTCATATGACGTCACGTGACGTCATTTTTTATTATTATTATTCTTTTCTTCTTCCTAACAAAACGCTTATTTTAATATGTTGCAATAGTCCTAGGACGATGAAATTTTTATGGGTTATTAGTCACGTGAGGAAATTTTGATTTCAATGATTGTCAGCACGCTATGACGTCACATAACGTCACAGCTAAAAATAGTGAAAAATGGTGTTCGCGCTCTACAGCCGTCATTTATGGTCGGATTTTCTTAAAATTTTCACAAATGGTACATCTTGAAACTAAGGTGTACATATCCTGTCAGCTAACCGAAATTCCGAAAGACCGAAGTTCTGTGGCTAAAATAAGATTCGAACATAGGACCGAAAATTTCATTTTAGCATTAAAGAGCTTCAGGATGAAATAGAAAGTTGAAACTTACACAGTTTGCAGTTCTTCAGAATTTCTTAATATATTTTGAGTCGTGACGTCATATGACGTCATGTGACGTCATAAGCATACATCTGAATTTTCATTTAAAGGCAATGATTTCGACATGATGCCAGTTGTTCAGAATAATGAAAATTTCAGAGTTATGACAGAAATGGATACGCTTTTGAAAAAAAGCATCTTCAGCACCCTATGACGTCATGTGACGTCAGAGCTTAAAATAGTGAAAAATGGTGTTCACGCTCTACAGCCGCCATTTATGGTCGAAGTTTCTTCAAATTTTCACAGATGGTATATCTTGAAACTAAGATGTGTATATCCTTTCAGCTAACCGAAATTCCGAAAGACCGAAGTTCTGTGGCTTAAAAAAGATTCGAACATAGGACCGAAAATTTCATTTTAGGATTAAAGAGCTTCAGGATGAAATAGAAAGTTGAAACTTACACAGCTTGTAGTTCTGCAGAATTTCTTAATATATTTTGAGTCGTGACGTCATATGACGTCATGTGACGTCATAAGCATACATCTTAATTTTAATTTGGGGCAATGATTTCGACATGATGCCAGTTGTTCAGAATAATGAAAATTTCAGAGTTATGAGAGAAATAGATGCGCTTTTGAAAAAAAAGCATCTTCAGCACCCTATGACGTCATGTGACGTCAGAGCTAAAAATAGTGAAAAATGGTGTTCACGCTCTACAGCCGCCATTTATGGTCGAATTTTCTTCAAATTTTCACAGATGGTATATCTTGAAACTAAGATATGTATATCCTTTAAGCTAACCGAAATTCCGAAAGACCGAAGTTCTGTGGCTGAAATAAGATTCGAACAAAGGACCGAAAATTTCATTTTAGGATTAAAGAGCTTCAGAATGAGATAGAAAGTTGAAACTTACACAGTTTGCAGTTCTGCAGAATTTCTACAAATATTTTGAGTCGTGACGTCATAAGCATACTTCTTAATTTTTATGTTAGGACAATGATTTCGACATGATGCCAGTTGTTCAGAATAAGGAAAATTTCAGAGTTATAACAGTAAAGTATACATTTTTGAGCAAAAACATTTTCAGCACCATATGACGTCATGTGACGTTAGAGCTAAAAATAGTGAAAAATGGTGTTCACGCTCTACAGCCGCCATTTATGGTCGGATTTTCTTAAAATTTCACAGATTTTACATCTTGAAACTAAGGTGTGCATATCCTGTCAGCTAACCGAAATTCCGAAAGACCGAAGTTCTGTGGCTGAAATAAGATTCGAACATGGGACCGAACATTTCATTTTAGGATTAAAGAGCTTCAGGATGAGATAGAAAGTTGAAACTTACACAGTTTGCAGTTCTGCATAATTTCTTAATATATTTTGAGTCTTGACGTCAAATGTCGTCATGTGACGTCATAAGCATACTTCTTAATTTTCATATTAGGGCAATGATTTCGACATGATGTCAGTTGTTCAGAATAATGAAAATTTCAGTGTTATGACAGTAAAGTATGAGCTTTTGAACAAAAGCATCTTCAGCACCCTATGACGTCCTTTGACGTCAGAGCTAAAAATATTGAAACATGGTGTTCGCGCTCTACAGCCGCCGTTTATGGTCGGATTTTCTTCAAATTTTCACAGATGGTACACCTTGAAACTAAGGTGTGCATATCCTGCCAGCTAACCGAAATTCCGAAAAACCGAAGTTCTGTGGCTGAAATAAGATTCGAACATAGGACCAAAAATTTCATTTTAGGATTGAAGAGCTTCAGGATGAGATAGAAAGTTGAAACTTACACAGTTTGCAGTTCTGCAGCATTTCTACAAATATTTTGAATCGTGACGTCATTGGACGTCATAAGCATACCACTTAATTTTAATTTGGGGCAATGATTTCGACATGATGCCAGTTATTCAGAATAATGAAAATTTCAGAGTTATTGCAGTAAAGTGTGCGCTTTTGAGCAACAGCATTTTCAGCACCCTATGACGTCACGTGACGTCAGAGCTAAAATAGTGAAAAATGGTATTCGCGCTCTACAGCCGCCATTTGTGATCAGATTTTCTTCAAATTTTTACAGACGGTACATCTTGAAACTAAGGTGTGAATATTTTGTCAGCTAACCTTAATTCCGAAAAACCGAAGTATAGTGGCTGAAGCAAGATTCGAACATAGGACCTTTAAACTAGAAATCAAGTTTGCAGTCATGTCCTGACGTCGTATAACATCATGTTACGTCACAGACTAATACTAAGTTCTTATCATTTGCACTAATTTCGGAATATAATGTCAATTGTTTAGCATGAACATGAAATACTACCAGAGGTGAATCATTACATGAAACTTCTATTTCCTGCTTTTTGCATTAACACAGCTTGCAGAAAGTCCTATCATTCGTTTTCACGAATGACATCTAGTGTTTATTGGGTCTTTCTGCCTAAAGCAGAAAGTCCTATTGGGTTTGTACTGTTTATTATTATTATTATTATTCTTTTCTTCTTCCTAACTAAACGCTTATTTTACTATGTTGCAATGGACCTAGGACGATGAAATTTTTATGGCTTATTAGTCACGTGAGGAAATTTTGATTTCAATGATTTTCAGCACCCTATGACGTCACATGACGTCACAGCTAAAAATAGTGAAAAATGGTGTTCGCGGTCTACAGCCGTCATTTATGGTCGGATTTTCCTCAAATTTTCACAGATGGTACATCTTGAATCAAAGGTGTGCATATCCTGTCAGCTAACCGAAATTCCGAAAGACCGAAGTTCTGTGGCTGAAATAAGATTCGAACATAGGACCGAAAATTTCATTTTAGGATTAAAGAGCTTCAGGATGAGATAGAAAGTTGAAACTTACACAGTTTGCAGTTCTGCAGAATTTCTACAAATATTTTCAGTCAGAACGTCATATGACGTCATGTGACGTCATAAGCATACTTCTTAATTTTCATTTTAGGGCAATGATTTTGACATGATGCCAGTTGTTCAGAATAATGAAAATTTCAGAGTTATGAAAGTAAAGTATACGCTTTCGAACAAAAGCATCTTGAGCACCCTATGACGTCACATGACGTCACAGCTAAAAATAGTGAAAAATGGTGTTCGCGCTCTACAGCCGTCATTTATGGTCGGATTTTCTTCAAATTTTCACAGATGGTACATCTTGAAACAAAGGTGTGCATATCCTGTCAGCTAACCGAAATTCCGAAAGACCGAAGTTCTGTGGCTGAAATAAGATTCGAACATAGGACCGAAAATTTCATTTTAGGATTAAAGAGCTTCAGGATGAGATAGAAAGTTGAAACTTACACAGTTTGCAGTTCTGCAAAATTTCTACAAATTTTTGGAGTCGGAACGTCATATGACGTCATGTGACGTCATAAGCATACTTCTTAATTTTCATTTTAGGGCAATGATTTCGACATGATGCCAGTTGTTCAGAATAATGAAAGTTTCAGAGTTATGAAACTAACGTATGCGCTTTTGAACAAAAGCATCTTCAGCACCCTATGACGTCACATGACGTCACAGCTAAAAATAGTGAAAAATGGTGTTTGCGCTCTACAGCCGTCATTTATGGTCGGATTTTCTTCAAATTTTCACAGATGGTACATTTTGAAACTAAGGTGTGCATATCCTGTCAGCTAACCGAAATTCCGAAAGACCGAAGTTCTGTGGCTGAAATAAGATTCGAACATAGGACCGAAAATTTCATTTTAGGATTAAAGCGCTTCAGAATGAGACAGAAAGTTGAAACTTACACAGTTTGTAGTGCGACAGAATTTCTACATATATTTTCAGTCAGAACGTCATATGACGTCATATGACGTCATAAGCATACTTCTTAATTTTCATATTAGGGCAATGATTTCGACATGATGCCAGTTGTTCAGAATAATGAAAATTTCAGAGTTATGAAAGTAAAGTATACGCTTTTGAACAAAAGAATTTTCAGCACCCTTTGACGTCATGTGACGTCAGAGCTAAAAAAAAATGAAAAATGGTGTTCACGCTCTACAGCCGCCATTTATGGTCGGATTTTCTTCAAATTTTCACAGATTGTACATCTTGAAACTAAGGTGTGCATATCATGTCAGCTAACCAAATTCCGAAATACCGAAGTTCTGTGGCTAAAATAAGATTCGAACATAGGACCGAAAATTTCATTTTAGGATTAAAGAGCTTCAGGATGAAATAGAAAGTTGAAACTTACAAAGTTTGCAGTTCTTCATAATTTCTTAACATATTTAGAGTCGAGACGTCAAATGTCGTCATGTGACGTCATAAGCATACTTCTTAATTTTCATTTTAGAGCAATGATTTCGACATAATGCCAGTTTGTTCAGAATAATGAAAATTTCAGAGTTATGACAACAAAGTATGCGCTTTTGAACAAAAGCATCTTCAGCACCCTATGACGTCATGTGACGTATGAGCTAAAAAATAGTGAAAAATGGTGTTAACGCTCTACAGCCGCCATTTATGGTCGGATTTTCTTCAAATTTTTACAGATTGTACATCTTGAAACTAAGGTGTTCATATCGTGTCAGCTAACCCAAATTCCGAAAAACCGAAGTTCTGTTGCTGAAAAAAAGACTCGAACATAGGACCGAAAATTTCATTTAGGATTAAAGAACTTCAGGATGAGATAGAAAGTTGAAACTTACACAGTTTGCAGTTCTGCAGCATTTCTACAAATATTTAGAATCGTGACGTCATAGGACGTCATAAGCATACCACTTAATTTTAATTTGGGGCAATGATTTCGACATGATGCCAGTTGTTCAGAATAATGAAAATTTCAGAGTTTTGCAGTAAAGTATGCGCTTTTTGAGCAACAGTATTTTCAGCACCCTATGACGTCACCTGACGTCAGAGCTGAAAATAGTGAAAAATGGTATTCGCGCTCTACAGCCGCCATTTATGATAAGATTTTCTTCAAATTTTTACAGATGGTACATTCAGCAACTAAGGTGTGAATATTTTGTCAGCTAACCTTAATTCCTAAAAACCGAAGTATTGTGGCTGAAGTAAGATTCGAACATAGGATCTTTAAACTAGAAATCAAGTTTGCAGTCATGTCCTTACGTCATATGACATCATGTTACGTCACAGACTAATACTTAGTTCTTATCATTTGCACTGATTTCGGAATATAATGTCAATTGTTCAGCATGAACATGAAATACTACCAGAGGTGAGTCATTACATGAAACTTCTATCTCCTGCTTTTTGCATTAACACAGCTTGCAGAAAGTCCTATCATTCGTTTTCACGAATGACATCTAGTTATTATTATTATTCTTTTCTTCTTCCTAACTAAACGCTTATTTTTATATGTTGCAATAGTCCTAGGACGATGAAATTTTTATGGCTTATTAGTCACGTGAGGAAATTTTGATTTCAATGATTTTCAGCACCCTATGACGTCACATGACGTCACAGCTAAAAATAGTGAAAAATTGTTTTCGCGCTCTACAGCCGTCATTTATAGTCGGATTTTCTTCATATTTTCACAGATGGTACATCTTGAATCAAAGGTGTGCATATCCTGTCAGCTAACCGAAATTCCGAAAGACCGAAGTTCTGTGGCTGAAATAAGATTCGAACATAGGACCGAAAATTTCATTTTAGGATAAAAGAGCTTTAGGATGAGATAGAAAGTTGGAACTTACACAGTTTGCAGTTCTGCAGAATTTCTACAAATATTTTGAGTCGTGACGTCATTTGACGTCATGTGACGTCATAAGCATACTTCTTAATTTTCATTTTAGGGCAATGATTTCGACATGATGCCAGTTGTTCAGAATAATGAAAATTTCAGAGTTATGAAAGCAAAGTATGTGCTTTTGAACAAAAGCATCTTCAGCACCCTATGACGTCACATGACGTCACAGCAAAAAATAGTGAAAAATGGTGTTCGCGCTCTACAGCCGTCATTTATGGTCAGATTTTCTTCAAATTTTCACAGATGGTACATTTTGAAACTCAGGTGTGCATATCCTGTCAGCTAACCAAACTTCCAAAAGACTGAAGTTCTGTGGCTGAAAAAAGATTCGAACATAGGACCGAAAATTTCATTTTAGGATTAAAGAGCTTCAGGATGAGATAGAAGGTTGAAACTTACACAGTTTGCAGGTCTGCAGAATTTCTACATATATCTTGAGCTTTGACATCATATGACGTCTTGTGACGTCATAAGCATACTTCTTAATTTTCATTTTAGGGCAATGATTTTGACATGATGCCAGTTGTTCAGAATAACGAAAATTTCAGAGTTATGACAGTAAAGTATGCTCTTTTGAACAAAAGCATCTTTAGCACACTATGACGTCATGTGACGTCAGAGCTAAAAATAGTGAAAAATGGTGTTCACGCTCTACAGCCGCCATTTATGGTCGGATTTTCTTCAAATTTTCACAGATGGTACATCTTGAAAGTTAAGTTTGCATATCCTGTCAGCTAACCGAAATTCCGAAAGACCGAAGTTCTGTGGCTGAAATAAGATTCGAACGTTGGATCGAAAGTTTCATTTTAGGATTAGAGAGCTTCAGGATAAGATAGAAAGTTGAAACTTAAACAGTTTGCAGTTCTGCAGAATTTCTACATATGTTTAGAGTTATGACGTCATATGACGTCATGTGACGTCACAGACTAATACTTAGTTCTTCTCATTTGCACTAATTTCGGAATATAATTTCAATTGTTCAGCATGAACATGAAATACTACCAGAGGTGAGTCATTACATGAAACTTCTATCTCCTGCTTTTTGCATTAACACAGCTTGCAGAAAGTCCTATCATTCGTTTTCACGAATGACATCTAGTTATTATTCTTTTCTTCTTCCTAACTAAACGCTTATTTTTATATGTTGCAATAGTCCTAGGACGATGAAATTTTATGGCTTATTAGTCACGTGAGGAAATTTTGATTTCAATGATTTTCAGCACCCTATGACGTCACATGACGTCACAGCTAAAAATAGTGAAAAATGGTGTTCGCGCTCTACAGTCGTCATTTATGGTCGGATTTTCTTCAAATTTTCACAGATGGTACATCTTGACTCAAAGGTGTGCATATCCTGTCAGCTAACCGAAATTCCGAAAGACCGAAGTTCTGTGATTGAAATAAGATTCGAACATAGAACCGAAAATTTCATTTTAGGATTAAAGAGCTTCAGGATGAGATAGAAAGTTGAAACTTACACAGTTTGCAGTTCTGCAGAATTTCTACATACATTTTGAGTCGTAACGTCATATGACGTCATGTGACGTCAAAGGCATACTTCTTAATTTTCATTTTAGGGCAATGATTTCGACATGATGCCAGTTGTTCAGAATAATGAAAATTTCATAGTTATGAGAGTAAAGTATGCGCTATTGAACAAAAGCATCTTCAGCACCCTATGACGTCACATGACGTCACAGCAAAAAATAGTGAAAAATGGTGTTCGCGCTCTACAGCCGTCATTTATGGTCGGATTTTCTTCAAATATTCACAGATGGTACATCTTAAATCAAAGGTGTGCATATCCTGTCAGCTAACCAAAATTCCGAAAGACCGAAGTTCTGTGGCTGAAATAAGATTCGAACATAGGACCGAAAATAGCATTTTAGGATTAAAGAGCTTCAGGATGAGATAGAAAGTTGAAACTTACACAGTTTGCAGCTCTGCAGATTTTCTACATATATTTTGAGTTGTGACGTCATATGACGTCATGTAACGTCATAGGCATACTTCTTAATTTTCATTTTAGGGCAATGATTTCGACATGATGCCAGTTGTTCAGAATAATGAAAATTTCAGTGTTATGACAGGAAAGGATGCTCTTTTTAACACATGCATATTCAGCACCCTATGACGTCCACATGACGTCACAGCTAAAATAGTGAAAAATGGTTTTCGCGCTCTACAGCCGTCATTTATGGTCGGTTTTTCTTCAAATTTTCACAGATGGTACATCTTGAAACTAAGGTGTGCATATCCTGTCAGCTAACCGAAATTGCGAAAGACCGAAGTTCTGTGGCTGAAAGAGTTTTAAATAGGCCGAAAAATTTTATTTAGGGTTAAAGAGCTTTGGTGAGAAGAAAGTTGGGAAAATTACCTTTTGCAAATTCTTTCAATTTCTACAAATTTTGAGTTGTGACGTCATAGGCGCATTAAGACGTCATGGCATACTCTTAATTTTCATTTTGGGAAAAGGTTTCGCAGATTCCCCTTGGTTCAAATAAGAAAATTTCGATTAGACTGAAAATATGCGATTTTGAACAAAGCTCTTTACACCCTTGACGCAAACGTCCGCTAAAAATAGTGAAAAAAGTGTTCGCGCTCTACAG
>CM037794.1:37146446-37196446 GCA_021229015.1 Solen grandis
TACCAAACCATAAAAAAAGGTATTTATTTATGTGTCCTTGACCTTGTTTTTAGAGTTCAACCCGTGACAATTGGAAAAATGTCAATTTTTGCAAATTTTGACACATTATAGTTAATATCTGTAGAAATTCCACATGCAACCTTAACCATGATATTTATTTATAATTATTTCTATGAAGAATTTTTAATATTTAGAACCACTTTCTAAAATGTCATAAATACAACATAAATTTGGATGTGTGCTGCTTAAAAAATACACATTCTTTGGTTTCTATAAACTACTTCGGTACATTCTGATAACATAATGATAATTAAACATGATATATCATTATTGCATACAGTGGATTTTAAAAATGTGCTTTACACAGAAATATTAAAAATATGACTTGACTATTTGAATTTACCGTCGCTGCGACAGTATTTCAGTCATATATAGCGACGTCCAGCTAATTACAGGTGGAAGAAGACCCCGAATGCACGGAGGCATTCAGGTAGAACCGACTGACATCCAACATTAACTCTCTTCGTTTTTTTAACGGTCGATTTCTTTGCAAACTTGCCGCGAAGAAGAAAAATGTGTGACATTTTGCAGTTTGGATTTACTGACTTGTGTTTTGATTTTCTGTGCAACAACCTCCTATTAGGAGAGTCGATTATCTCCCTTGTGCGCATTTTGGTTGCGCATAACTAAATCCCAAAATCGTCTTTAAGTGGACGCCCACTTGCCCGTGCCGGGTTAAAATCACTGCGAGCAAATGATTTTTCAAAGAAGATAACCCGGCGGGCAAGTTTATTTATGTAAATGAAATCTTTCAGTTTTTATTTTCTATAGTATATCTTGCAAATTGTCTTTGATACATTTTAACTAAAATCCATCTTACTATTGCACATATTACGTTTTAACCTTCATTGAGTAGCCATCTCTGTTAAGCGGTCACTTTCTCATGTTCCCTTGATTGAGGGCTTTAGACAGGTTTGACTATCTACCAAAGAAAACATCCTTAAAATTAAGCTAATATTTTCACTTTATAATTTTATGTTCAGTCATAACTACGGTTACATTGTCAAATAAATACATGTACAAGTTAAATGTTTTATAATAATAGTTGTTCTTTTGTTTATCCTACACTCTCACACCTTTTTTAATTTAAGAAAGCAAAAATAATAAAAAGGCGTACATTGACAGGCTGAGATGGTTTGGCTAAGTAGAGTGCAGTCAAGGGTGGATATCCCAGGTGCGTTACCTTAGCATTACTGGTCAAAGGGCTCCAGGCAGACCAAAGCTGTCTTGGGACGACCTAGTGAAACGGAATCGTGAGTCTCTAGGGATGGACTGTACCAACCCACAAGATCACCAGGCATGGAGAGGGAAACTTTGCTCCCGACTGGACAGCCAGGCCTAACCCTTGTGAAAAGGAATAATTCAAGGCCTGGATAATCAAAACTGGATGATGATGATGATGATGATTGAGACAGGTTGATCAAGGCACCTAGCTACTACATGTGCATATGTAAAATTTAGTCTTTTATCACATTATTAACGTATACACACATTATGGATACAAGTATTATGTTTGAATTCACAAAGCCTTGAATGTAATACGATACCTGTTTATCTAGATACACTGCCCATTGTTTTATACCTGGCCTGCCTGGCCTGGAGAGGGGATTCACTAATTGGAGCTAGCAGTGTAAACATCGTTTGTCTGCTTTATATATAGAGAACATATTAAACAGCGTATACCAGAACATTAGTATTGTATTCTTATTTTAAACCTATGCAAGAATGATAAATAATATAACATGGTGGCAGCGGTGAACTATATTATTGTGCTATAATTCATTTGTGACTTTTCATTTGGATTAACCATGGCATCGTTTAATTTCAAACATCCAGGGGAGTTTAACTTTAGCCAGCCTGGAACTTGGGAAAAATGGTTTCAGGAGTTTGAGCGCTTCAGATCTGCTTCTAAACTATGTGACGAAGAGGAGGAAGTACAAATTAACACTTTAATTTACTGCATGTGGAATGAAGCAGATGACATTCTTGCATCTCTGTCTTTATCAGAAGGAGATAAGAAAAAATGGGAAAAAGTTACTGAAGGTTTAATGAACTACTTCATTCCAAAAAGAAATGTGATTTTTGAAAGGACAAAATTCAACCAGCGAATATGTAAAAATGTTGTATATAGATTTAGAAAATATGGTTGTGATTATTAGTACATGTTGTTGTTGGTTTATACTTCACCACCTTAAGGATTGCTGATCACTCTAGACTCATCATTTTAAAGACCAGTTTAGCCCATGAGCCTATGAAGCTGAGGGTCCAGACCAGCATTTAACTAGATAAGCCACTGACAGACATGTACAACCCTGATAGGGAATATTTTGGAGATCAGTATGGAAAATTTTCTTGGGGTTAATTACAGATATTAATTTTGTTTTGGCGCTAATTTTTATGGACAGGGTCAAATTGGGGAAGTTTGATTGGTTGGAGGTATTGGGAGAAAGCGTCTTGAGAGAGGGGCGAGAGTCAGTTGGGTATGAGTCTGTAAGGAGAGAACAATATTGAGGCCCGTGGGAGTGGTTGTGATAATCGAGGGAAAGTCTAAACACATTGATGTTTGAGAGACTAAGGAACGAAGGATGAAAGGAAAGTTATAGGAAGGAAGAACAAAAAGGTATGTGAGGATATGTTATTATATGATTTGCATTTTTTAAGTCTGATCTTGATAGTTATGTACATGTTTTAGAAAGCAATGTTTCATGAAGTTTAATTTGAAATAGGAAATCTAATGCACTTTATGGTTATATCCTACATATAAATGTTAAATTACGGTTATTAGTTAAAGTCTATGTAAATCTCAGACAAGTAAGAATTGTCTTACTTGTAGATCCAGGGGACCGGAGGCAGAAGGCCTAGAAGGAGGGCAGCCAGGTCAATGATAACAGTTGGATAAAGAGAAGATTTATAAACTGTGCACCCAACAGAAGACTGTAAACATTAGTGAACCAGAAGACTAACATTTGTTACTTATGAAAGACCGGCTTAAGTTTGAAAGATCATTGTGTAATCAGCATATAAATATCTTGTCAACTTGTTGTTTTTTTGTTTGTTTATTAAATATTATTGTAAACTACATTGTATCAGTTCTGGTTGCATCTAACCCCAAAAATTAAGTCTTCCACTTCATCGCAAGTGGCATCGTGACAGAATACAATTGGCAGACGAGTCAGTGGATACGTTTGTTACAAGCCTATATAATTTGGCTGAAAACTGCAAGTTCGGTATATTACACGATGAACTAATTAGAGACAGAATAGTCGTGGGATTGCGGGACCACAGATTGTCGGAGAAACTGCAGCTCGATGCTGAGTTAACTCTTGAAAAAGCAGTAACTCAAGCAAGACAGCACAAGGCTGTCCGGTCACAACAGTCGGTTGTCAGAGGGTCTGACACAATAAAGCAAAATATAGACGTTGTGAAAAAACCCAGCAGAAGAGAAGATTCAAAGAAACGGGGATAACCAGTCAAAGGTTACACAAGAAGAATGTATTCTCATGTTCACGTTGTGGGAATAAGACCGAGCATTCTAGAGAAAAGTGTCCGGCATCTCAGGCAACTTGTTTTAGATGTTCAAAAAAGGGACATTTTGCAAAAATGTGTCACACCGAAGTAACTGATGTAACCTGTCCAGCTGAGGCAGAATTCCTGGCAACAATATCAACTGGAATATCGACTCCATGACGAACGGGGATCAAAGTGAACAGTTCAGACATCAGATTCAAGATTGACACTGGTGCTGACGTGACCTGCATTTCAAAGGAACAATTTGACAATATAAGTGGAGTAAAATTGCAGCGAAATGACAGAAATTTGTGTGGACCAAGTAACTCAAAATTGCATGTGTTAGGTAAATTTCAGTGCACATTAGAAACTAATAAGGTATGTGTTCAGGATGTTTATGTTGTGGGAGGTCTTACAGAGGCACTTCTTGGTTGTCCTGCGATACAAGAGTTAGGGATTTTACATCAGGTAAATGTTTCTGCCCTCAGTGCGTCCGAGCAATATCGGGAGAAGTTTCCAGACTTATTTAATGGCTTAGGGAAAACAGATTGGGAGTACAAAATATCTCTTGATAGTCAGGCTAAACCATATTCAGTTTCTGTTCCTCGCAGGGTCCAGATTCCTCTAATGCCGAAAGTTAAGGCAGAATTAGAGAGAATGCGAAATAAAGAGGTTATTTCAAAAGTTGATGAACCTGCAGAGTGGTGTTCACCCATGGTGTGTGTCCCAAAGTCAAATGGGGAAGTCAGAATCTGTGTTGATCTGACCAAGTTAAATCAATCTGTAAAAAGGGAAAAACATCCATTACCATCAGTGGAAGAGTCATTGTCAAAGCTAGCTGGGGGTCGCTGGTTCTCCAAAATTGACTGTGCATCAGGGTTTTGGCAGATTGGGTTAGCTGAAGAATCCCGTCAATTGACAACCTTTATTACACTATTTGGCAGATTTTTGTTTAATCGCCTACCAATGGGTATTTCTTCCGCATCAGAATACTTTCAGAAAAGAATGACAGAACTTTTGGATGGTTTACCAGGGGTAATATGTCAAATGGATGATGTTCTCATATTTGGGTCAACTCAAGAAGAGCATAATGAACGGTTGAGCTAAGATCTAGGACGAATGGAAAAAGTTGGCCTAACACTTAATGAAAAGTGTTTGTTTTACCAACCTTCATTGACTATCTTGGGACATGTAGTGGGACAGGGCACTATCAAAGCCGATCCTTCCAAGGTTAAAGCAATTGATGATATGCCAGTACCGCAGAATGTGTTAGATATTCGCAGGTTTTTAGGAATGGTCAATCAATAAGCGAAGTTCATGCCAAATATGGCAGAAGAAACACAGCCTTTAAGAGAACTCCTTAAAGCAAAGAGCACATGGTTATGGGGACCAATGCAGGAAGAGGCTTTCCGCAAAATCAAAATGTTGCTTAGTACACCTAAGGTATTAGCACAATATGATCCAAACAGAGAAATATTAGTTTCTGCCGACTCAAGTTCATTTGGTTTAGGAGCAGTCATAAGGCAAAAACATGGTCATACCTGGAAGCCAGTGGCATATGCGTCTAGGTCACACACTGAAACTGAACAACGCTATGCTCAAATAGAAAAAGAAGCTCTGGGTATCACATGGGCATGTGAGAAATTCAGTAATTTCTTGATAGGTACACATTTTTGTGTACAAACTGACCACAAACCTTTAGTACCACTGTTAGGCACAAAGGATTTGTCAGATTTGTCCCCTAGAATTCTTAAGATTCCGTATAAGGCTGATGAGATATCATTTTAAGATTGAGCATATTCCAGGGAAGGAATTAGTTGTCCCGGATTGCCTTTCGCGAGCACCCTTATCAGATTCAGAACAATCTGATAGTGATTTACTGAGGGAAACAAATGCTTTTGTTGACCAGGTAATTCAGTCATTACCTGCCTCAAGTACAAGACTGGAGCAAATAAAGACCCAGTATGACAATGATGAGGTTTGCAGAAACCTTCTATTGTTTTGTACAAAGGGGTGGCCAGAAAAATCTAAGTTAAATGAGAAAATGAAAGCCTATTGGGAATTTAGAGGGGATATTATGGTGCAAAAGGGCCTTTTGTTAAAAGGTTCAAGGTTAATTATTCCTGAGATCATGCAAGAAGAAATGATCCAGAGAATCCATGATGCCCATCAAGGCATAGAAAAATGCAGGGAAAGAGCAAAAACATCTGTATGGTGGATAGGTTAAAGCAAACAGCTAGAAAATGTTGTCAAATCATGTCAAAAATGCATTGAAAACAGCAATGATATTGCAGAACCTATGATATTAATGGATTTTCCTAGTCGACCATGGCAAAGGGTTGCTTCTGATTTATTTGAGCTCAAGGGTCAGACATACTTGCTAGTTGTGGACTATTTTTCAAGGTATATTGAAATAGCTAAGCTGAACAGCTTATTATGGTTTCAAACATGTGACCAGTAGTCCTAGGTATGCACAAGCAAATGGCTTGGCAGAAAGGTCAGTTCAATCAATTAACAAAATGTTGAGAAAGTCTGATGACCCTTACATGGCATTATTGTCATACAGGACTACGCCACTACACAATGGTTACTGTCCTTCAGAGTGGTTAATGGGTAGAAAATTGCAAAACTCATTACCAGTTCAACCTAGTGCTTTAATACCAAATGTACCAAAATTCAGGGACATAAAGACCAGAGAGTTGCACTATAAGAAACAAGAGGGCCAAGATGGCCCTGTGTCGCTCACCTGAGTAAGATGGCTGTGTTAGGCATAATGACAAAAAATCTGGCATCTAAAAGTGTTTTTCTAACATTTGACTAAGTGACCTACATATTGATCCTACCTGAATTTGCACTCAACTGGGAATTCATGCAGTCATCATTCATATTAAGTTTAATGAAGACTGGGACAAAAATGTAGGCCTCTAGAGTGTTCACAAGGTTTTTCTTAGATTTGACCTGGTGACCTAGTTTTTGATCCCACATGACCCAATTTCAAACTCATGCAAGATACCATGTAGACAAACATCCTGACCAAAATTTATGAAGATTATGCCAAAACTGTGGCCTGTAGGGTGTTCACAAGGTTTTTCTAAGATTTGACCTGGTGACCTAGTTTTTGACCCCACATTACCCATTTTCGAACTCATCCAAGATATCATGTAGACAAACACCCTGACCATTTTTCATGCAGAGTGGGCTAAAACTGTGGCCTCTAGAGTGTTCGCATGGTTTTTCTAAGATTTTCCCTGGTGACCTAGTTTTTGACCCCATGTGACCCAATTTCAAACTCATCCGAGATATCATGTAGACAAACATCCTGATTAAGTTTGATGAAGATTGGGCCAAATTTGTGGCCTCTAGAGTGTTCACAAGGTTTTTCTAAGATTTGACCTGTGACCTAGTTTTTGACCCACATGACCCAATTTCGAACTCATCCGAGATATCAAGTAGACAAACATCCTGACCAAGTTTCGTGAACATTGGGCCATAACTGTGGCCTGTATAGTGTTCACAAGGTTTTTCTAAGATTTGACCTGGTGACCTAGTTTTTGACCCCACATGACCCAATTTCGAACTCATCCGAGATATCATGTAGACAAACATCCTGACCAAGTTTCATGAGGATTGGGCCAAAACTGTGGCCTCTAGAGTGTTCACAAGCAATTGTTGACGACGGACGACTGACGACGCACGACGGACAAAAGGCGATCACAAAAGCTCACCCGAGCACAAGTGCTCAGGTGAGCTAAAAACAGTCGCAAAATTATAACAGACGCCACAGGACCAGAAACTTAAGAAACCTGAAGAAGAGAGATAATGTGTGGGTTAAAGATCAGAGAAAGTCGGATGTTATTATTTCAAAGTCTAACACACCACAATCCTTCAATGTAAAAACAGATCTGGGGATACTCTGTAGAAATAGGAGACATTTAGTCCCAGTGCCTGCCAAAAATGAGGTAGAACAGACCGACCAAGAATGTCCGGAGACACCTACCTATGTCTCAAAACATTAAATTGCCAGGTAACAAGTTACCACTTGATAACAATGCTAATTACTAAGTCACGAGAAGTGGTCGAATTTCCAAACCACCTGTGAGATTGGATTTGTGAGAAAACCACAGGATGGAACATTACAGCAGCTGAACTTAGAAAGGGAGGTGTAATATGATACCTGTTTATCCAGATACACTGCCCATTGTTTTATACCTGGCCTGCCTGGCCTGGAGAGGGGATTCAATAATTGGAGCTAGCAGTGTAAACATCATGTGTCTGCTTTATATATAGAGAGAACAGCGTATACCAGAACATTAGTATTGTATTCTTATTTTAAACCTATGCAAAAAATGATAAATAATACAAGTAACTGGTGTTGTATGCAACACATAAAGTCCCCTACTGGCTCCACCTTGACTCAATATGGTAATCAATCCCATTTTTTGCCATATTTTCACTATTTCCGTTACCATAGCAACCACAATTTTAATCGAAGAACAAAAATAAAATGACGTGTATAATCTACACGTTGCCATCTAGTCATATACCAAGTTTTATCAAGTTAGCTTGCTTAGTTATCGCAGGATCCCATTTTTTGCCATATTTTCACTATTTCCGTTACCATAGCAACCACAATTTTAGTCGAAGAACAAAAATAAAATGACATGCATAATCTACACATTGCCATCTAGTCATATACCAAGTTTCATCAAGTTAGCTTGCTTAGTTATCGCAGGATCCCATTTTTTGCCATATTTTCACTATTTCCGTTACCATAGCAACCACAATTTTAGTCGAAGAACAAAAATAAAATGACGTGCATAATCTACACATTGGCATCTAGTCATAAACAAAGTTTCATCAAGTTAGCTTGCTTAGTTATTAAGTTATCGCGGGATCCAGATTTGAGCGGACAGACAGAGGGACGGACAGACAGACGGAGGGCAAACCTATAGTCCCCTCCGGTGTGAACACCGGTAGGGGACTAATAACATTGAATTACACCAAGTACACTAATATACAATCAAAACATTCCCATATGACAGAGATCAGAAAAGACAACTGTGTGGGACAAATTAGATGTTCAAATGGAAACAACTTTTGCAGGTACCCAGGCATTCAAAGGTTGAGTATCTGTCCCAGCTCTAATTACTAATATACATGACACAACTGCATTACGTTTTCACACCCATCATAAAAATTCAGGATATATAAATTTATTTTTCTTAAAACCATCCTTATAAAATCTATGTACACACAGCCAGCCCGCAATTGCTTTTGTTCTTCATGTATTCTTAAGGTTTAAAGGGCTTCTTGTATTTGCTATGTTAAATGGGAGCATGGGATTTCAGTCATCCCTTATTATCTTGCAGAATAATAATTACAAATGATTGACTACAAAAGTAAAATTGTTCTCTCAACCTATGCATGTGAAAGTGTATAATGGCTGGATGTATCACATGAAATGTCAGGTAAAATGTGAAGGTTTCAGTCCACCAGCTGGATTCGTTTTCATCAGATAATTATTATACCAGAAACAAGTAACCTGATTATTATATACCAGAAAAAAGTTACCTGATTATTATATACCAGAAAAAAGTAACCAGTCTAATACAGGTGTTTTGCTATATATCATTCTTGAGTGAAGCTGGTGACTTCTCATAAAATGTCCGTGGCCGAGAGGGTAAAGTCGCTGACTTTAGAACTCACTCAGCCCCTCACCATGTGGGTTCAAAGCCCGATAGGGTCATTCAGATTTTCATGTGAGGAAGCCTTCCAGCTGGCTTGCAGTAGGTCAGTGGTTCTACCAGGATGCCTCTGTGCATTCGGGGTCTTTCTCCATACATACATCAATCCCACAATCGCACTGCAGTCATTGATAACAAAACAGGGAGAACCTTTGACCCAAGGTAAAAAGTTTTGTTTTGCAAAATCTCTGATTGATTCTGCATTCAAAGTCTCATCTACTAGGCTTTTGTCTTTTCCTACCAGATCTAATTTCTGCTCTATTACAGTTTTTTTTCTATGTAGTCTATTGTAGTCCAACATTTGAATGACCTAGGGTAGACAATCTAGTTGATACACTTCCTGCTACTATCTGTATACTCAATAAATCCAAATTCATTTCGCATGGTATATCACCATTCTAAAGTGTAAGAGCAGCTGGCAGGTACTTTTGCATAAATCTAAGAATAACAATGTCATTCGCTTTGTCCATGTACTGTGGGCTTGAAGAAAGTTGATTAATTGCTTGTCTTCCTGAATCAGCCAATTAGTGGTAAGTGACTCTTGAACTTGGAGCTATGATTTCATAATCTGAAACAAAAGATATGTAATAAAAAATATCTTTAGCTTCAATGCTCAACTTAGTATAGAAAAACACAAGTTCTGAGTGACTTTTTATCAAAATTGGCCAGATGAAAAGAAAAATTTGATATAAACAAGAGGACCATGATGGCCTTCAATCACTCATCTGATCACTGACCATGTCTTACTCATGATCTAACTTGACCGATATATCATAAAGACAAACTAGTTTGAGAAAGATTTGGCTAATAATGTGGCCATGATTATACTGTGATTTGATCTAGTGACCTATTTTTTGACCATGCCTTACCCATGATCCAACTTGACCGAGAACATTTCTACATGTAACAAGTTTGACAAAGATTTGGCTAAAATGTGACCCCCTGTAGTGTAAACAAGAGTTTACTAAGATTTGACCAAATGTCATATTTTTTTACCCTGTCCCACCCATGACTGAATTTAAACGAGATATTATCAAGACAAACATTCTGATCAAGTTTGAGAAATATTTGGCCAAAAATGTGGCCCGTTGAGTGTGAATAAGATGTAACCAAGATTTGACCTAATGACTTTCTATTTGACCCTACCCCACCCATGACTGAACTTGACCTAGATATCATGAAGACAAATATTTTGAGCAAGTTTGAGAAAAATTGAGTAAAAAATGTGGCCCATTGACTGTAAACAAGATTTAACTTAGATTATTATAATTAAAGGGCCATTACTCCTGCCTTAATGGGCCAATATTTGTCATAATCAAACTTAGCTGCGAGATCATGACCATAATTTTTGTTGTAAAGTTTGAAGTAGATTGCTTAGGAAATGAAGACGCTAGAGTGTAAACAAGATATGTTACAGGATATGACGAATGCCCCCAAAGTGCATATTCATGGTTTTGTGAAAAATTTCCTGACATTTCTTTTGACTTTTCCCTGACATTTTTAACAGTGAAATCACTACAGCATTATGCATGTACGAAATCCACAATTACTAGAACCATATGCATAATTGAACCATAAGTCCCCTACTGATTGTGCATATTTTGATTATTTCCATTACCTTAGCAACCAGTATTTTTATCCAAGAAAAATATCAAAGTGAGGTGCATTAATCAATCTCCATATTGCCTTTATATACCAAGTTTCACTGAGCTAGCTTATAATATGGTTTTGAAGTAATAACAGCATCCCAATTTCTGGACAGGTGGATGGCGGGCAAACAAATGCACAATCAGGGCTTATGACACTTGACCTCTTAGTGTGACCATGAGCTTTCAGCTATGAACCTGGGTATTGTACACAACACATTGTAGCATTACGGTGCACATTTATGCCCCCAAAAAATCAAAATCTATTGAGGAGTGATACAACATGTAAAGATATGGAGTGGACACAAAAAACATACCCTTTGAACCCTAAGTGTGACCTTGACCTTGGAGCTAAAGACCTTGGATTTCACGGCATATTGCTTCATGATGGTGAACATTTTTTACTGTAATTCAAAAAGCTATCAAGGAATGTCAGAGTTATAGAACAGACACAAAAAATATACCCCATTTCTGACCTTTGAACTCTTAAGTGTGACCTTGACCTTAAAGCAATAGACCTGGGGATTGCGCATGACACATCCTCTCATGATGGTGATAAATTTTGCTGAGTAATTTCAAAATCCATCCTGGAATGTCAGAGTTATGGAGCGGAAACGAAAAATAGACCCTATTTTTGACCTTTGAACTCCATGTGTAACCTTGACCTTGAAGCTACAGACCTGGGGATTGCGCACAACACATCGACTCATGATGGTGAACATTTCAACCAAGTAATTTCAAAATCCATCAAGGAATGTCAGAGTTATGGAGCAGAAACGAAAAATATACCCCATATTTGACCTTTGAACTCTAAGTGTGACCTTGACCTTGAAGCCACAACCTGGGATAGGGCGTGACACATTTTCTCATAATGGTGAACATTTCTGCCAAGGAAATGTAAAATCCATTAAGGAATATCAGAATTATGGAGCAGAAACAAAAAATAGACCCCATTTTTGACCTTTGAACTCTAAGTGTGACCTTGACCTTGAAGCTATAGACCTGGGGATTGCACCCGAAACATCGACTCATGATGGTGAATATTTCTGCTGAGTAATTTCAAAATCCATCCTGGAATGTCAGAGTTATAGAGCGGAAACGATATCCAGACGGACAGAGGGATGGTTCAATTCCACCTTCCAGGGCATAATAAGATGAAATCTGGCATTTTTTTTAATCAATAAAGGGCCATAACTCCTAACCTAATAGACCAATATTAGCCATTATCAAACTTGATTCAGATTTTAAGCTCCTAACCTAATTGGCCAATATAAGCCATAATCTGATGTGCTATATTGTGGGCATAAACATTGTCATAAAGTTTGAAGATAATTGTTCAAGAAATGAAGCAGCTAGAGTGTAAACAAAATGAAATCTGGCATTTTTTATATTAAAAGGGACGTAACTCCTGGCCTTACTGGCTGATCCCAGGTATTATCAGATTTGATTGAGATATTATAGTCATAAACACTGTCACAAAGTTTGAAGATGATTTTTAAAGTAATGAAGACGCTAGAGTGTAAACAAGTGAAATCTGGCATTTCTTTTTTTTTTATTTAAAGGGGCATAAGGGTCGTATATAATTATTATTATAATCCATGATATAGAGGATAATTGTTTGTTCTGGTGTAAGATCGATAAATAATTTCACTGAGTGAACATAAAATGTGATATTTTCACGAGTGGCATAGCTATGAGTGAAAATGCATCATTTTATGTCCATGAATGAAATTATACATGGATCTTTCATTAAAACAAACATTTTTTCTATTTATTCCTGTTTTAGCTGTGTTATTCACAAAAGACGCCAAAATTGGTGGTATTACCTTGCCTGTGTGACGTTATTTATGACGTCATATCTTGCGTAAAACACAATCGACGCTCTGATCAGTTTATAATGTAGGGTTGGGTTCATGTTTCTGATCATTTCACTGTTTTGAGCAGTGAAATTATCAGGATATAATCCACTGTTATTTCTGGGAAATCCATCAAAAAGCATTAAATAAATACCAATTAATGCTCAGTAAATGTTTAAAACTTGAAAAAAAAATACTTTCAAAATATTATAATCCATAATGACATTTCAAAACAGATGACAAAAATATGAATATGTATGTTACCATTATGTATTATGAGATGAAAAATGTCAAAGCATTCACTAAATATGTTCAGTGTTATCTAAACTGTAGTGTTAATGTTCAACTAAACATTTTCTCTTTGAATAAATTTCCAGAAATACTTCCAATTTACAATTAGGGTTCAAAATTATATTTTTTTTTGTGCAGTCTGACCACTGACTTTAGATGTGACACTGAATATGATATTGACTTCATTAAAATTATTAGAAGACCTTAAAGACATTTTACCTATTTCTATTTCCTTAGCATTGTACAAAAATTGTGTTTACGACAACTGTTAAACAATATATTTTAGCTTCAATTTTTTCATGGTGTGACTTTTTTTAATTTGAATTCTCAGAACATCACCACTTATGACAATTTATAATGGAAGTTTCATAAACAACAAACCCTGGTGAACATTGATATAAAATATGGCTTGTTGCAATACCTGTCCCAACATCAACTTTTTCACTCGTCACCCTACCGTATGTATCAATAAATTTTCTTGTTCAACAAGAAACTTTGTAAAGTTATAAAAACAATACATGCATTATGTCATTAAGAAAGCTATGATAGTTAGAGATTACTCACCAGTGTTCTGAATTTGTAAGTTCCAAAAGTGGTTTTGTTTGATCCAGCTTTGGTGCTCCAGCCTCTTTTGATTGGACAGGTATAGTAACTATTATTTGCGGATCTGTTGATCTCACTTTGATGTTTTTTACATCTATTTTTAACTCAGATGTGTAATTTACAACATCCCCTTGAGCACCATCGTCATGTGCAACATCCTTGTTCGTACAGAGAACACATACTTGTACACGTATGCGGTTCCTCCAGATCACAACAGCCAGAATCACCAACATGACCACCATCATCATCACCCCCACAGTGATACCAACTGTAATTACTGAAATGGAAGAAAAAAACATTTTGATTTTATGTTAAAGACAACCAGGTCTCTTTTTCTATTTGTAAGAGTGTTCTCTGGAAAACGTGTCACCTGCTGAAGTGCAACGGAAAAAGTGTGATGGACAGACAGAAGGACAGATGGAGACAGATGATGGAAAAGTGATCCCTATGCATCACCGCTGCTTACAGCAGGTGACACAAAAAGTGTGTATCATATATTTGTCTATTAAAAAGGTCTTAAACACCAATCCCCCTTTCATAAGTTAACCTTTTATAATTATACGATGTACTGTTTTAGTAAGTCATCATACCTGTGGTATGTATATCTTCGCAATCTTTAGGTCCTTATTACAGACCACTGAGACATTTTCATCATATTTTCAAACATTCAGAATTTTCTTTAGGCTTTTTCTTTATGAAAATACATTTCAATTTATGGGGCTGGGGAATTTTCTACGGGGAAATTTATATTAGGAGTTAAGATACGCAACTCTTTTCCTATACTAGCCATTTTACTTTAACCGAAACTGTTATATTTGCTTTACCGGTGACAGTGTGAAATTTACTAGTGTGTGAGAATAATAACTTACGATTGTTTTTAAAGGTATGGATGGGGGTTGGTGCTTATATTTAAAAAGTAGGAAATTATCTTTTCCCTTAATATTAGAGAAAGCTACACCTGTTTTGTGGAAAGTCTGTTCTTCACAAGTAATTTAGGACCATTGTCTCAAAACAAAAATTGACATAAGTCTAATCTTGGTTGGTTAAAAAATTGCTAACACTCTTGGGGCCATATTTTTGGCCCAACCTTCATGGAACTATAATGTTTGCTGATGACTTCAAAATTTTGTCACATTTGGTCATAAAGTAGGTCTTTTAAGATTTGACAAGTGACCTGTTTTTTACCTCGACCCAATTTCAAACTCAAGCGACATATCAGGGAGACAAAGTTTCATTTAGACTGGGTAAAAAATGTGGCTTCTAGAGTGTACATAATCAAATGTTGACAATGTACGAAGAACAGCAGATGAAGTCTGATCACAAAAGCTTTATATCTATAATCTGTGTGTGTGTGGATTTAACCAAAGTTTGGAGTACACATGAAAATTATTACATCATTAGAGCGCAGCCACTTTGATATAATCTTTCACACATGAACAAGAAAACTGTGGCTAAATACACAACATAACACAGAAAGAAACTGATTATTTCATGAATTTCCATCCTTACTATTTTTTGAAAAGTAGAACTCTAGTATTTGCCAGCTATTAGACCTGAGTCATGTTACAATATGTCATATCATAATTATACAAACATGTATTGCTTTCTCCAGTGTCAGTATTAGTGCTGGAACTTGTAGAGTTCAACCTGGTGTCTGAAAAAGATAAGAAAAACACAATCATAATCTTAAGCCACAAAGACTTAAGAAACTACCCTTTTACATTTAATAACATGTGATAATACCATATACAAGTACCACTGTAAAAGTTTTGTTTTATATGTCTATACCATTCCCCCCCCCCTCCCCGTTTGCTAGATCAGGGCATATTGTTGTTTCTGGTTTGTCTGTTTGTCATAAAACTTTAACCTTGACCATAACACAGAAGTCCACCCACTTATAGCCTCCAAACTTCACAGGTGAGCTCTGACCTAGCTATAATAGTGTATTCATGACAAACAGAGGAGAAAATGGAGGGAGCTGTCTGATCTGGGTCTACTCTGTTTGTCAGGCATCTAAATGCATCTTTAAGAGGTAAAGGGTTAATAAAATTAACCCTGATGAATCATATGTAGGCAGAATCATCTGAGAAAAATGAGCCAATGACATGCATAGTAGTATAAATCTCCTGTTAAGTTAAATCTAATCCAATTTAGGGTTTAAGCTATGAATGTCTGGATAATTGTTGTTGTTAATTGTTTACTGGGTTTAAAGTACCACTGACAGTATTTCAGTAATTTGGAGAGGATTTCTACTTGAGACAGATATAGTGCACTGCACACTGCAGTATCACTCCGTAGACATGTGGCATGGTACCACACCTGGTCACATTATCCTGACACTGGGCCAACCAGTCCTGAAATCACCCTTATATGCTGAGCGCTAAGCAAGGGAGCTATACCAGTACCATTTTTAGCGACTTTGGTATGTCGCGGCCGGGGATCGAACCCACGACCTCCCGATTCCAGGGCGGAAGCTGTAACCATTCCACCACCGGGACCAGTCAAACGTCTGAATAAGAAACCTGGTGTTTACTATATGTATCTATCTTATACATAAGAGGTTGTAACAGACATTCTAGTACTGCACAGACTAAGCAACTGATTACTTCTTTGAAGTTTTGTCTCAAACAATTTCATGTATAATTGTATTGCCATTTTAAGGAGAGACTTTGTATTGTTAATGTGTTAAGGTAGAACAGCATAAGAAAGAAAAAGTAGTAGAAACTTCTTCAGGAGAAATCAGGAGAAACTCATGATTGGACATACTAAATTTTGTCACATGACTTTAATTTATATATAGGCCACATATAGGCCTCCTATGTAGCAAAAAGAGTTTTCTTTAGAACACATGTGTCACCTGCTGAAGCGTGACAGAAAGAGTGTGACGGACAAGCGTGACGGAAAGAGTGTGATGGATAGACAGACAATGGAATGTCAACTCTTACAGCAGGTGAAACAAAAAGGTGCTTATCTCATATCATGACAGCATAGTTCTGGATCAGCTTGCATATCAATACTCTGATCTCAGTGGACCTACACTGTTCAAGGAAATGTTTGATGGCACCACTAGCTACATTGTAATGAATAGCATAGGTGCTATTCATACTGACAATTTGCAGATGGCCAGACCAACCACAGACCGACACTGACTAGTGGATGAAGGTGTAAGAATATTCAAGCAAGCCACAGTGGTACATTTGTTGTCAGTTCTATGCAAATTTTATTCAAATCAGAAAAATGGTTGCAAGAAATATCACTTAAAATATATAAAACAAAGGGCAATAACTGAATTTACTCATAGCCTTCATATACTTTGTATCTGGAGGTATAATTACCATATAATGACCATTGGTTTCAAAAGAGAAGAAATTAGAAATTTATTTTGGTAACTTTTGTGAAGGACCACCAGAAGGACCACCAGAGGATCATTCATGCCCAAGTCTCATTAACTTGAGCCGGGGTGTCTATAAAAGCAATTTCTGGATGATGCATGATAACAACATAAGCAGTATGCAGTACATACTTTGTGTGGTTGACGTTGAGACAATGTCATCCATCTCACATTCAGCATTCTTTGTCGTGGTGCAGGGTTCAGATTCAATTTTACATTCCTTACATTTCTGACAATCATTGAAGGATCCATCATTATAATAACCCTGTTGACACGATACACAGTCTCTGTGGCCACTGGCGTCAAAAATACACTCCAATCCTCCCTGCTGTACACATGCTATACAATCCTAAAATGAATTTAATAAAAATCAAAGTAAAATTAACAAAATGTTAATAGGAACAACACTGAAGCAAGATTTTTCAATTTGTCCAAGGCAAATTTTCAATGTGATGTTGAATTTCTAATATTTGGCTTTGAGACTAAGCTGACCTATACTCCCAGTAATGTAAGAAGTCAAAACAGTCAAACAATCTGTCCAAGTTTTTTGAAGACAGAATGAAAACTTTTGTTTGTTAGTTTAACATCCCACTGTCAGTATTTCAGTCATTTCAAGACTATGTCTACTTGAGACAGATATAGTCCTGCCACACTGCAGTATCACGCCACAGACATGTGGCATGATACCATACTTAGTTACATTATCCTGACACCAGACCAACCAGTCCTGGAACTACCCTTATATGCTGGGTGCCAAACAAGGCAGCTATACCAGTACTATTATTTACGATTTGGTATGTTGCAGCTGGGGATCAAACCCACAACCTCCCACTCCCAAGATGGACTCTCTAAGCCACAGACGAAAGTGAAGACTGAATCAAATCTTTAGCTGTAAAAAATTTCAGAAAAAATGCAGTGAAGCTAGAAATGTGTCACTGGGACTATGCATTGTCTCTCTGTCATGCCTGCTGGATGATCTAATAGCATGCAGCATGGTCAGCTGATTATGCATTGCTGTTACAGGTATATATTTATCTGTTTGTGATTTGGAAGTTCCTTTCTTTTCCATTGAGGAATACACAACCTGCTTCAATTTCCCTTCTATATAAATGGAAATAATTAGTGCCAGTTGCAATGTTGAGAACTGTATGGTCATATAATAGTAGAGAAATGATAAAAAAATTTGTAAAGATTTCAGGTTAGAGATAACAAGTAACTGGTGTTGCAGAAACACATGAGTCCCCTACCGGAAAGGTGCATAATTTTTCTGTTACCCTAGCAACCAGAATTTTGGTCTGAGAAAAAAAAAAAACAAAGTGACGTGCAGAATCTCCATCCTGCCCTTTATTCATAATACTCATAATATTACAGTTTTTAAGTTATCTTGGGATCCAGATTTCTGGACATCCCATTACCAAAGCAACCAGAATTTTTGGTCAGAAGTAAAAGAAAAAAAAACAAACTAAAAATGATGTGCATAATCTCCATACTGCCATCTATTCGTATTTCAAGTTTCAAATAAATATTTTCAGTACTTTTTGAGTTATCACAATATATTGTTTTATTTGTCATATTTTAAGTCTATTTGTTGTCATAGCAAACAGATTTTTCAACCTTAAGGAAGAAAAAAAAAACAAGAGGGCCATGATGGCCCTTAATCGCTCACCTGATAACCATTGCTCTTTTTTTTTTTTGCCAACTAGAGCATACTAACTAGCACAGCATTTTCACAGATATGATAAGGATTGGTTTGTTTTAGACTTAAAACTTATTTATTTTACGTCGATTGGGGAACAAGTTCTTACAACTTATACTAATCCCTCTTGATGGTTCCTGGGTTGGACCAGTTGGCCCCACCCCAGGGGTCACTTGATTTAACATAGGCTAATATAGGAAAAAACTGAAATTATTAATAGGAGTTGTTATTTGTTAACATTGAACTAAATTTATCTTACCTAGATTTGTGTAGATTGAGATTAATATTTCAAACATTATGAAGTGAATATGAATATTCTCGTATGTCCAACATAAACTTAAGAGTTACTTAAATTTTCTGAGCTTCAGTTTGTTTGTTGTCGTGTTTAATATCATGCTGACAAGATTTTAGTCATTTAGAAAATAAGTCCATTTCTGACAATAATAATGCTGCCACACTGTAGTATCACATCATTGATAATTCTGGCATAATAATGCACACAATCACATTATCCTGACAATAAGTCAGTCTTGGATCTACCCCTGCATGTATATGATGCACACCTAACAGGGAACTAATTAAGCCTCCCAGTTTTAGTACTGGATACGTTTGACTTGTTATAAACTCAGGCAGACACACAAGTCAAGAACAGTAAACAGGAATCTACCAAAATCAATAGATAAAATTGGTTTTTAAAATGAAAAGTTTAAACCAAATCTGGTTTTATCATTTATTGAGGAATGTTTTGCAAATGCTGAACATCAGTGTTTGTTCATTATATAACATTATGTAAGGAAAGTTATGCACAACAGCAAAAGGATTATTATGATTTTGGTATTTTGTATTGAAATTTAATCAATATTGAAGAAATGCCTGATAGATAGTTTCTTTCTCTTTTCATTGTACTACAATATGGCAGTTGTAATTTACAACTTGTAAATATTTTCAAAGATAAAAGATTTACTATAAACTATGCCAAACTGTTATATTCCTGCAGCAATTGCAAACAAAAACAAAAACTAGCACTATTAATGATACAACTTTCATTTTGCTGGTGTAATTAAAGTTGGCCTTAAATGCACATGGTAAGTCAAATAATATCAAATGCCACTGATATGAATATATTGCTGTACCTTATTATAAGTCCTAAAATGAATATTGCAATTACCAACAAATGTTGATGCAGTATATGTTATAAACAAACTATCCAACACAATTAGTGCAACAGATTAATATTTATGCAACATGCCCAAGATACAAAGTCATGGTATTTGCAACTACCAATATTATAGTCTTAATAAAAATGAATTATTTTATCTATGCTAAATAATATATTTTCATAACATCAATAATTGGAGAAATGTATAAAAAAATATACAATAACAATATTCTAGTCATACTTAAACAATATACCATTTCATTATCATCATAACAAAAAGCAAAAATACTAATTATACAACATGTCCATCATAAAAGTTTCCCAAAGCATCAGTTATCCAGTGCACAAATGAACTTTAGACTATTTTTTTTTTTTAAATTTTATATTCAATTTCTATTTGCTGCAAATTAAAAATGACTCAATGAAAATAGAAGTTTGATTAGCTGGTGACTGTATCAATAGACATTTTGTAATTTAATGTCACATGCAGTTTAAAAGGTACCCCAATTCATTTTTTTTCTTCAATCTGCTCATTATTTTACTTCAACACTTCTAATACTCAAATGTCCCATGATCAGTTTCTGAACTAAGACACTTTATGTGTTAAATTTTTCATTCATTTTCATTTCATTCATTTGAATGTTTATATTTGTTTCAACTTATGCCAACGAAATGTTACACAGTGTGAGTGACTCTACACCAGTGGAACACATTTCTTGACATATTGTGTAAAAAATACAAAACTTGCACATGCAGATATTATTTTCTCATCAAACTATATTTTATTGATAGACACTGAACAAAATATACATGTTTGGTGTGTCTATTATATGATTACAAAGTCACATTATAATCAAATATAATTTTCACGAGCCAATTCTCAACGAAATCTGCACAAAAATGTGTTGTGACATTAAGCAAATGGTTAACTACATGCCACCTCTTTATATGATATTTGTCAAATTTCATCATATATATGTCCTAAAATGCTTCTTCAACAATGGAAAACTTTTGAGATGTTCACAATATTTAAAAAATATTACAAATAATATTAATAACAATGTTAATAATATTAACATTATTAACAATACATTAAATGTCATAAGAAGTACTAAAGGTTCAAGTGTCTTTTTAACAAACAAAAATGTCACTGATAAAAAAAGACACAAAGCTGCTGTTGTCCTCAAGAATACAAAAAAAAAAAAAAAAAAATTTAACACATTAGAAAAGGAATGTCTTAAAATAAAAAAGAAGTGTCACTGACATTAACCCTTTCCCTCATATAGACTCATTTTGACGCCCCCAATAGGTACATAAAGCCTGATCTACAGGCTGATCTGGCTTTATGTTGTTCACACAGGTCTTTTCATAGTGTCCTCTATGAGGGAAAGGGTTAAATCACACAAATGTAGTAATTGAACTAGTTGTAATAGAATCAAAAAGAATACATCCTAGTGACACTGTACTCAACATCAGAAAACTCCAAACTTTAAGTGCTGCTATGTCAAATATCTATTTACCCCATATACACAATTTAATTCAGATATAGTATAAAGCCTGATCAGCAAATCAATTATACTAATATGTGGCAGAGTTGGAGCTAGAATGTGCACTTTCAAAACACTGAGGAGTAGCGAATAGTATAAACTCTGATAAGCCGAGTTCCTTGCCTGCTGATCAGGATTTATTTTGCTTGTATAGGTCTCCTTATGGGGTCTTCTATGAGATGAAAGGATATATTGAAAACAGATAGTGTAGCCAGTAATAAAAGGATGATGTTTTTATCATTCTTAAATGATATTTAAAATTAAATGATAAATTGAACATGAAAATGATAACTAATACTTCCAATATTAATTTTATGTCTTGCACATTGAATTAAAATAACTTTTATCTTCTCTTTATAAAGTGGATTACATAACCTAGGTAACACAAAATGGAATGTATTATATTGTCATATGTAAAATGCCAGTTCAAGGTCTTAAGTTATGACTTCAAAAGGTTGACATGGCCTTCATCCCCGATTGGTTTGGATAAGTTCCTTATGTGTCTTGATGACTTGAGTTAAACACACTGATGGTAGAACGCATACATTTTCCTTTTGCTTCTATTACATCAATGAGATTTCCATGGACTGCCACCAACATGGTTCCCAGAAATATCACATGACACAAGATTTTTTTTTCTTCTTTTCTTCCCTCATAATGCTGATTTGTCCAATTAACACAGTTCATAAGTAACAGCCATGAACTCAGCAATCTGTCTTTCTTAGTAGAATTCTCAGAGTCCAGAGCAAATTTAGAACAATGTTGAAAATGGTGTCACAAGGTATCTCTCCTGGTAATTTTGGTTTTCTTGGCATATAGCAAACTAAAACATAATCAAATAAGATGACACCCATCCTTGGATGTCACCAATTAGAAGTTACTGGAGACAATAACTTGTGGTCTTCTGAACTTTCTAAGCAATGTTCCATTAGCGCCAACTGTCAGAATGCCAGTTGAGATAATCCTTGCTGTACTCCATTCTTTGACTTCTGTATGAAAATCTTCACAGCATAGGATTAGACCAATAACATTATTTAATATTGTAAAACTTTTAACTATCACATGTATCTTATGCTCAGCCATTGGAAAGTTCTAACAAATTTATATTACTGACTAACTAACTGTTTTCAGTGTAATATTATTTTTAATGTATTTTAAAACTCTTGTGATATAAATTACTAAGTGGTGGTCACCCAAATCCTGCACAACCACCAACCCTATCATTAGCAACCTTCTTGTACAATGTACAACACGTAAGAGTTGTACATTGTACAGGAAGATGGCAAAATAAGGAAATGAAATTTAAGCTGGGTGATTACTCTGTAGAGATGTGGTCATGACGCACAATGGACATTGCAAAGAAAATGATTTTATGATCTGACCAGTATGTTTCTCCAAGACCAGACAGTCCTTCACAATTGGCAAAAACCAAATCTATAACTGTGCCATAATCTGTTGTTGAATTGTTTACCATCTGCTTGCAAGAAAATGTCATTTCCATCCACTCACAGAAATTGTTGTTGGGCTGCTCAACATCAATGTTAAAATCACCAAGTAGGATGGTGTCTAATGATTTATCTAATAAATGGACCAAATGTTTTTCAAATATTATTTTTAAATAAGAGAGTGTGCAAGAAGGCGATTTGTAAACTGTAACAACTTGCTTCTCCAATGAGCCTAGTTTGATTTTAATGAAACTGAACTCCACATTTTGTTCACTATAATTAACACATTTTACAACAGGAATGTCAGACTTTATATAAATTGCTAATCCATGATGAGGTCTTGTATTTGTATCAGGTGATTGGTCATTTCGTATGAGTTTGAATCCATCCAGGATATAATCATCATCAATGTCTCTGGCACATAACCTGGTTTCTGCTAATGCAACAATATGTGAAGATAAGAAAGTCTGTTCACTTCTAACATCATCAATATGCAAATGTAATGATCTACAGTTATTGAAAGCTACTTTGAAATATTCAGTGGAATCATATGAAGCCAGCGATTCATCATACAGTTCAAGCAAAGCAGTTGAACGTAATCTTTCCATTTCTTGTACAACTTGGGTATCAACAGTTAATGCTTGTTTATTAAAATTCAAAATCTGAAGTTTTTCTTGGGATTTCACTCTGCTTAGTGCAACGTAATGAAGATGAGGTACTTTGCGTACTTTACGCTGTGACAAGTCAATTACAACTCTATCGAGTGTGCTTCCTTGGGCTCTGTGTATGGACCGTCCAGCGGATGGCTGAAGTGGGAACTGAATTCTTTGAAATGTCTTTCTGTTGTATGAATATGACCTTTCAATATCAAAGATTGGTGTCCACTCATGATTAATACTATTGTGGTAAAAACCTTTATTCTTGAACTTCAATCTTGTATCATATCCAGACCTTGGATCATCCAACTGAACCCATATAATACTTGGGCGGTTTGTTTCTTTCTGTTTGTATTCAAGTAACTTAACAACACAAGAAGCTCCATTGGCAAGTCCATCCTCAGTATCTATATTGACAGTTAAATCATAAATCATACCAACAACAATAGTTAAGGAGCAGTGCAAATTTGCAGTTTTGTTAGGGTCAGTAGGAAGCCGAGAAATGACTTGATCTTGTTTCTCTTTGGAGAGTTTTGGGGACACAACAGTATCATGGCATAAAACAACTACTTTTTCAGCATTCATATCATTAATTATGGAGTCATTGAAGGCATGCATGAAATAATTTTCTGCGAATAAATGTGGTGCTTTTATATCATACTTATCAGAAGAGGAGTTTATTTCACACTGTTTCAATTTGTTCATGTCATCACTGGTGAGTGTGTTTGTTCTTAATCTGTTCAAAAGTTCTGCAAAATCCAGGTCATCTTTCTGTCTCATGATTTCTGTGAGCTCAAACATTTGAAAATAGTCCTTCCATAAATTTCTAGACAAAGCTGTGGCCTCATGTTTCGTGTCATTAAATATCCAATCTCCACTAACAGGCTTTAACTGATACAGATCACCAACAGTTATTACACTAACACCACCAAATGGTAATCTTGTTCCTTTCAATTCCTGAAGTCGTTGATCTATGAAATTCAACATTGTATTGCTCACCATTGAAATTTCATCAATAATTACAACTGACAAATTCCGATATTTTGTTCTAAATGTATTTAGATTATCACATGTTAAGGTTTGATCTGACTGCTTATACTTCTGTTTGAAAGCAGATGCAATAGTTGAACCATTGATATTGAAAGCAGCTTTTCCAGTAAAAGCACAAAGAAGTATCCTTGTATCATCTGGAGTTTGACCCTCTCTAAAGTTTAAGAATCTGTACAAAGTCTGAAACAATGCACAAATAACAACACTTTTACCAACTCCTGCACCTCCTGAGAGAAATGCATAAAGTGGAATATCCTTTGTCTTTAGCCAGTGGATCACATGATTGTAAAAGCTTTTTTGCTTACAGTTTAATGAACGGATTAGTTTCCTGTAGTCTTTGTCATTCAGAATCTTTTCATTAATGTTTACTTGAGGATTGGACGGTCCACAACCAAGTTCATGACCTATATCATACTCTCTATGCTCAGAAACCCTATCAGGATTGAAATATATGAAAGTTTCTGATTCAGTTGGCTCTTCTTCTGCAGTATCACCTTCAACTTGTTCTGTATTTGGTGCCAGTTCATCATAAGCATTATGTTCTGCTTCTGCAGCATCTCTAGCCAATTCTAGCTCCTCAATATGGTGTTCATACTCATTACATTTCAAGTCTACTGCAAGTTTGATAGACAGATACATGTCTTTGTAAGTTGTGCGATTCCCAATCAAATCTCTTTCTTCATCTCTCCATGGAAAGAATAACAACAGCTTTTCCCTAAAATAATTTTCTTCATCTGTTTTTTTATTGAATCTTACATATCGAATTACTTTTGTATGTTTCCGGCGCTTGATTTTTATGCCATTTCGAAGTGTAAGAAGAACAGTGTCATTATCAAAGATTTCATTATTTGTATCATCATCATTTTGTTCTTTTTCCAAATCACGACCAATTTCTTGTTCTGGGTAGGTTATTTCTAACTGAGAAACATAATCAGCTAAACACCAACTATTCAAAGCTTTAGGCCGTTTTGCATACCTTTTAATGATATTATCAGACATAATGTCTGTAGAGTCCACTGGTAGCTGATCTAGAACTGATTTTGGTTTCAGCAATTGAATTCTCTTGCTAGCAATAGAAGTATTTATGAACACAACATCTCGAGTACTTTTTGACAATGGCATTTGGAGAACCAAGTAAACAGCTTCCTGGGCACTTACTTCAACACTGTTAGAAAACACATTGCCTACATGTCGTACCTGCCTCTTTAAGTCTAAGTTACCATTTCTGGCTTCCTTTGCTGCTGCATGCATTAAATTGCTCATTCCTCTTTGCGATTTACTTATATAAGAAACTATGTACATAGCACAAGCATAGGGATCCAGGACAAACTGAATGTCAATGTTTGCTTTCCAAGCTTTTAAAACAGTTTTGTTGAACAAATTTACACGTATTTCACATGGTTTTCTCTTTAAGAAAACTTTTGAAGAGTTAATTGAGCTTTTTATACATTTTAAGTATTCCGATTCATTCATGCAAGCAATATCTTTCAGAAACTCCTCATATGTCAAAGTGTAACCATCTTTCTCAGCATTCATTTTTTTCTGCAGATTTTTATATTTTGTTTGATATTTCTCCTGATCAGTTTCAAGAGGATCAAGTACCATTGTACATGGAAGAGGTGGCAATGGGTATCCAAACCGGCATATTTTGTTTTCCCTTTTTTTACATGTTCTCGAGTGTTTATGAATTTGCAAATCTCCTAAACCATCAATGTCATCAGTAATGGAACATTGCAGGTATTGGTCAACATAGGAGGTAATATCCTCATTTGTGTCCACATTAAACTTAGGAGCATTTTCAATCCACACAAGCATGTGAATATGTGGTGATCCTCTCTGTTGGAATTCAACTCTGTAGAAGTAGTCTGTTAAAGTTCCAAGAGGTTTGTGTTCACTTTTCAAAACGGTGCCAATAAATTCTTGTACGCGGTGATCAAAATACCTTGAACATGTCACCGGATCTTTCTGTATTAATTTTATTTTTTCTTCCCATGTCAGTGCTAAAATTTCTTCTTCACTGTAATCAACAGAGCTATTCAATTTTGAAAGGATTTTCAACAAGTCAGGCCATCTTGTGTCCGCACTCGACAGTGACATAAACCATGTTGGCAGACCTAACTGACGAATCATTGCAAAGACATCTTTTTTTCGATTCTCCAAGTATGCCGGCGAATTTCGGAGTTGTTTGAATATATAATATCCTTCATCTTTCTTTACAAGGTTTTCTATACAGTCAGAATTTCTTGCCTCTGCAGCAGTTATATTATTACTACTTGTCTGGCATCTTCTTACTGCTAGATTTACTTTATCATTCAGTTGCTTCATTTGAATTTTTTTCAACTTGAAAAATATATTTGGCACACTGTTCGCAGCTCTCCTATCAACACTTCTCAATTCCCACTTAGCAATATCTGAGTAATGGACAGAAACTAGTCTCTCTTCATTTTCTTTCCGCCGTTGTCCACAAAATAAGCTTGGAAAACAAAGGTACTCTGAATCTTGATCTTGGTAAATACTTAACGGCCGTTGACCTTCTCCTGGTGCAAAAGTAAATGTAGCATTTCTGTTTTCTGCATTTGCATCATCTAGTAAAGTATCAATGTTTCCAACATTTTCTTGACATACTTCCTCTGAATCAGAATCATACATTTTTACTTGGTTAACACTGGACACAGTCACAGGTGCCTTTTCTTCCATTCTTTTAGGTTAAAAAAGACTTCTTGAATCCATTGTTCATCAACAATTATGTTGGCATTTTTATACAATGCACTATGATTTATCAACCAGTGTAATGCAACAAGGACTCTAAGTGGCCGAACATTTTCAGAAAATACAAACGATTTGAATGACATTTTTTTCTTTAGTTTTACAGCTATTGTCACATTTTCATCAAAAGGTCTTGGCAAAGCATTAACAACAGGTTGTATATCAACAGGAACATTTACAACATTTCCTTTCACAGATAGTTGACGCCCTCTTGGCAATTCCCTAATTTGCATAAATGGAATACGCAAAGCAATTAAACGTTCTTCAAGTGGATATAAATCCAGTTCTGCAGGTTTTTTGGGCCACTCCATTCCATTTAATAGAGATAATTTGGGAACTTTACCACACAAAATAGAATTCTTGCATGTGCAACAAATCCACTCTGTATCCTCAACAGATATAAAATTTGTAAGAAATTTTGATTGCTGTTCTTGAGACAAACAGGATATGGAAGAGACACTATGTTTGAACCAGGTCTGATGACAACAACTGCATACATACATTGGACCAACAGATATATTTTTGTAGAACTGCTCAATGCATGTATCAATATCTGATCCATATTTTCTACGTTTTGCATTTGCACGTTCATTATCAAGAAAAATAGGATCTTGTCGTTTATGCTTTTTCATTTTTTAAATTTTTTTTTTTTCCCTCTAGCCCTTCTTTTAGATGCCTTTTCATTAACAATTTCTTTTCTTCTCATATCATCAGACTCCTCCCTTTTTTGTTCTTTTTCCCTCAATCTGTAATCGTTCATCTTTCTAGCTGTAGTCTTAGACTTGAGTGAACTAATTTTGTCCTTTCTTTTTCCTTTCCTTTTTTTTTTTCAATGTAAATTGCCTATCTTTATCTTTCTGTTCCTCAGTTACTCTTGCTTGTCTCTTTTCAATGTAAATTGTCTATCTTTATCTTTCTGTTCCTCAGTTACTCTTGCTTTTCTCATTGATTTCAATGTAAATTGTCTATCTTTATCTTTCTGTTCCTCAGTTACTCTTGCTTTTCTCATCGATTTCAATGTAAATTGTCTATCCTTTGCTTTTTGCTCCTCATTTTTTTTTCTAAGTCTTTCTTTTGCTTTTGTACCATCAGATTTCCTTAAGTCTCTCTTGACTTCCAATTCCTTTCTTTTAAAATCATCAGATTCCCTCTGCTTCCGCTTGTAAATCTTGTGGTATAACCTTCTTCCTGAATTATTAGTACATGTAGTTTGCTTCTTCAAAATCATTTTTTCTTTCTGATCTTTGAAATACTTGCCTATGAGTATCTCTGTTGAATGGCAGGGTGTCACTTTAGAATTACTCAAGTTTTGCTCTTTTTTTTTATCCACATGTCTCACTGAATGTTTTTTGTACGAGACTCTGGTCCATTCCAATGAAAGGTCTGGAGGTGATGTTGATGGACTTTCAGGCTTAGATGTTTCAAAATGCAAAGGTAAAAGTTCATACTGAGAACTGAGATCAATATGACTGCTTTCATAAAATGCATACATGAATGTAACCAAATCTTTCAGAGTGTCATATGATAACAACACTGACGTTCCATCAGGAGCAGACAGCAAATGTTCACCATGTGAATGAGAGTCGAAAAAGTGATATCCATAATCAGATTTGTACACAGCTGAGCATATTGCTCCTATCATCACAAGAACATGATTTGACTTGCTAAACGCTGTAACAAGAGAGTCATACATGGTAGGCAACAATGTATTACCAAATGGCTGAATGGCAACACCATATATAACATTTGACTTTCGTACATACAATTTTCTACTACCTAGACTAATTTCAGCAGGTATCTCATCAAAATTCATCAGCCTGCTCTGAAAGGAGCCCTTTGTTTTAAGGTCAAACATGATTTGCTTGTATAGAGAATCACCATCTTGAAGCACTTTATTCAGTACTGCTGAACTTATGATATCATTTGAATTTGCCAAAGCTACTAGAGAGTTAACAACACACTGGCTTCCACGAGACTGTACGCTAAATCTTTCATCTGCTTGATGAAAAGATCCAAATATGACATTTGTACAGCGAAATGCAGTATTTGGAGAATTGTTTTTAAAATGTTCATGCTCATTGTCAATCACTGGTTCATTTTCAAGCATTGGTTGTTCAGGTTCTATATGTTGCTCATGCACAGTATCAGTCACAGTATGGGGCACAGTATCAGTCACAGTATGGGGCACAGTATAGGGTACAGTATCAGTCACAGTATAGGGTACAGTATCAGTCACAATATGGGGCACAGTATAGGGTACAGTATCAGTCACAGTATAGGGTACAGTATCAGTCACAGTATAGGGTACAGTATCAGTCACAGTATGGGTCACAGTATCAGTCATAATATCAAGCACAATTCCAGGCACAGTATCAAGCACAATTTCAGGCAAAGTTCTATCACAGATCAGGCTCGCAGATGGTTGTTCAAAGGGCTGGGATAGACCCCCATCTGCTATCAAGACACCCATTGACACAGATGGTCCTTCATCCCATAAGGGGGATTCAGGTAAAGGCTGGGATGGACCACCATCTGATAGTTCAGCGACACCCATTGACACAGATGGTCCTTCATCCACTAAGGGGGAATCAGGTAAAGGGTGGGCAAGCCCCCCGCTACAGATAAACCTTCATCCACTAACAGGGATGTCGGGAAATCTGCAGGATCTGCTGACCCCTGCTGATGGCCGTGGTGGTTCTCCCATCTAGCAACAGCAGCTCCTGATCTCTTCCAATTCTTCTTGCGTGGCATTGTCAACAATCTGAAACAATGAAAAAGAGATGTTTGTAAAACAAAAATGATCCTACCAGAGGGTCATAACATGTAAATTTTACTAAGGCCAGGAAAAAAAAATATGTCTGGTTACAGTGATCCGACCGACCCTATTTTTTTTCCCCCTGACCCTAAACTTTCTTTCCCGATTTTTAACAGTAAAAAAACAAGAAATGTTTGTGAAACATATATGCCCCCCTCATATGCCATAATATGTATATAGCTATATTACATGCAAGGAGTTTGCCTTCATAATGTTGGCTTGTCACAAAAAATTCTCAAACTTCAAAAATTTGAGTGAAAATATAATGTGCTAAAATGTGGAAATAAACATTTACTGAAATAAAACCAGACACAATGAGATTTTGAGTTATTAGTCAGACAGTGCTTAAATTGTACAAAATATTTATAAGGATCCTCCAACTTATTAATTTGAAAACAGGGTTTTCTACATTTATAAGCAACAACTACATGAGGTTAGGACCTTAAGAGTAAAAATAAAATAGAAGTTATCACTTGGGCAAGACATTTATATAATGAAAATATATCAACATGTGACATTGTGAATTTGACCTTTGGATGTTGACACCCAAATCAATAGAGATCATATACTCATTATAAGGAACAACCACATACAGTCTGAAATGGACTAAAATTTTTTCAAACATATATACAAATGCAACCTTGTGACCTTGACCTTTGAGGTAACGACACCAAAATTGATAGGGGTCATCTACTAATCATAAGCAACAACCACATGGAGTTTGAGACTTAAAGGTCAAATAGAACTTCAAGTTATCACTCGGACAAGGTCTGTTATTATACATACACAACATGTGACCTTGACCTTTGAGGTAATGTCACCAAAATCAATGGGGCCATCTACTAATCATTAGCAACAACCACAAGAAGTTTGAGACAGGTCAAATAGAACTTAAGTTATCACTCGGACAAGGTCTGGTATTATACATACACAACATGTGACCTTGACCTTTGAGGTAATGACACCAAAATCAATCGGGGCCATCTACTAATCATTAGCAACAACCACATGAAGTTTGAGACTTAAAGGTCAAATAGAACTTAAGTTATCACTCGGACAAGGTCTGGTATTATACATACACATGTGACCTTGACCTTTGAGGTAATGACAGCAAAATCAATAGGGGTCATCTACTAATCATGAGCAACAACCACATGAAGTTTGAGACTTAAAGGTCAAATAGAACTTCAGTTATCACTCGGACAAGGTTTGGTCTACCGACAGACCGACCGACATGAGCAAAGCAATATACCCCTCTTCTTCGAAGGGGGGCATAAAAAGGAATTTAGCGAAACGCGAAGATACGAAAACAAAAGGACCGGCGCAAGCTATCACTTTCTATGTTGTTGTTGGTACATGTATAATTATAGCTCTACACTGTACATTACTTAATGACACACCATGCTGTGAGGGCAGATAAAAAATTGATAAAAAAGGCAGTCAGGTGCATGTCAAGTTATCCAATCAACACTCATTCATAATGCGGAATACTTGGATTGTATCGTTGATAATGTTTGTTTACAATAAACACGCTCTCCACCGACTGCTGTTTTTGTCCCGAGGTGAGAACTTGTTGATTTCGGGAAAGATTTGTGGAGTTGATTTCGAAAATAATATTATTCTATTTTGAAACACCTTGCAGCTTGTATATTTGAAGTATGCCGATGACCCTCCAAATTAACGATTATTACGACAAAAAAGACCGACAATCTAGTTTGTTACATTCTGACGTTGTTATTCTTTTAATTATGAAAGATAGCTGAGTAAAACAAAAAGATTGTGAAAATCTTATAGTAAATATGACAGTCCCCAAAATAAATAAAAAAATACCATGAGCGTTAAAAAGAAGAAAAAAAATCAGTGCGACGTGATATTTCACACTAGCTTGTTAATAAACCAAAAATAGAACGATATCACAAATTACGTGGACTAAATTGTTGTGTTGACCATTTTGTATATAATGTCAAGAAAGAAAGAAAAAATATGAACAGTTCACATTCTGTTTTGTTAATTGAACCATGAATGTTTAGTAATGTACGTTGTGCAACAGACTATATACTTTTGCTCTGACAGGACCTCGAGGTCTATATATAATATTAATAGAACATCTGGTTCTGATTAGCTAAATTTCACACTGAAGTAAGCATTATCACACTGCTTTGTTCAACAAAATGTTAATATGATGTTCATATTGTAAAAAAGAAAAATAAATAAATGATAAATAAATGATATTCTTTTATAATTATAATAAGGTGTATTAAAACATCATAGAAGTCTTTTGCTCAAATTCAACCAGTTAACAGTGCAGGGCTCACGCTGTCGAGCGCCAAATGCGCCAAATGGCTCATGATTATTTAAAGTGGCCCGAAAATTTTGAATTTGGCGCATTGTCTTGTCGCATGGTCATTTACCTAAGCAGTCAGACTGGTTATTGGTTTCGCTCACGCAGAGCATCGCTAGACCGAGAAAAATCGATAACCAGTCTAGCACGCGCGTCCTTCACCCTGTGTATCAGTGTATTTCACAGTTATGGCAGTTGGCACGTACGTGTTGATGATTTAGTAGTTTATCGGCAATTAAAGAAAAGGTAACGACGGATTAAGGATACGATGATTATTTATTTGGCTGTCGGAACAAAGGCACACTTATTGGATTGTTTGCCAATCTTGCTGTTAGGTATGAAGAGGTTTACCCTGCAACTGCTGAGGCAACAAAAAGGTTACTAGTGGCCCCCGTCTCAACAGCTGATTGTGAGCGTGGGTTTAGCAGGCAAAATTTGGTTAAGACTAGCCTTAGGAATTCCCTCAATGTAAGGTCACTTGAACGTCTGCTTATGATTTCTATTGATGGGCCAGAAAAGGTAACGACGGATTAAGGATACGATGATTATTTATTTGGCTGTCGGAACAAAGGCACACTTATTGGATTGTTTGCCAATCTTGCTGTTAGGTATGAAGAGGTTTACCCTGCAACTGCTGAGGCAACAAAAAGGTTACTAGTGGCCCCCGTCTCAACAGCTGATTGTGAGCGTGGGTTTAGCAGGCAAAATTTGGTTAAGACTAGCCTTAGGAATTCCCTCAATGTAAGGTCACTTGAACGTCTGCTTATGATTTCTATTGATGGGCCTGCTTTGGAGGAGTTTGATTTTAAACAGTCATTTAAGAAATGGGCAAATCAGAAGACTCGTAGAATCTTAGTGTAACTTCATGGGAAATGAAACACTGAACTGAACACTGACTCTAACCGAAAATGCAACAGGCTTAATGTATATATGTGTAATATAAGAATGTAAATATGAAATACAGTATGTATGTATGTAAATAACAGAATGTTAATATTTAAAATTATTTTGAATTCTTTGTTTTTGCTGTTTATATCAGATGTTCTGAATTACAAAACATAGTGAAAACTATTAAATAAATGATGGTTTATAACAGCACTACTGTCTTGTTACTTTACTGCTTCCCTGTGTTACAAAATGGGTATAGAAAAATGGGAGAAAGAGAGTGAGAGAGAGAAAGATAGAGAAGGGTATGTAAAACAAACAATAAAAAAATATAAAAAACACAAAATGCACACATACAAATAAAATAAACCAAAGATTTCTGAACAATAATACCACTAGTAGCACATATAATCATTATAAATGCCCATATTCTGTCGCATTCTCATTAAATTATTGGCTCATCCTGGCTCCAAAATTTGGCTCAAAGAAGAAAAAAAGTGGCCCCAATTTTGGACCATTTGGCTCATGCCTTGGCTCATAAAAAATAATTCCCAGCGTGAGCCCTGACAGTGTTATGACAAAAGTATTCAGTGTGATGAATGGAGAAAATGCTTACAAGGTTATACATTTTTCTTTTTTCATTCATTACTGATTCACACCCTTACAGGTAATTTCATGCAGTAATAGTTTTATACTGTGATATTGTGTCATTAGATCTATACAGGGTTTATAATACATTTAGCTACAATGAAAATGAGCTACTCCAACAAGCAAAACTAAAAAAATAAATAAAATATTTTACCTACCTACCCTATTTTTTTATATATGTCACAGTAACCTGACAAATTTTTTTTGGCCTAAGCAAGTTGATTATGTGGCTTGATGATGGCATATATGTCAACGTTAAAAAAAACACCTATTATAACTTATAATTTTTTAATAAAGGTAATGAGTCTCATGCCCTTCAAACATACAATGCACAAATGAAAGGGGATTACCTAAAGAAGAAAAAAAAAAAAAAAAAACACTAAGTTATGGTTAATTTTAGTTCATTGCAAGAAAACTTTAAGTAAGAGTTTAGGAAGAGTTGCACTTACAAGCTTTTTTGCTAAAAATTAAAAATGGATTATCTTCCCTTTCAGTTGTTGAATCAAAAATACCTTACTTCATGCACATCTACATATCATGTATCATTGTGCAGAGTTTGAGTGAAATTCATCAAATGGTTAAAGAGTTGCGCTTACAAGCTTTCTTTGCAAAAAATTTGAAAATAGATTATCTCCCCTTTATGAATTTAAATTTATTGATTTTGTTCAACACCGAACTTGACCTTCATTGTATTGGGATAAACATGTGTTCCAAAAATAAATGAATTCTGTTAATATGTTCAGGAGTTATCACGTTGACAAGGTGTTTCTTACAAATTCTAAGTCGAAAAGGGGCCAGAACTGTGTCAAAAATTTACGGATTTTGTCCAACATTGAACTTGATCTTCATTTTATTGGTATAAATATGTGTATTAAACATTTTTTAAATCTGTTCAGGAGTAATCGCGTGGACAAAATGTTTTTTTTACAAATTAAAAGGGCCAAAAAATTTTCCATCAATCTTAACCTTTATCTTATTTGTATAAACATGTGACCAAAAATTATTTGAATCTGTCAATCTGTTCAAGAGTTATCGCGTGGACAAGGTGTTTTTTTTACAAATTCTAAGTCGAAAAGGGGCCAGAACTGTGTCAAAAATTTACGGATTTCGTCCATCATGGAAATTGACCTTCATTTTATTTATATAAACATGTGTACCAAACATTTTTTAAATCTGTCAATCTGTTCAGGAGTAATCGCGTGGACAAAATGTTTTTTTTACAAATTCTATGTCGAAAAGGGTCCATAACTATGTAAAAAATTTACGGATTTTGTCCATCATCAATCTTAACCTTTATCTTATTTGTATAAACATGCGCACCAAAAATTATTTGAATCTGTCAATCTGTTCAAGAGTTATCGCGTGGACAAGGTGTTTTTTTACAAATTCTAAGTCGAAAAGGGGCCAGAACTGTGTCAAAAATTTACGGATTTCGTCCATCATGGAACTTGACCTTCATTTTATTTATATAAACATGTGTACCAAAAATTATTTAAATTTGTCATTCTGTTCAGGAGTTATCGCGTGGACAAGGTGTTTTTTTACAAATTCTAAGTCGAAAAGGGGCCAGAACTGTGTCAAAAATTTACGGATTTCGTCCATCATGGAAATTGACCTTCATTTTATTTATATAAACATGTGTACCAAGAATTATTTAAATCTGTCATTCTGTTCAGGAGTTATCGCGTGGACAATGTGTTTTTTACAAATTCTAAGTCGAAAAGGGGTCGTAACTATGTCAAAAATTTAGATTTCGTCCATTATCGAACTTGACCTATACTGCACAAACTCCCTTTTCAAGGCAGGTGCAAATAATAAGCCTTTTTTTTCCCCAAATGATCTATATATACTGCACAAACTCCCCTTTCGGGTATTACTGGCAGGTGCGCGTCTGTGCAAGGATAAAACTGTTAAAAATAAAAAATTTTGTTAGGGTGAGAAAATTTTCTGAAAAAAAAAAAAGGTGAATATGTTAGGTTTAAGATCTGGTAAAAACATCTTTTTGTTGATTCAGGGACGGTCTACTATCTGAAACGAGAGGAGCTTTTGTTTAAATGCTAAAAGATCATTTTGTGAGACTATATTTTCTGGTAAGCTGTTCCAAAGTATCACTGTATAAGGAAAAAAGGAATATTTAAAGTAGCTAGCTGGAGTATGAATTTGCCTGTAAGATAAAGAGTGTAAGTGGCGGGATATCCTCGCTGGTCTTTCAAGATATGCAGGTAATGGGACAGCAACAAGGTTATTTACTATTTTGTAAAACATAAGAAGTCTGGTGACATCACGTCTGTACTGAAGGGTTTGCCAGTCAAGTTCCTTCTGCATGCTGGTGACACTGTCGTAATAAGAATAGTTATTATTAACCCATCGGACTGCTCTGCGTTGTACTTTTTCTATTTTATCTATATATGTCTGTGTATGAGGACTCCAGACTGTAGAGGCATATTCTACTTGAGGTCTAACCAATGCTTTGTAAGCTGCTTCTCTAACTTCCTTATTCTTTGTCTGGATGTTTCTGTGGAGGAAACCAAGAGTTTTATTAGCAGAAGAAGTAATGTTGTCAATATGTTTATTCCAAGAGAGATCTTTTGATATTGTAACTCCTAAGTATTTGGCATTATCCACTGTTTCTAAAGCTTGTCCATGTAATCTGTAATCAAAGGAAAGTGCTTTCTTCTTTTTAGTAATATTTAAAACAATGCATTTACTGGGATTAAATTCCATTTCCCATTTCTTTTCCCACTGCACCAGCTTGTCCAGGTCTTTCTGAAGTGTAATACAGTCCTGCTTGTTGTTTATAGCTAGGTAATCGTTTTCATGATCATCGTTTTCATTGCTTTTAGATAGATGCTGCCTGCCTTCTATTTTATAAATGGTGAAATATCTTTCTTTATAAATAAATTATGGAAACTTGATTTTTTTTCTTTATATTTGAATGTGAACAATAGTTGCTTCATACATTTCTTCATACTTTTCAAAAACAGAGACCATCATCGATTAGTTTTTTTTATCGAGTTCTGTTTTCCCCTTAGGCCTCATCTTTCTAGACCCAATGTGCTTGAACGGCCGGCAACGCGGGATTTTAATTTATTCATTTTATTGCATAAAGTATTATTATCGTTGTAATGTTGATGCTATTGTGTAATTTGGAAGAAATAGTCGATCACAAAGGTTATTAAAGAACCAGGAGACACCCAACGGCAAAGAAAAGAATGCATCGTTGAATCGAAAGTGCATTCTGGCATGGCAAATATTTCCTCGTAATAAATCGAATTAGCCGTTTTCGCAATCAACTATACTTATAATGTTCGAACAAATAAACATTTTTTATCAATATTTCCAAATCTTTATTGCGATATTGTGACAATGTAAATACATTTTCAAATATAATCGCAGTAACATTTCATTACGTCTTACTTACCAAGAAAGAAAACCGGAAATACAGGAGCGAATAGGCTTCGATGTTTTCATTGGTCGATATACAGAAGCGATTGTGCGAAAATGGGAGAAATTAGCGCCATCGTAAAAAATCAAATCGATTTCAATTACTTATTTACACCTGGTCATAGACAAACTATTGACAATTCTTTTTATCAAATTCGCCCCACAGTCACTTGGCACTCTTAAATTCTTTCTTTTTACTTTCAGATATTTTCTTTTCGTCCCAAGTCATTTTGTACTTTTTTTTATTATGTTGTAATATTTTCTTACCGGTTAATTGCATCTTTACAATTTTTTTTACTGGCTATAAAAACAAAATTTAATCAAAGGCATTTCAACAGTTTTTAAGATAGGCTTACAGAATGATTTGTAAATATTTGCAAGGCAAATACAAATAAGGTTTAACCAAGGCAGCCATATATTTGAAACAAATTTGAAAAATTCTGATATAATATCACTCAAAAAAAAAAAAAAAAAAATTTAGCAAAATCTAATTAAATAAATCTAGAAGTTGAATGATTTGGTTTAAAAGCTTTAAATACAGACATAAATTATAAGGCAAATAAATGAATTCAAAATCTACTTTTTGATTCCATGACCTAATTATGCAATAGACCTGACCTTTGGTAAATCAAGTGGCCCCTGAAGCAGGGCCAATTTTGACCCCAGGGTCATGAATTGTACAATCTTGGTTGAAATCCACTAGACAATGCTACACACCAAACATCTAAGCTCCAGGCCTTGTGGTTTCTGACAAGAAGTTTTCCTATATGATATAGCCTATGTAAAGAGGCGGGGCCAATTTTGACCCAAGGGTCATGATTTGTACAATATTGGTAGACATCTACTAGACAATGCTACACACCAAATATCTAAGCTCTAGGCCTTGTGGTTTTGCAGAAGAAGATTTTTAAAGTTTGCATTTTTATAATCTATTTTTAGCTCCTGTGACCTAATTATGCAATGGACCAGAACCATTTATACAACTTTAGTAGAGCTTCATCCAAGGAACATTCCTGCAAAATATTTTTCAAATTGGCCAAGCCGTTTAGGAGGAGATGTTGTTTGAAGCAATTGTTGACGCCGGACGCACGGACGCACGCACGCACGGACGCACGGACGACGGACGACGGACGCCGGACAAAAGGCGATCAGAAAAGCTCACCTTGAGCACGTTGTGCTCAGGTGAGCTAAAAAAAAAGACGTGCATAATCTCCATACAGCCATCTATCCATATTTTAAGTTTCATAAAAAAAGTTTCAGTACTTTTTGAGTTATCACAATATATTGCTTTATTTGTCATATTTTAAGACTATTTGTTGTCTTAGGAAACAGATTTTTCAACCTAGGAAGAAATAAAAAAAAAAAAACGTGCATAATCTCCATACAGCCATCTATCCATATTTTAAGTTTCATAAAAAAAGTTTCAGTACTTTTTGAGTTATCACAACATATTGCTTTATTGCATATTTTAGTCTATTTGTTGTCTAGCAAACAGATTTTTCAACCTAGGAAGAAAAAAAAAAAAAACGTGCATAATCTCCATACAGCCATCTATCCATATTTCAAGTTTCATAAAAATATCTTCAGTACTTTTTGAGTTATCACAATATATTGCTTTATTAGCCATATTTTACGTCTATTTGTTGTCATAGCAACCAGATTTTTCAACCAAGGAAGAAAAAAATAAAGACATGCATAATCTCCATACAGTATCTATCCATATTTCAAGTTTCATAGAAATATCTTCAGTACTTTTTGAGTTATCATGGGATCCAGTTTTTGCGGAAGGACGGACAGACGGATGGAGGGCAAACCTATAGTCTCCTCCAGTTACACCGGTAGGGGACTAATAAATGGTAGGAGCATAGGTAGATGTAAACAAGAGATTTGTTTTCATAGAAAACTGATGTCTCCCCACAACTCTCCTCAGACACACATACACTGAGGCACACAGTGCCATATGCACAAGAGTCTGTCATAGTAATATATTTTACCATGATTTCAGTTACCAAAATTGCTATTTTAAATTAAATAGAATACATTTTTCTCATGTAAAGGCATAATTAGGATGACAAGCAACAGGTAAGCCCTGTGTGGCTAGGGTACAAAATGTTTTCAGATACATTTTTCTCATGTAAAGGCATAATTAGGATGACAAGCAACAGGTAAGCCCTGTGTGGCTAGGGTACAAAATGTTTTCAGATACATTTTTCTCATGTAAAGGCATAATTAGGATGACAAGCAACAGGTAAGCCCTGTGTGGCTAGGGTACAAAATGTTTTCAGATGTTTGCAGTAATTGAATACATAGCTGATTCAGCTTCATGCCAAAATTCCCATTGTTTTATTCATGTTGTCATTTATTTATTCACTGAATCTTAAGTTATGACTTGACCTGACTATTTGAGTTTACCGTTGCTTCGACAGTATTTCAGTTATATAGCGACGTACAGCTAATTACAGGCGGAGGAAGACCCTGAATGCACGGAGGCATCTGGGTAGAACCACCAACTTACTGCAGCCAGCTGGAAGGCTTCTTCACATGAAAATCTGAATGACCCTGCCGAGATTCAAATCCATGCGGTGAGGGCTGAGTGAGTGTTAAAGTCAGCAACTTTACGCTCTCGGCCATGGAGGCCCCTCTTGAATTATGTCATCATTAGTATCAATGGAGTAAAAAGTTAAAGGACTGCTTGGCCCAGAGTTGTAAACCTTGTGTGTGACACTTCCTCTCATTAATTTCTTTCCTTAACTGAAATTTTGTTTAAATAGCATAAGTAGAACAGAAGATATCTTGCGGCCAAGAAATTGTGAAAAGGGGAAATAACTCCAACAAGTGCTGGTAGAACTTGTGGATATTCCCCGAACTGTGCTTTGTCACTTGATGTATACATTATTATACATGTACTATAATTATTATGAGCTCCAGACAAAATCTTAAGTATGAAAAATAACAAAGGGCAATAACTCCTAAATTATGCAAAACAGTTATGGTTCTTGTACACTGCACTTTGTGCACTGCACTCCTCATTGAGATCCATCTACCTATGAAGTTTCATGTTGATACCTCTTACAGTTTTTGTGTTATGCTCTGGACAATATTATGACAGACAGATGAACAGACGCAGACGAACGGATGGATGTGTGGGACGGACTGACAGACAAAGCAGCATCTACATGCTTTCCCTTCAGGGAGCATAAAAATACTGAGGCCAAAGATATAAACCTTGTGTATGAAAGCCACTTTCTCTAATTAATTTCTATCCATAATTGATTTTAACTTCAATAGCCTGAATAGAACAGGGAGTCTTCAGGAGATAAAATTAAGACAAAGGGGAAAAACTCCAAGAAACTGTTGAAATTGGATTATGCTCCCATAAAATATGCTTTCTCACAGGATTAGTATGAACATAAACAAAGAGTAAAGCTAAGTATGATGTGCAGACTTAATGTTCTTGTGTACTGCAATTCTCCTTCATGAGGTCTTCTATCCATCTACAAAGTTTAAAGTTTGTATGCCTTAAAGTACATGAGTAATGCTCTAAACAAAAATTACGTATTAAATTTGATAAAGACAAGAACACCAAAAATATGATGTGCAGAGTTACAGTTCTTGTGCACTGCACTTCACCCTCCATGAGATTTATCCAGCCATGAAGTTTCAAGGTTATCTGTCTCTTGATCCAGAAAAAAATATGATGTGCAGAGTTAAGGTTCTTAAGCAATGCAATTCTCCTTCATGAGGTCTATCCATCTATGAAGTTAAAAGGTCTCATAGTGCACGAATAATGCTTTGAATAAAAATTAAATATGAAATTGAACAAAGGGTAATAACTAAAAACAAGAGGGCCAAGATGGCCCTGTGTCGCTCACCTGAGTAAGATGGCTGTGTTAGGCATAATGACAAAAAATCTAGCATCTAAAAGTGTTTTTCTAACATTTGACTAAGTGACCTACATATTGATCCTACCTGAATTTGCACTCAACTGGGAATTCATGCAGTCATCATTCATATTAAGTTTAATGAAGACTGGGACAAAAATGTAGGCCTCTAGAGTGTTCACAAGGTTTTTCTTAGATTTGACCTGGTGACCTAGTTTTTGACCTCATGTGACTCATTTTCAAACTCATCCAATATACCAATTAGACAAACATCCTGACCAAATCTATCGAAGATTGGGCTAAAACTGTGGCCTCTAGAGAGTTCACAAGGTTTTTCTTAGATTTGACCTGGTGACCTAGTTTTTGATCCCACATGACCCAATTTAAAACTCATGCAAGATATCATGAAGACAAACATCCTGACCAAAAAAAAAATGAAGATTAGGCCAAAACTGTGGCCTGTAGAGTGTTCACAAGGTTTTTCTAAGATTTGACCTGGTGACTTAGTTTTTGACCCCACCTTACCCATTTTCGAACTCATCCAAGATATCATATAGACAAACACCCTGACCATTATTCATGAAGATTGGGCTAAAACTGTGGCCTGTAGAGTGTTCGCAAGGTTTTTCTAAGATTTTCCCTGGTGACCTAGTTTTTGACCCCATGTGACCCAATTTCGAACTCATCGAGATATCATGTAGACAAACATCCTGACCAATTTATGAAGATTGGGCCAAAATGTGGCCTTAGAGTTTACAAGGTTTTTCTAAGATTTGACCTGTGACCTAGTTTTTGACCCCATGACCCAATTGAACTAACTGTGGCCTCTAGAGTATTTACAAGGTTTTTCTAAGATTTGACCTGGTGACCTAGTTTTTGACCCCATGTGACCCAATTTCGAACTTATCCGAGATATCATGTAGACAAACATCCTGATTAAGTTTCATGAAGATTGGGCCAAATTTGTGGCCTCTAGAGTGTTCACAAGGTTTTTCAAGGATTTGACCTCGTGACCTAGTTTTTGACCCCACATGACCCAATTTCCAACTCATCCGATATATTATGTAGACAAACATCCTGATTAAGTTTCATGAAGATTGGGCCAAATTTGTGGCCTCTAGAGTGTTCACAAGGTTTTTCTAAGATTTGACCTAGTGACCTAGTTTTTGACCCCACATGACCCAATTTCGAACTCATCCGAGATATCATGTAGACAAACATCCTGATTAAGTTTCATGAAGATTGGGCCAAATTTGTGGCCTCTAGAGTGTTCACAAGGTTTTTCTAAGATTTGACCTAGTGACCTAGTTTTTGACCCCACATGACCCAATTTCGAACTCATCCGAGATATCATGTAGACAAACATCCTGATTAAGTTTCATGAAGATTGGGCCAAATTTGTGGCCTCTAGAGTGTTCACAAGGTTTTTCTAAGATTTGACCTAGTGACCTAGTTTTTGACCCCACATGACCCAATTTCGAACTCATCCGAGATATCATGTAGACATACATCCTGACCAAGTTTAATGAAGATTGGGCCAAAACTGTGGCCTCTAGAGTGTTCACAAGCAATTGTTGACGACGGACGACGGACAAAAGGCGATCACAAAAGCTCACCCGAGCACAAGTGCTCAGGTGAGCTAAAAAATATTATATGTGCAAAGATACAGTTCTTAAGCATGACACTTCTTCTCTATAGGATCTATTCACCTGTGAAACTTCGAGTAGTAAGTAGTAAGTTAAACAAAGGGCATAAACTCCAATATCATCATGAGCAGAGTTACGATTCTTGTGCATGACACTTCTCCTTCATCTATCCAACTGTAAAGTTCAAGTTAATAGCTATTATAATTTTTAAGTTATGCTCCAGAAAAAAAGTGTGATAAACAGACAGACAGACAACTCTGACAAAAACAATAGGTCTCCTCGATAAAAATATAGGGGGAGACATGATCATTTAAGTAAAGCCTTTGCCATAAATATTTCCCTTACTGCTGAAAGCATTTGAGTGAAGTTTTACAGCAACAGCTTATGTTGATTCAAAAGCTATTCACCCAAATTTATAAGTCTGAGAATGGCATAATTCAGACCAAACTGAAATCTGAGTTATGATGGTAATCTAATTTATGTGAGGCTTACATTTTTCAAAAGATGATAACTCTCAAGTTTGACCAAGTAATTAAGGGGGAATTATTTGAAGAAATTGTGTTGATGATGGAAGGACAGCACAGAGATACACTGGCTGGTCACACTGGCTCTTTGAGCACTTTGTGCTCAAGTGAGCAATAATAAAGATTTACTTACAAATTCTTGTGTATTTGTAATTGCTATGTTTAGCATCATTATGAAAAGGTGTCCTAATACCTGAAAAGAAAAAACATAATCACAAGTTAACAATACCTGAATCAGAGGAACAGACAGGCTGTGTATTTGTGCAATAATCAATTCAAATGACCAAATACTTATTTTCAAATAAATGGGTAACAAAATCCACTACCAATCTAAGGTACTAAAATGATTTTTAAGATTTGGGTTAATTGAAATGATATTTATTCCAGGGCATTTTCTATAAATTTCTTTTCTGTAATTGTCTCATTAATATGATTTTTTTTTTGTAGAGAATACACCCTTTAAAGATGACTATTTAAAAGGATTCATAGATCATTATTATTTCGGAACAATAACTTGGGAGAATATTCATGATTTTGGGATTTGTCCCCATCAAATTGGGATATGAATTCAGGCTATTTGGATGTAACCAAATACCAGCCCAGAACTATTAGCAGAAAAAGCACTTCAATAGGTATCACATAAAGCCTGATCTGCAGAAAACCAGTTAAACCTTACCAAATTTAATTACAAAATCCTCATTTCCAGACCACTGAGGAGCAGCGAACAGCATAAAACCTGATCAGCCTGTGAGTTACTCGCAGGCTGATCTGGTTTTATGCTGTTCGCATAGGTCTTTTCATGGTTTCCTCTATGAGGGAAAGGGTTAATGTTGTGCCCTGGTATGGGGATGCTTGGTTCTAGATCATGCCAGGTCCTATATTAACCACTTAACTCATATAGACACATTTTGATGCCTTGCAAAGAGAGCAGACCCAGATCATACAGCCCCTAGGAGGGGTCTGATAAGGGTCTTCTTTTTTTTGTTCATACAATATTGCAGCTCATATGCTACTCAGTCTACATAGCAATGTAAATCAGATTGTTTCATAAATGACATAATGCTCTGCAAATTACTCTTCCCCAAGTCATAAATTTTTACATGAATAAGAGTTAATTCATTGATTCATAAATCAATGATAGATTATTTTCCTAACAGACTCTTTTGTTTTTTTAATAAGAAGGATATTTATTCACAAGAAAAACATAGGAGCCATCACGGCCTGACTAACATATGATCATCTGAAAAAAAAAACATACAGCCGCTGTAACTTATAAATAGCATATTATGTTATATAGGAAAACTGTTCTGTCAATTGTTGTTTGCATGCCGCAGTGCGAGCTTAGGCAGAATGTTCAGGGTGCTGTGGTTTTTGACAGAGGACACCTTTAAAGCCCAGCACTTCTGACTTTGGTTCTCTTGGGTAGACAGGTGCAACTACACATAGAGACAGATGCAGAAACAAGTGATCCGGGTGCAATATCCTAGCTCATATCTAAATCGACTCCCTGGTTCTTTAACCCTTTACCTCATATAGACTCATTTTGACGCACTCAGTAGGTACCACATAAAGCCTGATCTGCAGAAAACCACAGTTAAACCTTACCAAATTTAATTGTAAAATCCTCATCACCAGACCACTGAGGAGCAGCGAACAGCATAAAACCAGATCAGCCTGCGAGTTACTCGCAGGCTGATCTGGTTCTATGTTGTTCGCATAGGTCTTTTCATGGTTTCCTCTATGAGGGAAAGGGTTAAGACAAAAAAAAAGATACCTAACATTAAAGCTACTGACTGGATGCTTAACCCTGCCCTATAAGGTGGCTATGTTCTGACTAAAGGTAGAAGCTACAATGTACCTGTCTGGCAGTATCCTGGAGTGAGTTCACAATAGAAGCCCTTGGGAAGGGTCATAGCTAAATGTATTACATTATTAATGCTTACTCCCACCTGTATGTATCAGACCATCACAGATAATATCAGCTACCGCACTCAGGATTCTGCAGCCTAATAACAGAGCCAGGTAAGATGGACCTGCCTTGTCAGGCCCAAAGAGAATGTCCCCTGTTGAGACTCTTCTCTCTCAGCTTAGCATCACAGACATTGCTGATACAGAGAAATAGGCTGACATGGCTTGGCTATGTAGAGTGCAGCAATGGGTGGATATCTAAGGTTTGGAACCTTAAAGTTAGCATTACTGGTCAAATGGCCCCAGGCAGACCAAAGCTGTTGTAGGACAACCTAAAGAAATGGGATCCAGAGACTCGAGGGATGGAAAGTACCAACCCACTGAACCGCCAGGCATCGGGCCTAGAGAGGAAGACCAGACAGCCAGGCCTCACTTTTGTGAAAAGGATCATTCAAGGCCTGGATAATCAAATTATTCAAGGTACTGAAGGTACTAACATTTGATGAAAATATATTAAGCAATGCTCAGCAATACAAACAATAATGGCTATAACAAAATATAGGTCATTCCTGTTGAACTTTCACCAAAAAAAAAATACTCACCTCTGGTCGCAACATTGGCTTGATCCAAAGATGCATTTGTTTGGAATAGATCTGACAGATGGAATCTTGCCAATTGTTCCTATGTAAATCTATAGAACAAAATAACACAAGCAATTAAGTTACAGTATCAATATATATGAGGATCTGACAGGAATTGTTATTTGATATGAAATGACAATTCATGTCAGATTCTTTTTATCATATGACTTAAAAGGATAGTAAATCACGATACAACAACAAACAAATAAAAACATGAATGAACGGACTGTGAATGAATCACTATTTGTAATCTAACACCAAGTAAATAACTTCAAATAATAATTGATTTCTGATACAGTTTCAAGATCATATGAATAATGCATCTCTTTGATTAAAATTAGTTGCATCAATCACATTTAATCAAACTGTTCGAGTTCAACACACTATACATCATATATATACATGTACATGCACAAGAAATATACACTTCACTGGATTAAGTTTTTAAAGTCAAAAACAATATTTTCAAAACTTATTCAATGCTCTGTGAAATAGAAAAGTTATAGATGGATCCGTTACCCCTATTAATGTATTCGCCCTTCTACGTTACTTATTGGATCCAGATCTGGGGGATCCACTGATTACACCTGGCCTATAATTATAATACAGCATGTCCATATACCCCCTGTAAAGGGATTTTACCCCCAACATTGGCCATGTAACCACAAAAATGTAGGGACTCTCTATATGAAATAATACAAAGTTCAGGATGAACAGCAATTGTACCCCCAGTTACAAAGTCAGTGGGCACCCTGTTATATAAATTATAATGGATAATGTCTCATGTTCTCATTTGGATCATCTTAAATTTAGCACTTAAATCTGCGCTGTTTTATGAAAAACAAAGAACTTCATTGAAACTGCTGTCTATAGATTTTGTCTCTTTATGTACACCATACTTGTGACAGACTCATTTTGTGTTCGCAACAAAGAATGCTAGACATAATTTTGAAATAAGATTTTTGACTGTTGTTGGTTTGGGACCAATATTTTTTAAGTCCTCTTTAATATTCTGTCGCTTTGTGATATTTTTTTAAGTTGGGGCAAAGCATCGCTCTGCTGCAGATAGAAAATATCACAAAGCAACAGCATATTATGTAGGACTTTTTTTTTTTCTATTTGGTACAAACTGGGTTCAAATTTAAGCTCACATACTCAATAAATGAGAGTGGAAATTTAGAAATGCGAGTTACAATTTCATGTCCTTTTTTTCTGTGAGTGGAAACAGAGTACCACTAGCTAATGTTGAGTGTAATAACTATGATCCAAAGCCTGCAGTTATACTAGATGATTGGTCCCATCAATGAGCCGCATGGTGCAACATGCTGTTTTTGGTACTCAGATTGTCAGGGGATAGTGCCAAACTGAAAGTAGAATGCTATCACAAATTAAAAGGTACACAAATGTGGACTACAAGATTATGGATGCAGGGTTGTCAAAATGTTTCAGAGTAGGTGATTTTTTTTTTAAAGTAACAGATTAAGCCGGGGTCAAGGGGCCGCAGGCCCCTTAGTCCAGGGGAACGCCCTGTAGGGGACCAGGGGGGCGAAGCCCCGCCGTCAAAATGAATTTTAGCATTTTCAGAACCTACCCAAGCATATCACTTGCAAGTAGTTCTCTAATTATTGCTTGTCTAAAAAATTAAAAAGAAAAAAACAAAGTGGCAAATTTTGTTAAGTTAAACATTTCCACTGATTTGTGGTGTCACTTTGGTATTGTATTTTTTTTTAACAAACAAAACAAAATAAATCCATGTTTAATTTTTTATTTATTTTGGCTCACATTACAAGACTCGAGTGTCATCAAGGCTTTGGCCATTGATTCAAGACTTAACAAAAAGATGAAGTTATATCTTTTGAAACAAATATTTATTAACTTTTTGCAAAACTTAAACAATGTAGCCACAGTTTTCAAAACTCTCACTTTCTTAAAATGAGTTAGTACAAGATTCTGCAGAAAAAATTTGCTTGAGAAATATATCCTTGCTTCTGCATTAATTATCACATCTTTTATATTGCAGCAAAAAAACACTTCTTATTCAAAAAATAGTATTGGCAAAGTTTATCATATGTGGAAATGCCAACCTTGTTGATGTGTTTAAACACTTAAGTTTCATTTTAAAAATATGGAAATCCCATTTTTAAAGTGAAAGCAGAAATTGTCAAAAACAAGAGAAATGGCTGCTTAGTACTATTTTGCACAAGACAATGTTTATGTATGTATTAACACTTGGATAACCTTTATTAAGTATATTCACAACATGAAAGTATGAAATCTGAGAAAAAAATGAAAAAGGAGTTTTACACAGAACTGAAAGATTCTGTACTGAATATTCAATATAGAAACTTAAAATATTGTTGTCATTCTATTTATAAGACGACAATGTTCATGTTGGGGTGCTCTCTAATACATTACAACCACCTTAAGACTTGAAATACTGATCAAAACCTCAAATTAAGAACTGAAAAAGCGAAATCAGAAGCCAATCCATCATCGCTGACATTATCAAGGTCAAAGACCTTCAATGCTGCACCTACCTCCTTCTCATGTCTCCTGATCAACAACGATGACAGCTCTGTCTGAATTCAACAAATTTTGATGCAGGAGGTACTGAACTGAGAAGTACTAAGGCATCTTGGCTAGTTTATTTAAGTAATATGGTTTAGTGCATCTTTGCGGATTTAATAAAAAGATAAATTGAAGTGACAACTGGCGTTCTGACAGTAAGACTAATTTTCATTTCTGAATCTGAATCATTTTATAGGGTCAAGCAGAGTTTTGCAGGATGTAAGTGAATCACCAGAAATAGATTTTGTTCCTTATGATAAAAGGCAAATAAATTGTTTGAAAATTCAGATTTTCCGGAAACTGTCTTGATAATACGAGTTACTGTACCAGTGCAAGCGATCATTTAATGGACCTTCATTTAACGGCGTCATTGACAATCGTCTTACCGGTTGTGATACATTACTGATCGCATAAATCGCTATGTAATAATTCAGATCGAGGAGAATAACAACACAAAATCTGCATTTAACAGCTCCAACAACCGCTAAGGTTGGAAATATTGCCTTACCACATGTGAACCCAAAATTTCGCAACTGCTGTTGAGTTCTGTTTTGGTTCAGCCATGCTGCCAAAGCGTGTTCCAGTAAAACGCGTAACCTGATTGGTCGAAAAAATTATTATGTCCAATCACTGAGGATGATACAGGCGCTTGAAGGAATTCGACAGTGTTGTGGTAAACAAGTCTCTGTCTGTTTAATCCGTTCAAAATATAAAAAGCGTGTCAAAAAATCGGCACATCAATGGGAAAACTAACCGATCCAAAAGCGATTTTAACCGATAATTATGATCGGCAATCGGCTTATTTTGACAACACTGGGATGTCTGGAGAGAGGCAAAAAAGACCCACCACTCTGCCTTATGGGGCTCGAAATTAATTTTTTTTTTTTTTTTTTTTTTTTACATGGATTGATTCCACCAACAATTCTAAGCACCAAGTAAAACTTAAGTACTTATGGGAGAATTTCATAAGTCTTGATTCTCTGATAAAAATACCCAATTATTTCCTTCCTGGTCATAATGGTTTTTAGTATTTAAGGCAATAATTAATTTCAGCTTAGTTATGTACTTTAATATTTCATTAAATAATAATGGTAGATGGTATATCAGTCTAGTTTAAGAATTTATGTATTAGCACTAAGCATTGTTGTTGGAATTCGAGCATGCACAACTTGTTGTCACTCCATGCTATGGTCCATAGTTTTTCACTTTGTTGTTTAAAACTGACACTTGATTTTTTATTAATAAAAAATTTGAAACTTTAAATAGTGAGTTGATTTTTCAT
>CM037794.1:37199143-37249143 GCA_021229015.1 Solen grandis
TGCCATTTTCTCCATTATTACTCAATGGATGTCCCCCAAACTTTACATATGTGTTAATCATCATCAGACTAACCAGTAGAATCAAGAACAGTAACTCTTCCATTTTTTTTTTTTTTTATAGTTATGGCCCTTTTAGGACTTAGAAAAAATGTTAAACTTTTGTTTAACATTGCTATTTGTTTCCATAAAATCTTGGACAAGTTTGACTTTGGGTCATGTTGGGTCAAAATGTAGGACATGAGGTCCAATCTTAGAAAAACCTTGTTAACACTCTAGAGGCCACATTTTTGGCCATATCTTCATGAACCTTGGTCGGAATGTCTGTTTCCATAATATATTGGACAAGATCGAAGTTGGGTCATGTGTGGTCAAAAAGTATGTCAGTATAAAAAATTCAACATGTTGCTCATTTATGATGAGGTGAGTGATTCAGGGCCATCATGGCCCTCTTGTTTTATTTATAATCTTGGTTATGGTTTTCACACCACCTCATTTTTTCACTTAACCATTATATATTGCTTTGAAATGTGAATATATTTTACAACTTACATGTAGTTAATTGAGCACATGTTTATTGTTTTTTGATAATTCTCATTTTGCCTTAATTGCAATATTTTTTTATTAATAAAGCAGTCGAATAGTCGAACATGCTGTCTTACGGACAGCTCTTGTTAAGTTCAGTAAACTAATATTCATCAAGTCATAAATTTGTACATGAATATTCATGAGGTGAAAGTCAGCCTGGTTGAGAACCTTGCCCAATCAAATATCATTAACCCTTGACCTCAGGATCAAGGCCTTGCTTCTTTTTTGCTCATTTAATTCATTGTTCAGTACCATTGAAAGATCAAGAGCATTATTGTTTTTATACCCCCACAAATGAAATTTGGGGGGGTATATAGGAGTCACCCTGTCGGTCGGTCCGTGGGTCCGGCGGTTGGTCTACAAATATTTGTCCGGAGCATTTCTCCAAAACTACTGTACCTATGTTGATGAAACTTCATAGGTAGATAGACCTTGATGAGAGGAAGTGCAGTGCATAAGAACCGTAACTCTGCATGTATTTTGAAAGGAGTTATTGCCCTTTGTCATTTTTAATCTTTTTATTTTGTCCGGACCATAACTCCAATACTAAAGTAGCTAGGTTGATGAAACTTCATATGTAGATTGATCTTGATGAGAGGAAGTGCAGTGCACAAGAACCCTAACTCTGCATGTATTCTGAAAGGAGTTATTGCCCTTTGTCATTTTTAATCTTTTGATTTTGTCCGGAGCATAACTCCAATACTAAAGTAGCTAGGTTGATGAAACTTCATATGTAGATTGATCTTGATGAGAGGAAGTGCAGTGCATAAGAAAACCACAATGTAAATTCTTAAAGACAGGTTTTTGCAAACAATAAATATGGATGTGAACCATAATTAGACTGCATTTTTATTCTCCTCAGCTACAGATCTTGGGGGCAAATTGTTTTCTTCTGTGTATCTGTATTTGTGTCTCTCTGTCTATCTGTCTGTCTGTCAAAACTTTTTAGCATTGCCCAAAACTTTTGAACCATTGCTCACACTAACTTTAAACCTTACATACATGTAGTCTTTCACTCACGCAAACTTTTGAAACTGTATTCCTACACATGACAGACTTCCGGTGTGGGTATTGATCACCTTTAGTGATAATATTTTTTTTTGGTATTCTTATTAGCCCAAATCGTATGTGTAAACATTCGTTTATGTGTCATGTGAATACATCCTGTGTCAAAGATGGGGGTGGGGGTATGAATCACCTTCAGTGATAGTTCTAGTTTGATCGGTTAAAGAAAGACAGCCAGGGTGCTTAAGTGGTAACATGTTCAACTGTGGATCTGAAGGTTGTGGGTTAGAGCCCTGTTGGGTGCAAGGATTTTTCATGACCTTCTCAAGCACAATGTACTGGTACCACCCAGGAACTATCAAGAGGTATAAGTTTAAAGAACTTGGTTCTCACTCATTGTAAAACTAATACTATATAATATATAAAATTATATTAGTTTATCTTGCAAACTGAATGTACTGTATTATGGTAAACATGTGACTCACGGTTTATAAACTGAAATGATAGGATAGCTATAAATTGTACTGTGCAAATTGCATTAAAATAGTTGAGGTTTACATGTATATTGTATATTTACATTTTCTTGGAACAGTCATGCTATTTCATTTAAATTATAGGATTTACAAAAAAAATAATGACGTGATTTCATCAGAAAATCTGATGTGAAGAACATTCTCATTGTTGTAAAGCATGTATTGATGAAAAAAAAATCATATTGTGGTTTAAATACTGTGAGAAGTGTTTGTTGATGAAAAATATACAGGTATTTCATTTGTGGTTACCTTGTATATATCGGTGACAGCTTTACTTCCTTAGGGAACAGTCTGTGTCAGTCTGCTAAAAATAAAACTTATCCCATCTTAGGTTGAATCATATAATGCTGAAAAATACTTACAAGTAGGCCTACAGTCTCGGGCTTATACTCAAATATTTGCTGAACTTTAAGTAAAAACACGAGTATGATGTTTCAGCGGAGTGGTGGCTCAGTGGTAACACACTGGACTGCTAATCCAAGGGGTTTGGGGTTCAAATCCTGGTAGAACCTTGAAAAATTTCTGGTACACTTCTCATAGTTATATACTTGAATATTTTATAAAGTAGGAATGGCAGAATGTGTTTCTACCTTGTATAAGAATTTAAGTACTACTTAAAGGTAAGTATTGTTGGTGGAATTTGAGCCTGGTCTTGCCACTCAGATTTTTCAAAACTATATGAAGAAACTTAATCAATGAAACTCATAGTTCTTGTATTTCCTCAGTGATGATTACACTATCCTGAGTTTTGTTTTCTCCTAACCAGCCAAGGGTGTGGGCAGTCTGGTGACAGGGAAGATGTTTGACAGGGAGACAGGCCTAGGACCAGTCTGGACGTTCCGATTCTATGCGGTCTTTTCTGCGGTTCTTCTGATTATCTGCGTGCTGGTTCAGGTGTTCTTCTTCAAGAAAACCACAATTGTCAAGGAAACTCCAGAACTTGAAAGCAAAAACAGTGTGTATTCCATTCTTGTATACAGAACTTTTTTGAGAATGATAATAAAAATCATGTGTTACAACCATGTATAAAACACTCATTCATACATGAGGCTCAACAGTAAGAATTTAATGAAATTGCCAATATTGAACTGGTGATATTTTGGTTAATGTTACAATGGAGTGTTTTGTAATTAATTTCTACACCATACGTATCTTGTTTCAGGTAATTAGTTGTTATTACAATACATGAACATAAAAATTGCTTGCAAATTAATTTTTTTTGGGAAAAAACAAAACACATCTCATTTGGCCAACATAAGTGAGAACTTGAATTTGTCCAGTGAAAAAAAATGAATCTGATGAACCAGTATACAAGGGATGTTTTCCTCATTATTTGATCTTGATGAGATATATAACAATTCTCTGAAAATCTGGCCCCACAGCGATTTTTCTTCCTTCTATAACTGGTACCGTAAAAGGACCCATTCACAATTTAGAAGGAACCAGAATTGATTCACAATTCAAAAGCATATTTTTAAAAGAGGCATGGTTTAAACCCCTTTCTACTCAGCAGAATTAATTTCAAAGTTGCTTCTCTTCCAGAAAATTTCAGATTCTGGAAAACTTAAGCCATTCCCTACCATTTTGCAGAAAAATTGCAGGCTATTCTGTCTTAGCCTACATTTCCTCCTCACAATATCAGCAGAAACAGCACTATTTTTTGTTCACAATTTCGAAAAAAACAATGCAAATTTTTCACAAATGAAGGGGTGCTGGACCCATTCACAATTCAAGGAATAAAATCCCTGCCCCCACCTTTTGAGACATTACACCTTTATAAATCAAGATGTTGCAGATGCTTATATCTGTCGGCATAGGGAGAGAAATAGATTAACCCATAACCTCATGCATAGATAAATGCCTTGACAAGAATAGGAGACCTTGATCAGACGCTCCTTGAAAAATCTGTCTGATCAGGGTTTCCTCTGTTTTCTAATACAGTACTGTGGATCAGATTCTACACAGTTTGCATGGCAAAGATAATATCCAGTGTTTCATTTGCCATTTAATGTTTAAACAGATTTGCTAATCTTCATGTATTTACTGTTCAAGGTTATGATATTTGACACAGGAATTTGTTGAATGTGACCCACCACCTCTGGCTATTTTGCTGTTTTGCAGCTGCCTGTTGTTTGTATGTATCACTTCAGGCCACAAAACAAATTAGCAGATGCTGTTGCATGTGAAATAATGTTATGTATACCTTGTTGACTTGTAGAAATATGCAGCAGCTGTTCTCCCTATTTTGTCAAACGCAGTTGGCAGGCTTATAATTTGTTGGTCTATGTGTCTGTCCATCACACCTCAGGTTTACCTTTGCTTTAACCCTTTCCCTCATATAGACTCATTTTGACGCACTCAATAGGTACCACATAAAGCCTGATCTGCAGAAAACCACAGTTAAACCTTACCAAATTTAATTGTAAAATCTTCATTTCCAGACCACTGAGGAGCAGCGAACAGCATAAATTCAGATCAGCCTGCGAGTAACAGCGAACAGCATAAAACCTGATCAGCCTGCGAGTTACTCACAGGCTGATCTGGTTTTATGCTGTTGGCATAGGTCTTTTCATGGTGTCCTCTATGAGGGAAAGGGTTAAAGCTTATTTTTCTAAAGGAGATGACTTCACATCTTCATGAAACTTGGTACACAATCTTGTATATTATGAAATTTACCATTTAATGTTTATGGATTTTTTGGGCTATGACCTATATTTCACGATTGAATGAACATGGTGAACTAAATTGTACTGTCTCAGGTTTTTGATAAGGTTATTATCTGGAAATAGGTTCTTTATTTTTGCTTCATTGTTTATTGTGCGAAAGGTTGCGCATAGAGGCATGTTATAATTAAAATGTCACAAGTGCGTTGAGTTTACAGTTGATTGTTTCTGATTGGGAGGTCATAGGTTTGTTCCTTGGCTTCATCATACGAAATTAATTAGAAATTGTATTAGTATAGCTCTCTTCCTTGGTGTTCAGCTAATATACATGGCTGTTCCAGGACTGGATAGCCCAGTGTCAGAATAATGTGACTGGGAGTGGTATCATGCCTCATGTCTACGATATAATTTCAGACAGCGTTATGTCTTTTTCATATAGGCAATGTCCTCAGATGACTGAAATTTTGTTGTTGGGATGTTAAAACCATACAAGTAAATAATAATGCATATACCAGCAGTGATTTGCTAGTACAGTAACTGCCAAGTAAGTCCAATATTTGATGTAGAAAGTTGCCTCTATTAAGAATTAAACTCAAAGGTATAGTCTATTTAAAGGCATATGCACCAATACAGTTTTTTTTTACTATATAGCAATAATCAATAATGTGAAATAAGATAATGTATTGATAGGCTTGATCTGCCCCTGAAAATGACAGAAAAGAGTAAAAAAACTCATTTTCAGGGGCAGATACCTCAAAAAGTAGAATGGTGACCCCCCATTTTTCCCCATAAATTAGTTTCTAATGTAATTCTCTATAATTATGCAAAGTTTAAGAAAATTCTCATGGCTAGTTTTTTTTCCTTCTTTGTTTATGTAGTAAAAAATTGTATCGGGCGCATATGCCTTTAAGTCATGCATGAAAGATGGTCTCAGTCAAACATCATATTACCGGTACTCAATATCAGTAAAGACTTTACTTACTAAAGATCATATAAAACACTTGCAGTATTGATAATCTTATTTTCAGATGTTGACAAAGCCACCGGTGACCACTTGCTTGGCAGTCCAGTAGAAGAGAGGGAGGAGTCTGAGGCTCGCATGTGAGAGAATGGCAACATGGCTAGAAAACAGGGAAAAATACATTGCTTTTCATGGTGCTTATAAGTGGTATTAAGGGTGTGGCCAAGTGTATGAATGGTGTTACCAGAGTGTATTTGGTGATATGGACAAGTGTATAGGGGGGGTTACCAGAGTGTATTTGGTGATATGGACAAGTGTATAGGGGGGGTTACCAGAGTGTATTTGGTGATATGGACAAGTGTATAGGGGGGGTTACCAGAGTGTATTTGGTGATATGGACAAGTGTATAGGGGGGGTTACCAGAGTGTATTTGGTGATATGGACAAGTGTATAGGGGGCGGGAGGTTACAAGTTGGGTATTTGGTGATATGGACAAGTGTATAGGGGGGGTTACCAGAGTGTATTTGGTGATATGGACAAGTGTATAGAGGGGGTTTACCAGAGTGTATTTGGTGATATGGACAAGTGTATAGGGGACCAGGTTATCAGAGTGTGATATTGGATGATATGGGACAGAGTGATTTGTGATATGGAGGAAGGGTTACCAGAGTGTATTTGGTGATATGGACAAGTGTATAGGGGTTACAGAGTGTATTGGTGATATGGACAAGTGTATAGGGGGGTTACCAGAGTGTATTTGGTGATATGGACAAGTGTATAAGGGGGGGTTCCCAGAGTGTATTTGGTGATATGGACAAGTGTATAGGGGGGGTTACCAGAGTGTATTTGTGAATGGACAAGTGTATAGGGGGGTTACCAGAGTGTATTGGTGATATGGACAAGTGTATAGGGGGGGTTACCAGAGTGTATTTGGTGATATGGACAAGTGTATAGGGGGGGTTACCAGAGTTTTGGTGATATGGACAAGTGTATAGGGGGGTTACCAGAGTGTATTTGGTGATATGGACAAGTGTATAGGGGGGGTTACCAGAGTGTATTTGGTGATATGGACAAGTGTATAGGGGGGGTTACCAGAGTGTATTTGGTGATATGGACAAGTGTATAGGGGGGGTTACCAGAATGTATTTGAGGGGTATGGTCAAGGATATAGTGATGTGACCAAGATTATTAGAGGTGTGACTCATATGGATGAATGGGACAGAGTTGATGTTTTGACTGATTATCCAGGAAGGAAATTTGACGTTAATCATGATGATATTGGTCATTGGGCTGCATTGTAAAAGCTGGATGGACTGCACAAAGTAAAATGTTAGGGACAAGCCATTGAATCAAAAAGGACCTACAAGGAATCCCAAAAATACAGAAGGAGAAACATGTAAATGGACAAAGAAATATACTGAGACAGGAAATTACATAGAAAATAGAATTACCAAGTTACCACCTTTAAAAAGTTAAAACTTTATTTTGTTTACATCAATTACGAAACTAGTTCTCACAACCTATATTCATCTTTCTTGATGGCTCGGGTGGCGGCATATGTAGTCATTTTTGTGGGACGAAACCAGAGAAAATCCATACGTTTGGACGGGAAACCACTGTACCCTCTCACGTGACCAGAAATGGTGAAAAGTGAAGCGTGCTACTACTACACTTTCCAGGTACCCCCCATTTACCACATTTGAACAGTCAGTCTGCAAAAGGACCAACTTTGGTGCTTAAATCAGTTTTCAAGGGGTCCAAACACTTAATTTATGGACTGAATAGTGAACAGTGCTGACCATGATCAGACTACATGGATGTGCAGGCAGATCTTGGTTTGCTCTAATCACAAAGGCAGCCAAACCCTTTACTTTATGAATATTTGTCTATACAAATATATGACTCTATGAATTTACTGAACTTCAACTGACACGAAAAATGAACCTATTTTCCTTCAGCGTGCAGATTTTGTGTAATATAAGCGACAATGTTTTATGAACAAAGAGATCCTGAGCAGACGGCTACTGGATCTGCTATGTTTGCAAAGGTTTCAAATCATTTTCTTCCTAACATAAAGGGTTAATACTGGAGATAATATTGATCAGCTGCCTTTTAATTAATGCCTTCACTACTAAGTTAAGTCAGGGCATATAGTTTTGATATTCAGAATATAATTTTTCTAGACTTTTTAGCTCAACTATTTGAAGAATAGTGAGAGCTATGCTAGTCACCCTGGCCTAGGCATCGGCATAACACACAAGGTTTTGCGTGCAAGATTTGCTATCTCCTTATATCTCCACAACCGCTTAAGGTATTCACTTGATACTTCACACATGTCTTCAGGGTCATAATTGTACACCACTTACCAAGGCCCATAACTGTAGCATGGATTTTTACTGAATTATTCCCCTTTGTTAACTTAGAAATTCCTGGTTAAGATTTTGCGTGCAAATTCTATCTCCACAACCGCCGAAAGTATTCACTTGAAACTTTACAAATGTCTTTGGGGTCATTATTGTAGGCCATTGTCCAAGACCCATAACTCTTTCACAGATTTTTACTGAATTATTCCCCTTTGTGAACTTGGAATTGTACACATAATCTTAACTTAGAATTCCTGGTATAGTTTAAGCATGCAAATTCAGTCTTCACAACCATCAAAGGCATTGACTTGAAACTTTACAAATGTCTTCAGGGTTATAATTGTACACCACTTACCAAGGCCCATAATTCTAGCATGAACCTTTACTGAATTATTTCCCTTTGTGAACTTAGAAATTCCTGGTTAAGATCATGCGTGCAAATTCAGTCTCTATTATTATAACCACCAAAGGTATTCACTTGAAATTTCAAGTATCTCCTCAGTGTAATAATACACCACTTACCAAGACCATAACTCTGGCATGGATTTTTACTGAATTAAATGTGCACATTCAGTCTCTGCAACCATCAAAGGTATTCACTTGAAACTTCACAAATCTCTTTGGGTTTATGACTGTAGGCATTGTCCAAGAACTCATAACATTACTGAATTCCTCCCCTTTGTGAACTTAGAAATTCCTAGTTAAGTTTATGCATGCTAATTCAATCTCCACAACCACTGAAGGTATTCACTTAAAACTTAACACTTTTTTTCAGGGTCATGATTTTGCACCTTTTACCAAGACCCATAACTCTAGCATGGATTTTAACCGAATTATTCCCCTTCGTGACCTTAGAGGTTTTGCATGCAAATTCAATCTCCACAACCACCAAAGGTATTCACTTTAAATTCACACGTCTTAAGGGTCATTATTGTGTAATGGGGTGAATTTTATTAGCTATCAGTATGTTATATAAGTGAATGACTTAAATTTGAAGCTGACACTTGTTATCAAACATGTCATTCCACTGCAGTAGTGAATTATGACAGAAAATTTGGAGTTCTTTAAGGAGTGTAAAATACGATAACCATGTAAATTAGCCTGATAATCATGGTGTCAGCCTTAAAAACTATCAAGATTAGCCGTTCACAGCAATGCATTTTTCTAAGGGAGAAAACTTGCAGGGAGATCTCTTCATAGTTCACCCAGGCCAAGTATAGCTGCAGCATTCCATATAAAACCACACCCATAAATATTTCATGTTATTGCTTATTGTCAAATACCCACGGGCGATTGATAGATCATCTATAAGCCGTGGGATATTACGACTGAAATTGGTCATTTTAGGGTGTGTCAAATTATGTCATTTCATTGGTCTCTCATGTTTTTAAAACCAATCATAAAGGCTGTATGTACAGCTGTCGGTTGCAGTTTGTTTTTTTTTTAATTGTTTACATGACTTTCAAGCCTCCACGCCAAAGAGTTGCATTTATAAGTCAAGTTTTCATTGGTCGATAATATGATTAATAACTACTATATTATGACGGTTTGCTTGCCTATTTCCCCACAGCATGATGAATAAATCAGCTGGGGTATTTGACGATGTTTATTGCTTTGATACTTTGTATACTTGTTCAGCAACATAAATGTAGTAAGTGGAAAAGAGCAGACACTATCATGTATTTTTACAAATACATGGCCCTTGAAAGATTCAGCATGGCTTTTTTCTTTTTTACAATAAAGCACTGAGAATAGTCGAGCGTGCTGTCTCCCTGACAGCTCTTAATTGTTTGTACATGCCAAGAGATATTAACCTGATTCTTAGTATGTAGGTGCTGACTTCAAGAATTTAAAACTGAGGTTGCATTTTGCTCCCTATTAAGCACTCCTTTTTTGGGAGTCTTTAGACTTCACTTGAAAATTTCTTTAATAACATTATTATTTAAAGGGGCACATATTTATCAACACAGCTATGTGTGAGTTAGTTAAAAAAAATTTAAAGTTTTATCTGTGATAAAATTCATTCATAATATAGCTTCTTAGACAGTACAGTAGTGTGTTCACGAATGACAATCATTTAAAGTAACAGCAAAAAATTACTGCCACTCCATGTCAAATTCATTCATCAATGTATAAAAAGTGGTTCTTATTATTTTAAGATGTGTAATTATTAGGGGTGTAGAATGCCTAAAAATGTCATTCTCATTGCCTATAGCCCTTCCAGTATTTGAGATAATAAAATTATGAAGAAATATTCTGATTTTTTTCACTTGCACTAATTTTTATTTGTCAGGGCGAGCAGTGGAATTTTACACCCCTGATTATGGGAAAAGTATATTTAAAATATACTGGTTTTTAAACTTGTGGGAGCATATTGTCTCATTTAGAAGGTTGTAGAATACTTTTTCAGATGCCTGTTTATAATGTATCTTTGGGTTAACAGTTGAGGCAAGATCATATTGTTGATACATGACTTATTTTACTGTCTTTTAATACCCATGACTTGTTTTGTTAAAGATATAGCCTTGTTAGAAAAAGGAGTTGTGATGAATCTGCAAGAAGATGGAAGAAAAATGTTTTACATCCATTAACCATGACCTTCAGTATCAATACTTGCTTAATGAGGCAAAAAAAAAAGAGTTCCGTTTCTTGTCTCCTGACTGACCCTCTTTATTAATGACTGACTCTAAGTTGTTTTGTTTTTTTAATCTTTCAGCCTTTTAAATAAAATCATTCCCCCCCCCCCGTCCTGTTCAAGTAAAAAAAAAACAAAAAAAAAAACTACTTGACCTGCTACTTATTACCCTCTTTTTTTTGGCTGGTGTCCAGAAATGGAACATTTTTGTTTGCCTTAACATGGTAGGGCAAGGGATGATTAAGGAAATAAGAAATGTGATATATCGTTTTGGTAGGTTTTATTTGTACGATATTTGCTTTTTATATTTCTTGAAATGAAGTAAGGTTTAAATCTTTATTTTATTCATCAATTCCACAAAGTGTTCCATTTATTTTAGAACGGTCTTACAAAATGTCCATTAACTTCAAAAGAGGTTTCCATTTTTACATTCATTTGAACAAACAAAGGGTTCTTTTTTTATACCTTGATCCAAGAATGGATCTCAAATGGGGGCCTTACATTATATCTGAAATAAGAGAAAGGAGGGGGTACCTCAATGTCTCAGTTGGTGACCACCCATTCACATATTAAGTTGTTGAATTGACTATCATCACATCTTCACACTGGCTTTTGTTAACATGTTTTACTATGCATAACTTTGGTTGCATTGTACAGATAAAACTGAAGAAAGTATGTTGTGTTTACAGTTTCTGAGTTGTATTTTATGTATCATAAAAATATGTTATATATATATATATATACATGTATATATTTAGCTGTGAACTCTCAAAGAATTGCTTACTAGTATTGTATTTTACTGTACAGGTTAGACTTGATATCTCCACTTGAAAGAAATCTGATTTTTATGTTGAGATTTAAATATTAGGTCATGAATTAAAATGTGTCTGGAAACTTGTGATCATTTATGAAAAGCCTTTAGATCTACCACAGGCCCTGTAAGCATATTTGATATTGATATTACTAGTTCATATTGGTAGTTTAGAAACCACATACTAAGTTTTAATATGGACACTGTAATACATTTTTTTATGAAATTAACTCTGGGATTTTAAGCCTTTACCACTGGGATAATGGGTTATTTTTATTTTAGAATGCATTTTTAGCTCACCTGAGCACAACGTGCTCATGGTGAGCTTTTGTGATCGCCTTTTGTCCGTCGTCCGTGCGTGCGTGCGTGCGTGCGTCCGTCGTCAACAATTTCTTTAAACAACATCTCCTTCTAAACTACTCACTGGATTTTGATAAAACTTCACAGGAATGTTCATTATGGGGCCCTTTTCCAAAGTTGTTAAAATTATTTTGATTGGTCAAAAATCTAGGTCACAGGAGCTAAAAATAGATTTTAAAAATGAAAATTTTAAAAATCTTCTTCTCCGAAACCACAAGGCCTAGCCTTTTGATTTTTGGTATGTAGCATGATCTTATGACTCTCTACCAAGATTGTTCAAATTATGGCCCTGGGGTCAAAATTGACCCCGCCCCAGGGGTCACTTGATTTAACATAGGCTAATATAGGAAAAACTTGAAAAAATCTTCTTCTCCGAAACCACAAGGCCTAGCCTTTTGATTTTTGGTATGTAGCATGATCTTATGACTCTCTACCAAGATTGTTCAAATTATGACCCTGGGGTCAAAATTGGCCCCCGCCCCAGGGGTCACGTGATTTAACATAGGCTAATATAGGAAAAACTTGAAAAATCTTCTTCTCAGAAACCACAAGACCTGGAGCTTAGATATTTGGTGTGCAGCATTGTCTAGTAGATCACTACCAAGTTTGTTCAAATCATGGCCCTGGGGTCAAAATTGGCCCCGCCCCAGGGGTCACCTGATTTTACATAGGCTAATATAGGAAATACTTGAAAAAATCTTCTTCTCAGAAACCACAAGGCCTGGAGTTTAGATATTTGGTATGTAGCATGATCTTATGACTCTCTACCAAGATTGTTCAAATTATGACCCTGGGGTCAAAACTGGCCCAACCCAGGGGTCACTTGATTTAACATAGGCTAATATAGGAAAAACTTGAAAAATCTTCTTCTCAGAAACCACAAGGCCTAGGGTTTAGATATTTGGTGTGCAGCATTGTCTATTAGATCACTACCAAGTTTGTTCAAATCATGGCCCTGGGGTCAAATTTGGCCCCGCCCCAGGGGTCACTTGATTTAACATATAAAAAACCTTGAAAAATCTTCTTCTCAGAAACCACAAGGCATAGAGTTAAGATATTTGGTGTGTAGCATTGTCTGGTGGATCTCTACCAAGTTTGTTCAAATCATGACCCTGGGGTCAAAATTGGCCCCGCCCCAGGGGTCACTTGATTTAACATATGCTAATATAGGAAAAACTTGAAAAATCTTCTTCTCAGAAACCACAAGGCCCGCGGTTTAGATTTTTGGTGTGCAGCACTGTCTAGTAGATCACAACCAAATTTGTTCAAATCATGGCCCTGGGGTCAAATTTGGCCCTGCCCCAGGGGAATATAGGAAATACTTGAAAAAATCTTCTTCTCAGAAACCACAAGGCCTGGGTTTAGATATTTGGTTGAGCATTGTCTTAGATCACTACCAAGTTTGTTCAAATCATGCCCCTGGGGTCAAATTTGGCCCCGCCCCAGGGGTCACCTGATTTTACATAGGCTAATATAGAAAAACTTGAAAAATCTTCTTTTTAGGAAACACAAGGCCTAGGGTTTAGATATTTGGTGTGCAGCATTGTCTAGTAGATCACTACCAAGTTTGTTCAAATCATGCCCCTGGGGTCAAATTTGGCCCCGCCCCAGGGGTCACCTGATTTTACATAGGCTAATATAGAAATAACTTGAAAATTCTTCTTTTTAGGAAACTAGAAAACACATTTAGATATTTGGTGAAAATATTGGCCCCTCCCCAGGGATCACTTGATTTTACATAGACTTATTTTGGAAAAAAATCTAGAAAAATTTCTTCTCAAAAACCACAAGGTCTGGAGTTTAGATATTTGGTATGTAACATGGGCTAATAGACCTCTACCCAGTTTGTTCAAATAATGACCCTGGGGTCAAAATTGGCTCTGCCCCAGGGGTCACTTGATTTTACATAGCCTAATGATATCAGATGAGCGATCCAGGGCCATCATGGCCCTCTTGTTTTTTTAATCACTGAAATGTTTCTTTGTATATTATTGAAAATATTCCATCCATTTCATTATTAAATGAATCAATCCCATCAATATAAGGAACAGCTGTAAAAGTAGGAAATGGTTATTTGTTGTAATGGGATTTAAGGTGTATTGCATCATTATAAAAGTTTAAATGGTGTCTCTTTACAAATGGGTCTAAATGAAGAAAGGTAATTTAGTATAAAAGTGGCGATAATAGTATACAATGTAGATATTGGTATATGGATTGTCTTCTTGTTTATCTAAACACGTTTATGACTCATTTCATATTGATTTACTGGAACTTAAAAAGGTATGTGAACAATGCATTTTTCTGTGCTTTGCAGACTGTGTAGAATCTGAGCTCCAATATTCTGCTTGCCAAGTCTATATGAAGTAAATGGTTAATGTAGTAAATCCCTGCCTATGTGGGACTCTTGCAAGGAACACTTGCCTAGACCAACTGCAGGACAGAATTTTTCCCCTAAAATTGTTGTGAATTGATTCATCAAGAACAGCTTTTTTAAAACAATCATTTTACTTGGTGCTTTTTTTCCAGGAGTTTTTAATGTACTATTCTATTTATTTTGAGTCATATCTGGATTTGCATTTTTTTTTTTTAAATTTTATATCATGTTGGTGATGTGGACCACAAATATCAAATGTCCATATATTTTATAATTCATCATTGTGTTTATTTTGTACTATGTTAAACCCATATCATCTTGAGTATTGATGTGTCAGTGAATATTTTGAATACCATTTTATCTTGATATGTGGTTCATTGTCATACTAAGAAGCGTATTATACCATCTTTTACCCTTACACTGCCCGACCCTGAGCAAGGTTCGGGGTAACAAGGGTATACTATATGCTATATCCAGAGCATCGCTTGGGTTTATTACGTAGTTTACTGTCTAAAGTATTCAACTCTACCAGTGAAATCAGAAGAATATGGTTTTACACTAGCTTACAAGAATAAAAGTGTTTCTTCAAGAGCACGTTTTTGATGCTCTTTTTTTGCTTTGACGCAATGAAATTTAGTCTCTGCGTTTTCCGTGACGCAGGCTTTTATTTGTCGCATTGAAACTTTAAAACATTTTGTTGTTTAATGTTTTTTCTCAAAAGTTTCAATTTTATGATGGTTAGAGTTTGTTGTTATTATTATGCACTTTAGACTAAGGGTCACTTTAAAAATCAAGTTGAAGTTGTTTCATGAAATGTCACATTTGATTTTGAAACTGTTACATTGCTTTTGAAACTGTCACATTGCTTTTGCCTCAGAAAGGGCCATTAGATTTGTCCTATTGATGAAAATTCTTTCACTGCTTTAGTGTATGACGCTCTAAAACTTCAAATGAACACTAAATTCTGATACAGGGAGTCAAGTATGACCCCTCAAAAATCAGAGCTGGAAGAAACACCGGAATAAGGATACGAATTTGCATTTACATGATCAGATAGACCAGTCTGATGGTTTTATTCAGGAAACAGTGGCCAAAACATTTGCCAGATTCCGGCGTATAAAAACAAAAAGTATGCAGCAGTGGAGGGGTAAATAATGACATTGCATTGCTTATAAGTTACTGTCACATGTTTGTATAAAACTTCTTGAGTAAGGTATTATATAATATTGAATGACTGTTTTTCAGTATTTCGGTAAAATAATATCAAAAATAGTGATATATTTTCTAGAATGGGATGTTATAATTTTATTCGATTTTAAGTATATTGTTGAATGGGTGTATTAAAGTTTGAAGTAAAGTAATTAGTATTGTTATATCACCTTGAATGATGATCAATACATGGTATATAATAGTTCCTGTGTGATGTCATAGGCACTGATATGACACTATTTGGCAGCTATTTTGTAGGTTAAGTTAAGCAGGCAAATGTTGAGAATAGGGGTATTATTTTTTAAACATACTGTGTTTTATTTTAGTTATCATCTTGAAAATTATGTCAAATTCAAAAGCTGTATTAATCATTTTCAAATGATAACATTTTGTATGAATTTTAAGTAAAAACTTTATTTTCAAAAAGTTCACTGTTTATTTTGTTGAACTGATGACCATTACTTTTTTCTCTGTTCGACATTTGATGAATAGGATTTCCCTCATGGAAGATAACCTATTTCCATGTCACGTGATCAGCTTTCTTCCATGTCACGTTTACAAATAAACAATGATGACTGTAAGTTATACATTTTATCAAGATACAAAACTAACTTGTTGTAATTTATGTGAATAGATATGTGTTTGAAAATATTATATAAATCTAGTTAGTTATCCTTTTATTATCATTTACTACTACGAATGTGAAATAAGGCTTAATATTTGGGGGGAATATTACGTACCGTCAAGGACTAGTATTTTTACAAGTTATTTTAAGCAAATGGTAATTCCCAGTTGAACGAACATCAGACTTGCGTGTGAACTTTAAAATGCCGATTTCTTTGATGTTGTTATTGTGTTAATTTGTTAAGCGGCAAGAAAAAAAGTCAAAAAAAAAAAAAAAATGAAAGCGCGATATGTTTATAAAATCGAGGCTGGCGGTCTGTGGCAAGTAATAATCGTTCATGGGAGAAAAAAAATTCATCATTCGTAAATTCATGAAGGATTGGGATATCTCACCCTCGGGATCAGAAATTTCAGGCAGGGACTCGGCAGAGCCTCGTCCCTGCCTGAAATTTCTGACCCTCGGGTAAGATATCCCTATCCTACATGAATACTCATGGTGGATTCTTATATTCTTTACTTTGCATTTATTTTTAGCTTAATTTTAAGCACAACGTGCTTAAGGTGAGCTATTAGGATGGCCCTGCATCCGTTGTCGTCCATCGTCAATAATTTGCTTTTAACAACATCTGCTCTGAAACTGCTGAACAGAATTTGATAAAACATGGCAGAGATTATCCTTGGGTGAACCTTCACATAAGTTGGTAAAGTAAACTTGATCAATGTAGAACTCTGGTTGCCATGGCATTGGAAAGGAAAAGTGTATGAAAACTTTAAAAATCATCTCCTTCAAAACTACTGGCCAGAGTTCAAAATGTTTTAGTACAGATGTTCCTTAGGAAACCCTCTACCAAGATTGGTGAAGTTATTCAAATCCGTAAAAAAAGCATGGCCTCCCAGGGTGGGGCTAATTTGCCTTATATGTATATAGTGAAAACTTTAAACAACATCTCCTCTGAAACTGCTGGACAAAATTTGAATAAAGTTAGCAGAGATGATCTTTGGGTAAACCTTCACAAAAGTTGCTTAAATAAATTTGATCCATGTAGAACTCTGATTGCCATGGCAACAGAGAGAAAAAAAAAGAAGAAAACTTAAAAAGTCATCTCCTTCAAAACTAGTGGCTAGATTACAAAATGTTTTAGTACAGAAACTGATGTTCCTTGGGAAACCCTCTACCAAGATTGCTAAATTATTCTGATCCATCAAAAAACATGGCTGCCAGGGGTAGGGCTAATTTGCCTTGTATGTATATAGTGAAAACTTTAAACAACATCTCCTCTGAAACTGCTGGACAGAATTTAAGTTAACTTGACAGGGATGATCCTTGGAGTTTCTAAAATAAACTTGATCCATGTAGAACTCTGGTTGCCATGGCAACAGAAAGAAAAAAATATGAAAACTTTAAATATCGTCTCCTTCAATACTATACTGGCAGATTTAAAAATGTTTTAGTACAGATATTACATGGTTAACCCTCTACCAAGATTGCTAAAATTATTCCGATATGTAAAAATACATGGCTGCCAGGGCGGGGCTAAATTTTCCTTAATATATACCAGTGATGACTCGATTCCTCAATATGGCGTTTCATTGAATACCAGTGATGACTCGAGCTACAAGCTCGGTCCCTTGATTTAGCTCTTCTTATTAGGTTTTCGTGGACTGCAACGCAGCCGCGAAAACCTACTGTTCTTCTTGTGTTTCTTTTTCCCTTTTTTTTTTTTCCATTATTATTATTCTTTGCACTTTTTTTGTGGCCGCTGTTGCGACATGATTAGAAGTGCTACAAATATGAAAATTTCCATGCATACTCACATGTATCTGAAGTTGTGCACCACTAAGTTTGTTTTTCATTTTAGTACTAAGTTTTGCCGCTAGGTGGCGTTTAGCATCAAAACATATAATTGCCGATAACTCTGTCATTTGACATTTTATTTGTATGCAGTTTTTTGCATTCTGTTCTCTGTCAACTGCCCGTTTAAATATGATGAGTGGCAATATCCATATCTTTGAAAATTTTGAGCTAGAAGAGGTTGAATGTTTGAATCTTTGAAAAAATCTGGCAAATTAGGGTGTGTCCAAGAAAAACATGCCCATTTTTGTTAGAGATTAGATGCGCTCATTCTGTTTTTTGAAATTGATTCCGAAGATCTTTGCGCACAAAATATATGGGGTGGCGATTTCAGAAAATGCATAAAATAGCTTTCAATAAGCGGTCAAAGTGCACTAAAATATGGAGGAAATTTTTTTTTGAGAATAGGCATTTTTTTAGTTTTTTGATGATTCTGCCATTATTTTTGAATCAATCTTTATGAAATTTTCACAGATTGTATTGTTTGTTGTTTCAAGGGACTTCACAGTTTCAAAATTTCAAAAAATGCAAAGGTCAAGGTCATATTGCGATTATTGGTTTTTTCTTTGACCTTAAATATCTCAAAATCTAAAAATATTTTATCGAAAGAATATGGATAAAATCAAAAGCCTCTAAAGAGTACTTTTTGAAGAATTTTAGTTTTTTCAGATCGGGGTTGATTTGGTTGTTTGGTGGCAGTTTGAAGTTGGTCATACTTTGAATTGATTTTAAAGCCTTTAAAGTTTAAATGTGTGATATATTTTATCATCATTGGAAAAAAGAATGTCTTACCTCGTCAACAAAAAAAGAATTTTGAAAATCTGTCAAGAATTGATGAATTTATAGAGAATTTAAATACATGACCCAGAATAAAAACAGAGAAAATTTGACAGAATGAGCACACTGGTTACCTATGTTCTATAAATAGATGCAGGCTCTGCTAGCTGTAACAGGTCATGAATGTATGTGTAAAACTAGCCTACTATCTCACTTCCATAGTAGCAGGTAATTTAGTTATGCATCAACCCATCAGAGGTTTTACCATATAACTACTATATTGGCTAAAGACTCCCTGCAGTGATGACCAGCAATTAACAGGTCTGATCACAGCAGATGGGGGCCTGGCTCAGTGGAAGATCACATTCCATTCGAGATGTGGTCACAGCTGAATTCACCAATGAACGAAAAAACTAAGATATATAAACGTTTTGCATTTTGTTGTTTTTCTGGTATTTTAACTTGGCTGATCAGGTTTGAAACTGTTGATCATCACGAAAACCGTTGCATTTGCAGTATGCAAATCTAGTTCTATATAAGTTTATGGGCGATCTTCAAACATGCAATTTTAGATTCCTCGTCCTTGGTCAAAAGATAGTATATCTTATATATTTTCTATGCAATTCCTCTAAGTCGATATCAAAAACTACCTGTATCTTCTTGACAACCATACTCTGGCCCTCCCTGTAATCAAATTATTGGTAAAAAAGGAACTCATTTCTTTATCACAATGAAGGCTAAGATTGTGTTATTTTTGTAATTGTAAAACATATTTATGTTTAAAAAGTACTTTTAAAGGCTAAACGTAACAAAATGATTGATAAGAAGACGATGTTAAGGTATCAACACATGTAAATGTATTGAAGTTTGACATATGATTCCTCGAATATGGCGATTCTTCGAGTTTTTTTTGTGTGGATCCCGTCCGACCTCAAGAAATCGCGTGACCACTGTACTGAAAACTTTAAAAGACTTTTGCACCAAAACTGCTGGCAAGATTTTAAAATGTTTTAGCACAGATATGGGTAAACCTCTACCAAGATTGCTCCTTTATAGTAGTGGTACTCAGGTGAGCGATATAGGGCCATCATAGCCCTCTTGTTTGGTGCTTACGTACATATATATAAGAAATATTTTATCAAAAAAACATGAATTTCAAGAGCTTTTTAGTGGTTTACACATTTTGAATTTTTAGCAGAAAAAATGAAATTATATTAAAATGAAATTTCTGCTCCTATGTAATTCATAAAAAAATCCCTTGAATTTGCCATTCAGGATGGCCACCTAAGGTAGGGATAGTCACTGATGTGGAAACTGTGTATTACACTTTGTTCATGGTCCATTCATTCATGTTGTTTTTTTTTGTTATTTTGTTGTCCTGATTTACTATCAGTATAGGTCTTTGATAAAAAGAATCTGACATGAATTGTCATTTCATATAAATTTAATTAAAATTTTAAAAACCTTAAAATTTTGAAATAATTTGTCAGGTCCTAAATGTTTACCATAAGTATTATACATATCATTTGGAACCCCCCTCTTACTATGATATTGTACATGTATTTCAATCATACTGTTTTATCATGGATTGCTTATGTCACAGACATATGGTGAATATGTCTATGCTGATGTATATCAAAAATACCATTTTATCATAATTATGGATCGGTGATATTAAATTTTTTATCTCGTCAGGGTCTCTTTATTGTATATATGGAGACCCTGATCTTGTGTATTAAAGGTTAAATTCCCATTTTGAGTATATATATTTAGCTCATCGATTCAACATCCAAAGTGAACTCTATATTTAATGGGCAGAATTTATTTGGAGATAATCAACAAAAATCAAAAGTATTTTAATTAAAATCTGGTCAGATATCGTTGTTATTTTGTTGTATAGAATGTATAGTTGTCGATTTCTGTTGTGCTTTTACAGATTTGTTTGTTGTAGGTAGGCAATAAATGTTTATGACTATACACAAATGTACTCTTTTTATATTATCCTGCTGCATTTTTTTAGCTCACCTGAACACAACTTGCTCAAGGTGAGCTTTTGTGATCTCCCGTCATGCGCCGTGCGTCGTCAACAATTTGGCTTGTTAACACTCTTGAAGCCATATTTTAGGCCAATATTCATGAAACTTGGTCAGAATGTTTGTCTCCATAAAATCTTGGACAAGTTCAAATATGGGTCATGTGGGGTCAAAAAGGAGGTAATGAGGTCAAATCTTAGAAAAACCTTGTTAACACTCTAGAGGCCACATTTTTGGCCCAATCTTCATGAAACTTGGTTAGACTGTATGTTTTTATAAAATCTTGGACAAGTTCAATTTGGATCATGTTGGGTCAATAAGTAGGTCACTAGGTCAAATTTTAGGATAACCTTGTTAACACTCCAGAGGCCACATTTTTGGCCAAATCTTCATGAAACTTGGTCGGAATGTCTGTTTCTATAATATCTTGGACAAGTTCGAAGTTGGGTTATGTCGGGTCAAAAAGTAGGTCAATATGAAAAATCCAACATGTTCCTCATTTATAATCAGGTGAGCGATTCAGGGCCATTATGGTCCTCTTGTTAGATATATAGATTGAATTATTTTAGTACATTAACATGGTTATATGAGTATATAATTTGATATACCATGATGAAGTACTGAGGTTAAAAATGTCATACAGTAAATCTCATTCATGAAACATAATGGGTAGTTGCAGGACTGGTTGGCCCGGTGTCAGGATAATGTGACTAGGTGTGATATCATGCCACATGTCTACGGCATTATACTGAAGTGTGGCAGCACTATATCTGTCTCAAGTAGACATAATCTCCAATTGATTGAAATGCTTTGGGACTTAAAACTCAACAAACACCTTTTCACTGACACTAACGGTAGTTAAAGAGTGTAATGAGGGTGGTGGTGATGCTCTCTCTCTCTCTCTCTCTCTTATTGCTCGGGTGTTTCACCGAATAATTTTCAAGCATAAGATGGTTCATTAAAGAATATTTTGAAAAAAGTCTTAATGCACTTTCATGTTTCCAAATGTATCGATAGTCGATTTTTTATTGGGAGTGAGGGTCGGGGGGGGGGTGGAGTATTCACACAAAAGTACAAAGAACGATGAAGCGACTGGTTTGACACAGTGTGGAATGATATGAACACTTGATAGCATGGCTGTCCTCGAAGCAATAGAGGCCTTATAAGGGCTCATTAAACTTCATGACCCCAAACTTATCTCATGGGGAGCTACTTAGTAACAGAAAAATAAGACTCGGATAAGGCTATGTGTGTACACGATCTTGTCAAAGAAATATCTTGCGGGCCCGAAGTGGTATACTTATGCATTATAGCAATTGGCCAATTACGATATGAAGATATGAGAGTTTATAGGCACCAGTCGTTAACCTATTGTGTAAATAATGTGAAAGCATTTCATTACCTCGAATGACCCAGTTAGTACATGTATAAAAAAACACACGAAGGACAAGGACGTAACAACCACCCATTTAGCATTCACCTTTAACACATGCTGTTTATCTATTTATTTTTTTTACATTTAATCTAATATTAGGATCGGGAAAAACAATTATAAAACAGGGCTCGAATTCCACCGACTATACTTCTCGGTTGATACACCGGGGGGGGGGGGGGGGGGCTGGTAAAGTCACTGATTAACCAACTCTCAGCCCTCTCAGCCTCCTATCGCTGTGAGTTCGAATCCCGACAGGATCACTTGGAATTTTCATGTAAGGCTTGCTCGCTTGCGGTAGGTTGGTGCTTCTACCCGGGCACTGTATGCTAGAAGTAATTAAAGAACTGAAATACTATTGCAGCGTCGATAAACTTCTACTACACAACAATATAAAACCTGATCATTCAGCACGGCATTTTTCTTGGTTAATATTACATAGTTATGAAGTAATTAACTAAAGCAAAAACAGCCAGGTAGTTCAATCGGGAACACAGGGCTTTGACATTTAAGCAACTGATTGGGCAAATACAGCAAAATAAATGTGTATTTTAATCGTCTTGGGTGTTTAACATGCCATGAACAGATCAATGTAAACTTATACATTTGAAACACATTGGCAGATAACCGGCTTATTAATCTCTATTGTCTGCCTATAAAAAGAAAGGCAATGTGGCACCCGTCCAAACTCTAATACCTTTAATCGACTTATACCCGTTTGGAAAACACTGGTGCATTGTTTGACGAGATTGGTATGACATATTTAGTAAAACTGAATGAAAATACATGTATAGGGATATAGTGATTTACTACAATTGCAGATGTAATTGATTAGCATTTATGTTCGCACGCCATGGGTGTATCGATGTATTGTTGACATTTATCAGGATTTAGCATATTTATGTGAAGGTATGTTACGTTGATTTTAAAGATATATCACTGCAGATGTGTATTAGTTATTCTAACTTAATATGTCAATGCATTTTGATATATTTTTAATTTTTATTGTTGGGTTTATCATTGATTTATTAATTCATTCAATAGTTTATTCATTTATGTGCTTATTTATTGTGTGTACTCTGTGTATACATGCATTGTTTTTCGTATACTGTATATTGAATCAATGCTCATTACAAATACTTCATTTGGGTATAATTATATGCATGATCGAGAATGAAATTGTCGGTACACAAAATGGGATAAGGGTTAAAACGTGTATATATCACTAAAACTATTTTTAAATAAGTCGGTACACAAAATGAGATGTGAGGAAGCCTTCCAGCTGGCTTGCGGTAGGTCGGTGGTTCTACCTTGGTACCTCTGTGTACTCGGGGTCTTCCTCCACCTGTAATTAGCTGGACGTCGCTATATGATTGAAATACTATCGCAGCGACGGTAAACCCCAACACAACAACAACTACAACAACAACACGAAATGAGATAAGGGTTAAAACGTGTATATATCACTAAAACTATTTTTAAATATATGATATAACATCAGAGATTAAACAAAAAAGGCACCATTCATGGTCCAGTAATTGTGCTCACTGGCTACCTCATTAGCTTGTTTATTATACCCCTCTCGATTGTCTTCTTTTTGGTCACTTCAACCAGGTATGTCTTTTTCTTTCCGCTGAGTATAAATTCATAACGATATTTTAATCATATTGATTGTATACGACTATTCATAATTTCTTTCAGTTTGAACTTATATATTTTATACGGAACTTATATATTTTATACGTCAATTGGGACGTTATGTCGCTTTACCAAACCTTTTCAAATATTTTAGATGACAAAACAAGTTCATTATTATTTGTCAAATATTAATGCCAGTCGCACCGTGTATTTACCTTATATTGAAGGTTGTGTTGTTTTACATGTATAGCTGTATTCATTTTTAATGAAATAACGCGAACATCTTATCTATGTTGACAAGAAACTATGAAAAAGTGTGCCATAGACTTACAGTACGTTTAGTAGACCAAACAATGGTAACGAAGATATCTAGTTCGCTACAATCATCTCGCACCTGCTTTATAAACTAACCTTTATATACCGGTAAAATTAATGTCATATTAAAAACAATAATGTAGCAACATTACGATGACATGCAGGTGACACAGTTATTCTTTTTGTTACGTAGCACTATCTGGAGAGAACGAGTTTCTCGACACCAGACATTTTAAGGCTGCCAAAGTTAACTTTGATATAACAAAATAGATAAGTGGCATGACAGCGCATCTAGTAACATTATCCTGACACCTGACCAACCAGTTCTGGAACTATTATTATATGCTGTGTGCCAAGCAACTACAATACATATGAGTTTGTCGTGACCGTGGATCGAACTCTCTACCTCCTGATTCCGAGACGGACGTTTTGATCACTCTGCCACCGGGACTGACTTTTCCCCCGTGAGTATGTATGCTCTCGTCCAAGAATATGTTTCATTTTACATTAACGAGATATCAAGCTTGATTATGTTTTTATATTGAACCAGACGTTTCCGTATTCATACGACAGAAGCAGAACCATGGGTACCGGGTTCAAGCTCGTTGCAGCCATAGATGTCGGCTCCACTTGCAGCGGATATGCGTATTCCTTCACGCACGACCCTAGCAACGTTAAGACTAGTTTATTCAAAAATGGTGGGAAAACATCAACTAAAGTCCCAAGTTCTTTATTACTCAATAAAGGTTGGTATATAAAATGGAAGAGTTTATTAAGAAATTTATTGCCAAGCAATGTCTCTTAATACTGCATATCTAAAGACCCTGTGCAAAGTAAGTTTAACAAAGCATTAATTTATATAGCTAGGCCCCGTGTTCTCGAAAATACTTAAGTACGATCGCAGGCTCGAATTTGAGTATCATACGCAAATCTCTCTTGAAAACAGTGGGCATAGTTTGAGTAAAAGTATGAATATAATACTTCAGTACCTTTTTTTGAGAACACGAGGCTAGATCTATCTGAACTAGTAGCTGAAACATTCTGTTATCTCCGTTTATGTGGCGGCGACGCTAAAAGAGGCAAATTAAAATGAACAAGTTGGAAATACATGTATGTTAAATGAATGCAATTCAAGTGTCAACGTTTTTTCCCCTTAAAAAAATCCAAAGAATTAAAATACCACTTACAAAAATGAATTAATTACAGTTATTAATGTCTCGTTCTAACGGCATTTGAGTGCTTTTGCTACCTCAACCTATTTTATATGCAGATAACAAGATATTAGCATTTGGCCATGAAGCAGACGATAAATATATTGAGGTGGAAAAACAAGGAGACAGTTCAGACAAGCTATTTCGTCGATTTAAGATGGATATCCATCCCAACCCGGTAAACACGTGAATGACAGTGGCGCATTCATTTCGAACTTACCAGGCAATCCATTCTTCGTTAGTTTGTGATCATGGTCCATCAAGTGATCGTGCGATTTTAAAGTAAATCCAAGCTTTTATAGGCGTTGAGCCTACAACTTGGATCCATGCCAATGGATGTTTGCATCTGCACTGAAGTTTTTTTTAAGCATTTGAACGACCATGATTTTTAAGCATTTGAAGGACCATGATTATAATTTAATGATGGATGGATTACCATAACGTTATAATTTTGAACATTTGGACCTGTTTTTGGTATTATATACCGTTAAACTTAACCTGCTTATAAAATGAAATGTAAATATAGAAGAAAAAAAATGGACACACTTCACGATCTCTTTTGAAAGTATAAACAGGCTATTGATAATACACAAAATTTATTTAGCCCTGTAGTTTGTAGAAAAAAAAATCTTGTCGTCTCAGAATTCCGAAGCTTGATATAATGAAAAACGATTAGAAACGCATATACATGTATATATAGACCTTCGTCAACATGAATATAGGTAAATCTATAGCTCAACAATTCTTCTCAGATAGTATAGCCACAAAGATTATTTTGGGAAACATGCTTTAAATACACAAAATATCAGGGGACGGATCCGGATCCGGATCTCCCCCCTCAACACACATTCCTCAGCGGCCTGTTTTACTCAAATTTGATTTTAGTCGTAAGTCTTTTGTTCTAAAAAGTGTCTACTAATGTCTTATTTTAACATTAAAACAAAATGGCAGATGGCTCATTTCGTTGCATTATACAAACACAACACTTTTTGTAAAGAAAAAAAAAATACAGGAAAAATATTTTGCGTACTAGTGTATGTGAATATACCCATACGAAGATTTTTTTCGTACGAAATTTAGTGAAACGGGTCCCAGAATCCACTCATGTATACGCACATTTAAACGAACGAAGCTCTATTTACGTTTACAGAGATATATATAAAGTCTAACAATCTATGTTCTGATGACTAGACCCTCAGCCTCGCCACAACAGTGACAGACGTGACAGGCCGTCATAAGAGGCCGGCCACCCAGATCATTGCCATGGCCATTATGTACCTGAAGAACCATCTTATGCGGTCAATCAACACTAAATCTGATACGTATGATGAGAACGAGGTTCATTTCATGGTCCTGACGCCCGCTAGCTGGCCTGATAGAGCAAAGGCATTCATGAGGGAGACGGCCATTAAGGTTACAAATATGATTATCTCGTACCATGCTAAATTCTTTTTGACTGTACCATTAGTTGTTGAAGGGTTGCTTGCTGAAAGTTTACTGACTGAATAAAGAACAGTGCAGACCATGATCAGACTGCACGGATGTGCAGACTGATCTTGTTCTGCAATGGTCGGAAAGCCACGTTATTATTTGATATTCATACTATTTCCAAAGCATCAATTTGTATTATTGCTTCAAGGGAAGATTTCTGATAATTATCTTAAAGGAAGATTTCTGATAATTATAACTCCTAGCAAGTATACAAAGGTAAAATTAATATACTTGAGCTATCCATGTACATGTATATCGCATATGGTAAGGGTAGCCTCACGACTTGTATCGTAAAATCCAGATATTTTTTTCTGAATCCTAGCTTAGGCCACTACCTCTGGCATAAGTACTCACGTTGATCTTTGTATTTTTTTTATTAAACGCGTTTTCATTGAAACAATTTATAGACGATCTATTCTGTGACTGAAAATAAAATCCCCACAAAATAAAATTTAATTCTATAATGGAAATAATACATATAATGATAAAAAAGAGTTAACAGTGAACTAATGTTGAAATGATGCGATGTTTCAGGCTGGGATTCCCCTTGAGCGGTTGTCGCTTGCCCTGGATTCTGAGGTAGCCTCTCTCTGGTGCCAGGCAACGGAGGCCCAGTTGAAGGCCAAGGGAACCAATTACATGACGGTCGACCTAGGGGGTGAGTATCACAGGGTACTCATTTCAGTCCATTTTGTCTTTGACGAATGTAAATAAGGCATCATTTAAATCTTTATCATTTGAATCCAAGACTTTTTCTCTGAAAAAAAAAAACGAACAACAAAGGAAGAAAATAGAATGCCTGATCATGAATAAGATACATGTATATCAGCAGCATCGCCAAATTTCGGCTGTACGTGTATATTTTATCTGAATTTATACAGTGAATAAATATCATCACAAGTGTTTATTAAACACTTTCATTTTTTTCAGGCGGTACTGCTGACATTAGTCTACATGAATCTCGCGGGGATGGCTCCATAGACACGATTCACTACCCTTGCGGCGGGCCATGGGGTGGCACAAGCGCCGATGTTTGCTTCCTGTCGTATATCACGTTGCTGTTCGGGTCCGAGGCAAGTAAAACACTACAAGATAACCACACTGTGGATTTCCTCAAAATGATGAAATGTTTTGAACGAGCCAAGCGAACACATGAAAACAATTCAACAGGTCGCTGGGCGGTGGAGCTTCCAGATTCATTGCTAAATGCATCAAGACTAGAAAAAGGACTAAGCAGCAATGACCAACTTGAAACGCATGTTTCATCGTCAATCTTTGGAAAGGGCTTCGAACTGACTGGAAAAACCCTGTATATTTCACAGGAGCCGGTGAATGGAATGTTTGATTATACTGTCAAGGCCCTGGGTACAGACATACGGGAATTGTTAAAACCGGGTTTGAGCACTGTTGTGGTAGTTGGTGGATACGCTGAGTGTCCGATCGTGCAAAAGTTACTGTCGTCTGACTTGAAAGACTGCAAACTGATCTTACCACCTGACAGTGACCAACATGCAATGAAGGGAGCAATTCTATTTGGTCGCAGCCCTGGGCTTATCAACAGCCGTGTGACAAAGCTAACATATGGCATCAAAGTAACCGTTCCCTTTGATGAAACAAAACACGCCGGCGGAGAGTCCTCCGTGATTAATGGCAAGAAAATGTGCACCAACGTTTTTCACGTGCTTTTAAAAGGAGGATCAAAGGTCGCGGTGGGCCATCGAGTTACTGAAACAGACATGCCACTTACACCTGATCTTACTGAACAAGTTTTTGAGATCTACTCTACCGGATTGACGGATAATATCCCAACCTTGACCTCACACCCAACAATGAATCAAGAAACATCTTTCTCAGTGCCACTGCCGTTTGGGTGCCTGGTAGAGGACAAACGTTTCAGTAGGTGCGTGGTGTTCGGGAATACAGAACTTTCATTTGAAATCACATTCCTTAAAGACTCGAAAGCTATTAAACAGAAACACTTCACAAAATGTGTAAGTTTATAACAACGAAATGCAAGAGTCATACTAGCAATTACAAAATATATAATTTTAAGCCTATCGTATGAATATCAAGTATCACATGGTGTGGTATAAGATGATTTATCAACTCCATCAAATACTACAATATTCATCTTTAAACAATGACCTCGGTGAACGAATGGTCAGAGTGTCTGCTCCGTAAACGAGAGGTTGTTGCATGGTTCGATTCCCAGTCGCAACATACCAGCACTTGTGTATCTCCATTGTGCTTTGCACTCAGCACATAAATGAATTGCCGGACTGTTTGGCCTCGTGTCCGGATACTGTGACCGGATGTTGTATCGTGACACTTGACTAGGTGTGGTATGGTAGCACTAAATCTGTCGCATGAAGACAAAAGTCCTTAATTACTTAAATAAGGGCGCCGTGGTCCAGTGGTAACGTATCTGATTACGGATCTGAAGGTTGTGGGTTCGAACCCCGTTGGTGGCAAGAATTCATCACGACCTTCCCAGGCGCAAAGTACTGGTCCCACCCAGGAATCGTCGAGAGGGATTGGTATAAGTTGTAAGAACTTGTTTCCCAATCGAAGTAAAATAAATAAGTTTAAAAATCTTAAATGACTGAAATACTGTCGGTGGAATGGTAAACTGAAACATACAAATACCAATAACAATATGGGGAAGGTAGGGGGGTGGGGGAGAGAGAGCTCCGTGGCCGAGATGGTAAAGTCGCTGACTCACTCAGCCCCTCACCGCATGGGTTCGAATCCCGACAGGGTCACACGGATTTTCATGTGAGGAAGCCTTCCAGCTGGCTTGTGGTAGGTCGGTGGTTCTACCCGGATGCCTCCGTGCATTCGGGGTCTTCCTCCACCTGTAATTAGCTGGACGTCGCTATATGACTGAAATACTGTCAAAGCGACGGTAAACTCAAATAGTCAAGTCAAGTCACCAATAACAATATATGTACTATGATAGTACAATATATTTGTGTTTAATGCCCCATCGACAGTATTCGTCATTTAGAAAACTGCCGACATGAAATACATCTAGACCATTTCACTCCGAAAGGAGACCCACGTAAGTCAACGAGCACTCTCCCAATACCTAATCTACATGCTGGTGTAAAATGTTCATTCGTTGCTCAAAAGGGAAATAAACATACACTTAAGGTCCCCCCCCCCCCCAGTCACAGATAGGTCAATTTAATCAGCGAATTATACTGAATATTGCCGATCCCTGTGGAAGTGGTCAATAAAGTGGCGACTTCTGCAAGTGATCATCATACCATGTCACCTATCATAACATCGGTCCAACAAGACGCGGCAAGTGCCATACAAAGCAACCCTGTCAGTGCCACTTTAATGACTGGTACCTTTATATTAAGGGACCGTAAAACGCAATCTCGGCTGTCGCCGATTGTTTGTTACAAGTGCGCAATTTATGTCATCTGCTATCGACGCGTGCTAATAATAATGTATAGAATATCTCCTTCTGGTACAATGATGCTTGTGGTGATCGAAACCACGACCTTACGGGGACGGATTTTAAACACTCGGCCACGGGGATAAGGCCTAGATGTTCACTTTACGAATCTGTATCATGCACTGTTTCTATTACAACTAAATGCACTACGACTTCCGCCCATAGCTTCTTGTTTCATTTATTCTATTTCGTGTTTTTGACACTTGTCTATTAAAATGTTCATATCGAGGGCTGACCGCGAAACTGTTCTATCTCTTTTTATTTCTATATGCACTTAGATTAGTTCCACAATCAGCCCTCTATATAGTAGTAAAGAGACTGCTTTGACAAATTCTAAACATTTTCAAAATGAGTGATAGTGTAAGAAATTAAGATATACATGTATGTGAATGGTGACAGAAAAATAAACATAGAAATCCATTTTACATTTATTTCTTAGTTATTTTATCCAATTACAAACAATACAATAATCGGATGTATAAATATGATATAATACAAACTCATGTTAACATAAACAAAATTACATGTGTACTTCTATACTACTGACTCACTGAACCATGTTACTACGGTAACAACCAGCTTTTACTAAGGTTACTACTTTTCTGTCAGTGAAAACACAACTGCCTCGAATTCAACCAACAATACTTTGTGACAAGTAATATTTAAATTCTTAAATTAGGTAGAAATAATTGTTACACAAAATATTCAAGGACTTGGCTATGTTGCAAAAATAACAATATTAATAAGTATTTAAGTATTACTAAGCGCTAAGTATTTTAGGGAATTCTAGCCTGGCTAACTCTTGCAACCAGTATCATATAAAACCACATCAGCTTGTGAATTAAAGTTGTCGGAGTCAACTGTCGCCATGACAGTATTTCAGTCATATGGCGATGTCCAGCCCTTAACAGTTAAATGGCGGTCCTGAATGCACATGGAACATCCGGGTATAACCATTCACCTACCAAAATATAACTGGAATGCTTCCTCATATGGGAAATACAAGTGACAAAACTGAGGCTTAAACTCTGAGCCATGAGGGGCTAAGTGGTTGTAAGGCAGCCACTATGACCACTCTCAACCAGAGGCTTTCCCTTAACACAAAACTTGTGAGCAACTCACAGCATGGCAGGAATAAACTAATAACCTTGTAAACCTATCAACGTGGATGATATTTTTCAGACTGAGACCTGTGCGTTCACACTTGTAACAAAACATAAATCTTCCATGGATTAAAGTGTTAAAGACTTGTGTCAGTATTGATACACATTTACATGTATAAACAATAAATACATATAAAATATAGCTCTCACTCCAAATGAACAAAATAGGACAGTCATTGACTCACAGATTGAAATTCATTCAAGTCATCCTAAACGCACTGGTCAAACTACATGTAGCACTTCTAATAACACTTCTTGGGTAGAAAGCATTGTGCAAATCAAAACTGTGTCCACTGAGAATCAACCTTGTGTCAAATAAAACTTAAAACGAAAACCAAAGCGTAAAAAACAAAATCATGAAACATCGCTGTTTAATTATGTGCTCCCTAATACCACCTGAGTCTCTTATACCAGGTTTGCTGACTATTTATATTGTCATACAGCAAAAAACAAAGAAATGTATAACAGTATATATCCTAATATTTCCAGTTTTATAATTATTCTAACCTTTTACCTCAAATGGGCGAGTTTCAGTGATAAACAGAAGGCCAAGATCAAACCGACCCATAGATTTAATCTGGATCAAAGGATTTTCAGCAAATTATATGTATTTGCTGATATACTGATACTTCTAGCTGTCTCCTAGATTTCTATAGTTCTGTCACTGCTAAGGTATACAACCCACTATTCATTTAAAATTATGTAAATTTATATGCATCATGTCATGAACTTGTACATGAATAATCATGAGGTTAAATGAATGTACTTAAATCCTAAACCAAGCTCTTCCACAATTTGCAACTGTTTTTTTTTTTTTCCTCACTCTCACATAAATAAACATCTCATACAACAGAGAAAGAAAGCAAAAAGCAAAGCCTTGTTTACAACTAAATAAAACCTTATTAAACACTGTTTCCAACCGACATAACCGACATTTATTTAATTTTATGTACCACACACAGTATAAAATTAATTTAGCAAATTAAACAAGCTTCTAATGCCTGACAGTAATATTTTTGACTCACAACATTTATAAAATTAAATGGTTTCCAACTGTGATAACAGAATACGAAACTACATGTAATACTGACATAAATATTCCTCCTTAAGTGAAACATAGCAATGCAGGTAAAAGACACTAGATAAAAATAAAAATATGGACTACTTTAATTCACTAAAAATGCACGTTAAAACTGAATCATTAATATAATGAATATAGCATTAAATACAAATACCCGATCTATTGTATAAAACCAGTACAATATAATCATATCCTGAACAAAATAAATACAAAACTAATAACAACATACTTCAATAACATTACCTAAAAGAAGTCAAACTTTAGCAAAAAAACCTACAAATATCTTTCCTATGCATGATCGTATCCAGTATATGAATCTCTCAATTTCCCCACCCACCCACAGTCAAATTTTACTCAAAGAGTGCTCAAAGCATTTTCCAGTGTGGATTAATAAACATGAAATGATGCAACTAATATTGATCAGGGGTATAAACTGCCTCCACAATATTTGAAATATTAATATTATTGAAAAATTAATATACATTCAAAATATATTGTATTTTTTTCTCTCTCCAAACTGCATGTTTTTTTCTAGAAACATATATCTGAATATCACAGCTGAAGCAAAACTTTAGGTAGATTGTTTTCCATAATACATTACAATCTTTCAGTATAAAAACACACAAGCAATAAAACACCAGATGATGGACCCATTATAAGTTTTATTTTAACAAGAATAATCATTGAAGATGATGAATACCCCCAGATACTGCTTTGTCACAGTTACTGTTACCATGTCAGACAGTCTTTAAAAATATAATAAAAGGCCGTAACACATTCAAAACCAAGTGAATCACGACATGTTCAACAATATGCGCAACTAGACTTGGTACTTATCAGTCTTGTAAAGTTTCATAAAAAATCCAACCAAAGGTAGCAAAGAAATAGGGCAAACAAATCTTGTCTACAGACAGACAGGCAGGCAGACAGACCGTGACTCCAATATAGCCCCCATATACTTTGTATCTGGGGGTATGATGACGACACAATTCCCAGATCAACACTGTAGATATCATACATTGGTCGTTATTGATTTGGAATTTACCACTGCTGCGGCAGTATTTCAGTTATGACATTGAGCTTATTAAGGGTGCAGGGAGACCCATGAGTTTTCTGGGTAGAACTGCCAACCTACCCCAAGCTAGCTGGAGGTGCTTCCTCATATGAAATATCTGAACTACAAAGACCAGAACTCAAAATGACTATAACTGTTTGGTCGCAGGGGTCCCCTTATATTTGTTGTATATCTATTTATCACAATATACTGTTCCTTATAAATTCAAACATTGTTAATGTTACAATGCCTGGAAGGAATGCCCTACTACCAATGAAAATTTCCTCATTAGCACCAATAGTGGCCTTCATTTGCTCCTTGACGTGGAAGAAAACCCAACAATTTTGAAGAAAGTCGACGTGTCCAAAATGGCAATTTAATACCCTCATTACATGATATTAAAGGTTGGACTAGCCTAGGAATGAACCTTGGATGCACTAGTGAGAAGCCAGAGCATCTATCCACTGCACTATCTGACACCCTGGTCTATATATAAAATTGTTACATTTACATTTAACATTTGTAGCACTTTTATGACAATCATGATACACACTTGTAGACACTGAGGTAGAAATAAATAAACAAAAGTTACTACATGTATAAATGCCCATCCTATGGAAGTTCAAAAGTATTTTCATTATGGAACTATCAATTGTATATAACACCATATTCAGTGACAAAGGTGTACAAATGTATGAAAAAATGCAGACTTATGATAATAACAAACAGTTTTCCTCAATGACTAACAAAAAGAAAAGCAGTAAAATAAAGCTTGCGGTGAATTTCAGAAACTTCTTGCAATACTGTATCATTCTTTGCAAAGCAATCTCCCATACTGCTACCAATCCAGAATATATTCTAGAGTATCATAAGCCTTTATATCTTGACCATGACTTTAAAACAAGGTGGCCATACTGTGTCTTGATGGTTCACCTAAACATCAGTTTCAGAGAGGACTTCTGAAATGTTTTGTATAGGTCATAATATTATGAGAAAACTAGCCAACTCACTTTAGGCCAATTCCTATTGGAAATAACTATGAGGGATAATTTGTATAAATATTATTTAATTCTAACCATTGGTTTTAAACAGCAATAATTTTGAAATGCTTCATATATATCAAATAGGGAAACTAGCAGACCCACATTTCTCATGATATTTTTTTTTAGGCAAGTCTAATAGGGGTCATTGAGGTGAATGTCAGCACCCAATGAAATTAAATTCTGACACTGGTTTCAGGGAGGAAGATTTGAAAAAAAATGTTCAATAAAATTCTTTTTGCTTGACATGTTGATGAAAGATGCCTGACAGATGGTGATCACAATAGTTCATATACTCCTGTGAGCTAATTTATGTATATCATACATAACCTACTTCCTAGTGATAATGAAACTTTCAATGCAAGCCCTGTATTGTAAAGAAGACACTTTATATTATTAAGTTCTGAACATATCAGTAACAAATTGATGACCAAACTTCTTTATAGGGGTATAATACTCAAAGTACAGTAATATAAGTATAAACTTAAATATTTTGTAGCAGCTACTCAAAGTATATAATCTGAGTAAAAACTTGTACATTCGAAGGGAAAAAACAACAACAAAAAAAAAAACATCCCTACCGACCATCTTTTTTCTGGCTGGAGAACAGAAACGGGACTACTTTTTATTTAGCTTAACATTTGGTTTGGGCTACTCAAAGTACAGTAATCTAAGTAGATACCTGCAATTTGGTGATGGCTACTTCATAATTCAATAAAATGCCTGTCTCCATATCTGAAGGAAAATAAAATACAGACAAAGTGACTTAAACCTATTGACGTATCTAAATATTTATATCAACACAAAATAGACGTGAGATCTTCAGAATGGAGGTAAATTAATTTTAAAAAAAATGATTCGGCTAGAATGAACACTACAAGAACTGAGATGAGTAAAAAAGTCACTTGTGTTAAGATATCAAATGAGCAGAAAATGCAATACACATTCACAAAATCATGCTGTTGGAAAAGATTTTCAAGGATTCATTTTATGTTTGCTGAAATGTCACAAAGTTACCATATGCATACAATGCATATATTCTTACGTAATTTGTATACAGATTATATTTTTTTATAAATCATATCACAAATGGAATGATTATGTGATATAATATCAGGCAATATAGCAAATAAAGTAACTAAATCATAAAGATACAAAGGGTAAACAACTTTGGTTTTGTCTGACTAGTGTATTCTCTGGTTACCTCCCTTGTTTGGCAACATTAAAATTAAATATGTGTGCTGATGAAATACATCTAGTTACAATAACCATCTGGAGTACATTTTATTGCCACAATGAAATTTTGATTTTAAAAAGATGCTAATGCCAATGTGAACAGCTACTTTAACTAAAAGATTGATTTCAAAATATGTCAAGACAACCTGAGAACCTAATAAATATTTTAAACAATATGACTATGTATGATAAAGAATCAATCACAATTTATCAAACACTTCATTGTCTTTTCTTCCCATTGAGTTCCTTTAAACTCACTTCATTCCAGATAAACACTACCGGTATGGCAAAAAGTTGATATGGCAAGAATATTAATACAATAACTGTAAATGACCTTAACATCTAAAAATTAAATGAAGCACAATTTCTACCCTATGTCAAAACTCATGTACAGCAAAAACTGGAGGATTTCTATCAATACATAACACCTTCTCTTCCATAATGTTTAATTATTTAAAGAACTGAAAGAAAATATGAATCTCTGTTTACTCAAGCACACCTTCATAAATACTAAAAGCTTATTTCGTTTAAAACAGACTTGCCCTTACAAAAACAAATATCCATGCTTTAAAAAATAAAGATCTATTGAACTAACTGACACTTTTTTTTCAAATCCAAGCTGCATATGCACACACCCAGTCTATATCTAAGGCTGACCACCGCTGCCTGGCTAATCTTGGCTAATCCTCCTCGCACTATCACAGACATGGGTTAGAACCTGTCTCAATGTTCAATATTCCTACTTCTTCTGGTCATACATATCTTGTATCTCAATCTGCTTCAGTCATCTCTATAACTTTTCTTTATAATCTAACATACATCTGTTTGAGTATGATCACCAATGGGTCCCCTCCATTGGTGGTCCATTTAATCTCAGACAGCTTCCCGTATGATCATCTGCTATTCTTTAGTATACCATATGATTATAAATAATGTATGACCCATCATAAATCTTCAAATAAATTAATTATGATTCTGCTATTTTTATCACACAGAACTCCTCTTTAAGCTCTTCATCAAACATTTAATAACTAAAATTTATTTCTCCATTGATATCACAATATCAAATGCATTCTCCTTTTTCTTATAAACAAACATACATATATCTTCTCTACTTGTTCTTCCATCCTCACTACAATTATGTTTATTCTATTAACATAAATCTGAAAAGTTGACGATACTTCGACTGATAAGCCTGTTACACCACTTGAATTTCAATGCCAGATCTCTCCATATTTACAGTCCTCATCTGTGATAACAAACTGCACCGGGAATAATGGAAAACTGCTCAACATGCATAAATATCAATCAGTTGATCATGGCCCTAGACTATTATTTCTGAAAAAAAAAAGATATGAGAACATTTAAATTGTAATCTAAAATCTTTCTCATAAATACAAAGAAAACAAATGATAGCAAAATTGTTTTCAAATCTTATTTTGATAGTGTCAGTAGGAGCTTTCATTACATTCATTTCATATAATTTATTTTACATTTATCACTTAATAAATGTACACCTTTCATGGCTGTCTTTAAAAAACAATGAGTATATGGTAAAATCAAAAGAGGAGCGGCTGAGCACATGCAGTATCACTCTATTTCTCGTTTTTATTTCTCGTTATTTAGTTTTATTAAAGTATCAATCAGAGCATTTACAATGCTGAAATTCAGATTCTTCACAGTCTGCAAGGGCAAGTCATAAATATAAACATGAATATTCATGAGGTGAAGGGTATATTTTACATATATTCAACATTTAATATAAGCTGAAAGTAAAATAACAATCATAAGATGGCTATAAAATGATTTCCTGTTTGTAGCATTAAAATAAAATATTGAAAGCTATTTCTGTCTGACAAAAAAAACAAAACAAGAGGGCCATGATGGCCCTGGATCGCTCACCTGAGTACCATTGCTACAACTGATTACAAGGTTTTTAAACAGACAAGAATTCTGATATAACTCAATCTTAAACATTTTAGCCCTGACAATACTACACACCAAATATATAAGCACTGGGCCTTATGGTTTCAGAGGAGAAGATTTTTAAAGATTTTCCTATATAACTCTATGTTAAACAAGTAACCCCTGGTGCGGGGGCATTTATCACCATAGGGTCATGATTTGTACAATCTTGGTAATAAACCATAAGATGATGCTACATACCAAATATCTAAGCTCTAGGCCTAATGGATTCATAGAAGAAGATTTTTAAAGATTTTCCTATATAACTCTATGTAAAACAAGTGACCCCTGGTGCGGGGTCATTTATCATCGTAGGGCTATGATTTGTACAATCTTGGTAATGGCCCATAAGATGATGCTACATACCAAATATCTAAGCTCTAGGCCTAATGGATTCATAGAAGAAGATTTTTAAAGTTTTTTCTATATAACTCTATGTAAAACAAGTGACCCATGGTGCGGGGTCATTTATCACCATAGGGTCATGATCTGTACAATCTTGGTAATGAACCATAAGATGATGCTTCATACCAAATATTAACTCTAGGCCTTATGGATTCATAGAAGAAGATTTTTAAAGTTTTCCTATATAATCTATGTAAAACAAGTGACCCCTATTGCGGGGGCATTTATCACCGTAGGGCTATGATTTGAACAATCTTGGTAATGAACCATTAGATGATGCTACATATGAAATATCTAAGCTCTAGGCCTTATGGATTCATAGAAGAAGATTTTTAAAGTTTTCTATATAATCTATGTAAAACAAGTGACCCTGGTGCGGGGCATTTATCACCATAGGGCATGATTTGTACAATCTTGGTAATGAACCATAAGATGATGCTACATACCAAATATCTAAGCTCTAGGCCTAATGGATTCATAGAAGAAGATTTTTAAAGTTTTTCCTATATAACTCTATGTAAAACAAGTGACCCATGGTGCGGGGTCATTTATCACCATAGGGTCATGATTTGTACAATCTTGGTAATGAACCATAAGATGATGCTTCATACCAAATATCTAACTCTAGGCCTATGGATTCATAGAAGAAGATTTTTAAAATTTTCCTATATAACTCTATGTAAAACAAGTGACCCCTGGTGCGGGGGCATTTATCACCGTAGGGCTATGATTTGAACAATCTTGGTAATGAACCATTAGATGATGCTACATACCAAATATCTAAGCTCTAGGCCTAATGGATTCATAGAAGAAGATTTTTAAAGATTTTCCTATATAACTCTATGTAAAACAAGTGACCCCTGGTGCGGGGTCATTTATCACCGTAGGGCTATGATTTGTACAATCTTGGTAATGGCCCATAAGATGATGCTACATACCAAATATCTAAGCTCTAGGCCTTGCAGTTTTGCAGAAGAAGATTTTCAAAGTTTGCATTTTTAAAATCTATTTTTAGCTCCTGTGACCTACTTTTTTAACCAATCTGAATAATTTGTACAACTTTGATAGAGGGCATCATAAGGATGATTCCTGTGAAGTTTGGTCAAAATCCCTTCAGCGGTTCATGAGGAGATGTTGTTTAAAGCAAATTGTTGACGACGGACGCACGCACGCACGCACGCACGCACGGACGACGGACGACGGACAAAAGGCGATCACAATAGCTCACCATGAGCACGTTGTGCTCAGGTGAGCTAAAAACTTACTTGATTTTACATATAACATAACACATATATCATAGTTATACACAAATGTTTAAACAGAGCAAATGATACTCAGAAATTTGCAAGTTCAAAGGTTTACATTTTGAATTAAGTCTGTCCAGGAATGTGTTGAAAAGACAAAAAAAGTTTCGTAACATTTCAATGTACTGTACATGTAGCTACAAAGATGCCTCATGCAGTAACATGGTAAACAAATATGGCCAACAAGGTTTTTGATTTTCGCATTTTTTCTATGCAGAACTTGTCAGTTCCACAAATATATATATATAATGGCTAGAATGGTTCCCATATTTCCTAGTAAAAACAATTTTACAACTCTACAAAACTATAATGGTTCACAGATTGAAGAAGCAATAAGACAGATACATGGAATTCATACACAAATGTCACAAGAAATTCAGCACAGAAATAACGAGATTTGTTTTCCACCAACAGTACTTAGCACTAAGTACTACATGTTCTTAAATACTCAGGGGCAATTTCATCATTCTTGTTTCTCTAATAAAAATACCCAAATATTTCACTTAACAAGTATTTTTATTTTATTTACAATTTGACAAATCTGAGCTGGCAAGGAAAGGATTTGAGGTGATCAAACCTGCCACCAGTCACCTCTTAAGGAAAACCCTGGTCCCATCTCATGACTAGTCCAATAAGACAACAGGTCTGTAATATGTGACAACTTTTTCAAAACCTACTTAAGTTGCTCTATCATTCAATGGTCATGGGTTCCAATTAAAATAAGACAAGTCTCCTATAGTGTAAAATGACAGCTTGTTACAGACTGAAAGTTTAAATTAGGGCTGATTTCAGTCTCACCAATCAGAGCAGCAGACCCAGGCAGTTTTACACACTTAGTGCTCACTTATCAGACCTTTAGACCAGGCAGTTTTACACACTTATTGCTCACTAATCAGACCTTTAGACCCAGGCAGTTGTACACACTTAGTGCTCACTCATCAGATCTTTAAGCCCAGGCAGTTGTACACACTTAGTGCTCACTTATCAGACCATTAGACCCAGGTAAGATTTACACACTTATTGCTCACTAATCAGACCTTTAGACCCAGGCAGTTTTACACACTAAGTGCTCACTTATCAGACCATTAGACCCAGGCAGTTTTACACACTTAGTGCTCACTAATCAGATCTTTAGACCCAGGCAGTTTTACACACTTATTGCTCACTAATCAGACCTTTAGACCCAGGCAGTTTTACACACTTAGTGCTCACTAATCAGACCTTCAGACCCAGGCAGTTCTACATACTTAGTACTCACTAATCAGACCTTCAGACCCAGGCAGTTTTAGCACTTAGTGCTCACTAATCAGACCTTCAGACCCAGGCAGTTTTACACACTAAGTGCTCACTAATCAGACCTTTAGACCCAGGCAGTTTTAAGCACTTAGTGCTCACTAATCAGACCATTAGACCTAGGCAGTTTTACACACTTAGTGCTCACTTAATCAGACCTTTAGACCCAGGCAGTTTTACACACTTAGTGCTCACTAATCAGACCATTAGACCCAGGCAGTTTTACACACTTAGTGCTCACTTATCAGACCATTTGACCCAGGCAGTTTTACACACTTAGTGCTCACTAATCAGACCATTAGACCCAGGCAGTTTTACACACTTAGTGCTCACTAATCAGACCTTTAGACCCAGGCAGTTTTACACACTTAGTGCTCACTTATCAGACCATTTGACCCAGGCAGTTTTACGCACTTAGTGCTCACTAATCAGACCATTAGACCCAGGCAGTTTTACACACTTAGTGCTAAGTGTTGCTGATGGAATTTAAGCCAAGCACTATATATAGTTTTAGAAGACATAGCTAGACTGGTGCAGTTCTACTCAGACTTACAGAACTGGCAAACTGTTCATGTTGTTGTTGGGAATCAGGGAGAAACTTTGTGTAGCTCTCCTGTTTAAAAACAGAAAGAAACAACTAAGTGAACACCACATTAGCTGCACATGTCGAGGGCTGACCAACAAACTGTTCTACAGGTAAGACTCAGTGTTTGACACTAACTTTTTAGTCAGGTATCCCTATGGAACACCTGTTTTGAAATTCGGGAGTCCCTTCTGAAAATTAGAAGTCCCTATCATGTCATTCAGACATATGATGGGTTTATTTACAAAAGAATTTGTTAAAAAATTATGAATCATCAAAGAGGGTTACTAATAAGGAAGTTTTATGAAGATGATTACATAGGTTTTCGGCAAATGTGGCTGTTTAAATTTACTTTTAATTGGAAAAGTAAGTGTCCCAATGGAACACCTGGCATGTCAATTCTGGAATCCCTTCCCACTTTTTGGTTTCCTCAGTATCCCAGGACACAGTTAGTGTCGACCCTTGGGTAAGTGCATAATCATATAGAAGGAGGTGAAACAGTTTTGTGGTCAGCCATCTATGTACTCTATTCTAAAGTTAGGGAAAGGTTAAGGAAAAAGACAGTTTATCATCTCAAACTTTAAGCAAAAGACTTTACCAATATGAACAAATAAAATCACAATAACTTATCAGGTTATCCAAAAGCTACATTTGGATTTAATGAATTCAACGTCTAAATTTGGTAACAGAAAAAAGAAGTTTGTTTGTGATAGTGTTTGAGCAATTGTCCTTGTAATGAATGAAATGTTATCATCCAGTGATTTTTTATTGTTTTTTTTTTTTTACTACCTATGGCTTTCTTATTGGGCAAATTAGCATTATAAATAAAACTTTGGGAAATTAGATGATAATGAAAATATTTTGAATTAAAGGCCCATTATTTTTCCAGATGTAGTATATACTCTTTGGAAAGAAAAACAAAATGTGTGTTATAGTTTTGTTAAGAGATGCAACGTGTACATATTTGCTGATGAAAACATTACTAAAATGCATATATAAGTAAGAATATTTTACTGAAGATAATTCAACTGTTTACAAAAGCACCCGATTTGCATATTCCTCATATCTTCGTCAATTTCCTCTGATTTCCATACACCTTCTGTATGTCTCCATTTACTAAATGCGTGTACATTAATTGTGATGTAGTAGATAAACAAATTGTGATTTGTTAAAGTTTTTTCAAATTCAATTATTTCATTTACAGACCATCTTCCGGAATACTCGCCATTGCAAAATGTAAACAATGAGAGTACTTTGACATCCATACATAATACTAAATGGTGAGCTATGATCTACAATTTCAGTTCATATAAATATTACTTGGATATTTGCACATTATATAAATTATGTACCATTTGCATTAGTCTACAATATGTCAATGTCACTTTATATATTTTCTTTTTCATTAAAAGTGATTCATTATGAGATATAATGGGACTTTAACAATAACATTATTTAATTAAAAGTGGTATATGTCCAAGAAAGTTTACGAATCAACAAATAAATTATAACAAGAACACAAATTTCATTGCATTTCCGTGACTTATTTCTTTTGAGAAAAAAAAAAAAAGGAAAATAAGTAAATATTTTGGGAAAAAATGTCAGGTTTTGGCTAGGGGAAACTGCTTTTCTTGCAAAAGATATAATATTCACAAAAAAAATCACTGTCCTCAAGCAATTGGAAAAAAAATGAGAATAAAACGGAAAGGTCCATGGCAAAAACACTCATACTGATCTGACATAATCTAGCATTTACCTCTCCATAAAAAACAAACAAAAAAGCATTGTCAAAATCACACTTTGTGTAACATCGTCATAGTACAAAACAATCTTAACAGGATATACTTATGTATCAAAAGTTACTTGTAACATATATCTCAATCTCAATCAGGCCAATGTTCACTAAACATCTCAAATGGAGACTTTCGATACCTCAAAAATCTCAAATTTTATAACTCAACAATTGAGTTAATTTTCAATAAAAAAAAAAAGAAATTGCAAAAAGTTCTATTCTCTATGTCAAATATAAAGTATGGGATTTCAAAATTTTTACTTGCGGAAAATCTCATTTTGAAAGGTTTTGTGAAAAGCAGGCCTGAACACAATATACACTGGCACACAAATTACTACCATCACCAACATTGTTATTTAGTTTACCTTTATGACCCCCTAGCACGACACCAGCATTATGCTATTTAGTTTACCTGTTCTTTCCGTTGGCTGTGTTCTGGGTAATACTTGTCAATCTGCATCCGGAAAGAATCTCCAATGGCTTTCCTGCATGAAGAGATAAAAAAAAATTGCATACTTAATACACATGAGTTACCTGCTGAAGCTTGATGGAAAAAGTGTGACCAACAGACATACGGACGAACAGAGGACGAAAAAGTGATCCCTATGTGTCACCTCTAATTAAAGCAGGTGACACAAAATGTTAACTCACCCACTCACCATGATCAGTGAACATTCCTGCAAAATGAGTGAAAATCAAGAACATGTATTAAAATCTTTCTCAGTTTCAATATCTTAAAGCCAAAAATGCAAGTGATAAATTCTGCACCCTGGGCAACCACTGAAGGTGATGAACACCACCCCACTTAAACACCTTCATTCATCAATATGTAAAGGTGTGTAACTTTTGAGTAGGACAGGACAGGACAATGTGCATGATTTCCTCTATAGCAACTCTTCACTTTACGAAGCTAAGACATAATGACTAAACTTGTAAAATCAAACGAAATTTATTTCAAAACTACATCCATACCTGAACTCTTTCTTCTCGAATAAGTACCCTGAGATATGGCCACGTGGCAGGAGCCTCTGTTGTGAGCCCGGCCACAACTCATCAAGTTTCAACACATCGTGGCGAGGTATATAGGCGTCATTCTCTGCGGTCACAATGATAATCAGCTCTGGGTCTATCGGCACTGCAAAGTTCCCTAGATGCGTGCACTCATCCATCACGCCACGCATGAAAAACCTCGAGTCTTCTTGAAGCTGCTTTGAGGACACTTTTGACTCACTGTTGGAGGACTTGTATAGAGACTGGAGTTTTGCTATACTGGCCATTAGGTTGTACCTCCATCTCGGTACACCTGACTGGGGCTTATCACAGACTGCTGGCACTGTCACAGTGCTCTCCCCTGAATCACTAACCTCTACTTTTGGTTCTTTATCACCTGGTTTGTCTATAACCTGATTGTCTGCATCTTCAGAACTTTCTGTGAACAGTGATGTGAAGTCTTGATCTGACTTATCACCGTTAGAACTGTCTACAGTTTGTGGATCACTGTCATCAGATTTTGTCTGTTTTCCAACAGACTGGTGTATGAAATTTTCCACCGATTCAAAGGTTTCAGTATTGTCAGGATTGCTGCCTGAATTGATGCCATTAAAAGACTTGTTAAGGAGATGTAGTGGACTGTGTTCCAGGTATTTGTTGAAAACAATGTTGTAATCTGGTTGAACAGATGACTCCACTGAGGGTGACTCCTCTAGAATCTTGGCAAACATTTGTCCCTCCTTGTACATGGGGCTTTTCCAGTACTAGAAAAAACATACATAACATTTGTAAACCTTGTTAATCAATACATTATTAGTTTCTTGACAGAGCACTAGCGGCTGGGTGACATGATTTTCTTCAGCCGGGAATAAATACTCTGTCAAGAAACTGTTATATGGATTTATTACACTGAAAAGTTCAGTCCAGTTTCTGAGTTAATAAATACAAATAACATGCTATATACATATACCAAGTGTACATGACATTATGTACACTGCTTATTGACCAATCAGAAGAGAGAAATTAATGTTGCAGTATAAAAAATAAATTGTATGTGTATGTTAATACATGTTGTACTTCCTTTTCTTCAAAGTTTTGTTATAGCATCATCAGTGATTGACTTTATACATGTGTAATTCCAGATGCAAACCATTTAAAATGTAAATGTCTGCAGCAAATAGGTTATCTTGTCAATTTCTTGATGTTGGTATATATTCCATACATTGTGATCAAATGATTGAAACATAAAATACAGTCCAGTCGTGATGAACAAAAATGCGATGTAAATGCAAAGCAAGTCTAAGATCCTAGCAGAAATTGTTTTATTCTAGGTAAAAAACAGATGCAATGGAACAAAGTTCAGATGGGATAAAAGATGAACTGGAGAGGACAGTCTATAAAATCCCCAGAACCAATTAACAGTTAATTAAAAAATGTTGGCAATTTTTTTCACATCTACCAGTGTGACACATGTCACTTTCGCGTCTTGGCCATTATGACCTGCAATTAGCCAGTCAGTATGGCACCCATGTGGCTCATTGACACAAATCACTCAAGTCAGTTTGTTTGATTGTAGCAGGGGTTAATTTGATATATATATTTCAGTGCATGAAAATACAAAAATAGATTGAAAAATGAAGAATATAGTGTCTTGTAACATTATGACAATTTAACATATTATTAACAACACTGCCTATTTATGACAAAATTTAACTTGTATATGGCATATATACATGTCATTACAACCATGAATGGAAATGCAATTATCGTGCTTGTGAATGAGAAATATAATGGAACAAAAAATGTGATCAAACAAAGTAATTGTGAGGTCCAATGCAACTTCGTTCCATCAAAAATGTACTGTAATTACCATATTCACAAATGTCAATACCGGTTATACATTTAACACACTGTATTAAAGATTTCTTGCAATATTCCTCCTAGACATTATATCCTACATCAAAATGACTTCAGACTTTGTGCCATCAAAGAAATGTCAAAAACACATCATTATATATATAAATCATTCAATGTACTTTTCTAATTCAAAAATTGCATTTTTTTCATGATTAATAATTTTATTACCAGCTCCTTCAAAACTGATTTAAATGAGTGCTATTTTACTGGTATAACCTTGGAACTGTTACTTTTTAAGTTTTACTACATATAACAGCTACTCACAGGTTCCGGAGACTGTATGAGGTCCATTATTTCTGCCTGGTAGGCCCCTTCCTCCGAGAACTGCTCCTCTAATACTTTCCATGGGATGGCTGTGCTCAACACACCCTGTTTATATCAGATCAACCTCTTTACTCTCATGGGTAAAATTTGGAAATTAAAAAAAAAAAATGAAAATCCTGAATTTAGCAATTTTTTTTTATATAGTTTTATATATAATAAGAAGTCATTTGGCTATCGGTACATTAATCATAAAATCTGCAGCTGTCATTATGGAATCACTGCAATCAGCTTGATTTATCAGCATATACTGACTGATCAACGGTAAATAAAACAAAATGTTGGAAAGCTACATCACTATTATCAATACATTATTATTCAATGTAAAAAAAATAAAAGTAACATTATAATTGCATGAAGACTCTGAAGCAAGTATTAGAGAGTGACAGGTTTCTTTCTTACCTAAATCCAAATTTAGAAATGGTGAAAAAACAAAAGAATATGTAACAAGAAAAGAGCCACAGGTACATATAAAGATGAATATCAATGAGATGATAAAGACATGCTTATGATGTAAATATGTGACCCTGAATTGCATGACAATTACATAAAAGGAAAGAACATACATGTGTGAAGACTCCAGAAGCAGTGCTCCAGGACATACAGGGGACCAGCGACAGCGGCTTGTGCCAGTTGGTAGCTGCCAGTGAGGCCATCTAGGGAGCAGAACACGTAGATATACAGGATACATTCATTACATGATGCATCAGGTAAATGGCACAATTTATCAGATGGTCCCCAAAGTCTTTTAAAAGCTGATGTGATAATAATAAAGTTAAAATCAAAATACCAGAACACCAGTTCTCTCAATCAACTTCACACTCAGATTGTCAACTTTACAATCACAAAACTGTCTTCCGTCAAAATTTAATTAATTTTGGAAAGTCACATAATATACAGTTTGAAGTTTTCAGTTCATACATATATACATAGGCTACAAAAATGTCTTTAAAAGATTTATTTTTCCAAGGAAAAAGAAATGAATACAACTATCTCATGACATGTTACATAATGTAGAAAGCTCCTTAAGCAAAGTGTTTATCTATGCCCTAACAATACATTAAGTAATATGTAGTGTCTATTAATTTTTTATTCGCACTTTAAAACATAAAGACAGGTGACCCATTTCATTATGTTATACAATCTTGTCAATTTTAGTAAAGAAAAAACAAAAAACAACATATGTGAATTTAAGTATATGAAGATTTTTTTTTCAGTTGAAGTCTAGTAAAACAGACCGCAAGATATTTTGATTTTCATGTGAGGAAGCCTTCCTAATGGTCTGCTCAAGGTTCTATCAATGTTTCCTATGAACTGAAATAACATGACCAGAATCCCAGGGTCTTCCCCAACCTTTAATCAACTGAATTTTATATGACTGAACTACTGTTGCAGCAACAGTTCATTCTAAAACAACAACAACAACATAAAACAAGAGCTCCGCAGAGCAGCACCAATGCTCGTATGCTTTACATGTCTGAATAATGGTCTACATTAAAGCCATTGCATGACAACGACATTGATGACCCAGCAATCATAATAGCTTGACTTTTTCTTTCGAAACAGACGAGCTAAAAATGAGAGGAAGGTGCCCTTCTTGACTTACATGTCCGCCCATAGAGATACCAGTCGTGCCTAGGGGCCCATACCCCAACCTGTCCAGAAAGTGGAAGATGACCAGAGACTCCATGATGATGCCCGCCCCCATCACAAACAGGTCACTAACATGGTGTAGACTGGAGCGACTGAAAAACATACAGGTACCTCTTACATGGCATATACTTTCTTAAACTTTGAAATATGGCATTTATGAAATAGCAAAGTTACGAACCTTCAAGGTTTTTAGTTAACAAATCTTGGTGGAAATCAAGTGCAACCTTTTCTATTTTTGCTTACTAGTATCGCGTCTTTTTATTTTCAAGACCTCTCAAGGGATACAAAGAAAGGGGTAGTTGTTGCAGATAAAGAAAGTGCAACACTTCATCATGAGAGATTGTGAGAGGGGAATGAGAAGCAGCAGGCACAGAACACGCAAGTAATTGGCAATATAGCCAGGAGCTGCCTGGTTTGAGCATTAGTGCATAACATCACTAACCTGCCAAATCCTAATATACAAGTGTAATTGATACCTCATGTCATTTTAATTTCTTACACAGAAAGGATACAAAATAAAATAGCTTATACTTACAATTGGGCTTTAGGTTTCCTAGTGCCGTCTGCAACCACAGTTAAGGTTTCATATGCAAAAAACCTACAGATATATGTCACCTATATTCTCTATGAAAAATAGTGAGATTAATGTCACATTTAGAAATTTAGATCAATTTTGTTATTTTCAACAGCCTTTATAGTGCCATGGTTCAGTGGTAGCTTATCATGTCTATAGATCCAAAGGATATGGGTTCAAATCCCAATGGTAACAAGAATCTTTAATGACCTTCCCACATACAAGGTACTGGTCCAAACCAGGAACTGTCGAGAACATCAACAAACATGTGCAATTTCAGATCATACTCACTCTCTCTGAATATAGTAACCCTTTACTTTATAAAGATTCATTTTGATACACGGGCAAACAGAGTACCAGAAATCCATATCTAACAGCACCAAAAGGAACTGTCTGATCAGGGACTCCTCTGTTTACGCATACAACATTGAAACTCATATTCTCAAAAACAAGAGGGCCATGATGGCCCTATTCGGTCACCTGAGAAACAGGTATTAGTGGGAGGAAAAGAAACAGCAAATATCTTATGATATTGTGGAAAATGGGTTCTGCCCTCTGCCAGCCATAAATCAAGTAAGTACTTTAGGACAAGAAGAATTTTCAAATTTGTACTATATACATATAAGGAAAATGGGCTTAGCCCCCTTGCAGCCATGTTTTTCAACGAATCAAAATAATTTGAACAATCTTGGTAGAGAGTGACCTAAGGACTATCTGTGCCAAATAATTTTGATTTCCAGCAAACACTTTTGGAGGAGAAGATTTTCAAAATTTTCATCTGTTTTTTTTTTCATGCATGAAATCAAATTCTTTGAACAGCTATGAAAGGGCTTCACCCCAGGAACATTCCTATGAAGTTTCTTTAAAATTGGCCCAGTGGTTTAGGAGGAGATGTTGTTCTAAGTTAAATGTTGACAACAGATGATGGACACTGGACGGACATTCATCGGTCACAATAGCTCACATTGTGCTCAGGTGAGCTAATTAATTGTTTCCTAAACCTTTAAAGTTCTGACAGTCAATTTATATTCATGACGTCATAAAATTGTACATAGATATTCATTAGGTAAAGGTGTTGTTATTTTTTAAACTGAATCTATGTTCCAAAGGATACAGTATGGGTTTTCCAAGATGATAGAGGCTATACCCTCCTCTTGTAGTAAAGGTCTTGCGATAGCTTGTCTCCTTCTCCGGAATCCCTGGAATTGAAAATGTTTATTTATATTATATAACACTTGAGAATATAATAATAAAGTAAAATTATTCTGGCAAAACCTTTGTCACAGAAAAA
>CM037794.1:37249243-37263450 GCA_021229015.1 Solen grandis
GTTTATTACTTTCAATAAAATTTTTTTTGTTTTGGAGCTATTCGGACCCGAAAAAAAAACCAATTTCTTTAATTTGCCCTTGCCTTTAAATTTTTTTTTTTTTTAAAAATTTTTAATTGTGGGGCCCCTTTAAAACATAACAATACATAATTGTGAAAAATATCATAAAGAATGAACTAAAAATAAGTCAGGGGACAAAAAAATTTTTGAAATTTTTAAATTTTTCCCTTTAAATTTGTGAATTTTGCCTTTTTTCTAGAGGCAAACCGCATTTTTTAAAATTCGCTCCCCATTTATTTTGGGCGATTGTCTTGCAAATCATTTGCGCAAACGGGGAATTCTTCTTTGATGTCAAAACAAAAACGGATGGTTTTTCTACACATCCCCTATCTGCCAGTTTTTGCGAGGTTCGTTTTTAAAACCTTCCGTTGCTAGTCAAAAAGTTTCAGCACTCATCTAGAAAACTTTTCATATTTATTAGGCTATCAAAAAGAAACATAATGCAATAAAACCGCTTTGGATCAGGTTTAACTTTTTGATTTATAAGTGGAGGCTTTCAAGCTAAGCGCCCCTAGCGGCAAAATGAGAAACAAATTGATTACAATTTTTCCATTAGGTACCTAGCAATGCAGCAAATAGTTCAATCAAGTACGCAAGTCGCACTAGTCGAACATTCTATTTCTTATATATCACAATTTGAAGCATAAAAACTGATTTACAATTATTCCAAAAAAGGATCAAACTTGGACTGCGTAATATGACCAAAATCAAGTCCGATCTTAAAAAACTAAACATCACTGGAAAGAGCTCTTAAGAATAAAACTTTTGTTCATATACTTTCTATAAAATATTTTTAAATTTTGGGAAACTATTTTATGCCGATAAAATAATAATAATTTGGGATATGACCTTGCCTTGCTATATGCTTGAAAATTTTTTTTATGAATTTATTTGTTTTATAAAATGCATTAAACAGTGAAATATGTGAAGATTAACAAAAATAAAGTAGAGAGCGAAAGAGGAAACGTATGGATATACAATGTTTGATAAGAGGATCAAACTTTGGACTTGGTCATTTGATCAAATGAAGTCCGATCTTCAAAAACTAAACACATTGAAAAGAACTCTTCAAAAACTAAATCTTTTGTTCATATACATTCTATAAAATTTTTTGATTTTGAGGTATTTTAGCCGATTAAAAATTTAAAATAATTGGTATTGACCTTGACCCTTGCATATTATGGCTGATTTTTTTCCCTGTTTTTATTTGTTTTATAAACTGCATTAAAGTGAAAAAATGTGAAAATTTTAATAAAAATAAGTCAGGAGCTGCAAATAACATTTAAAATCATGCTTTGAAAATGTTGACTTTTCGAAAATATTGGTAAGTTTGACCGCATACTGTGGACAAACCATGCATTTCTCAAAATCGCCACATATATATTTTGTGCGTATATGTTTTTGCGAATTTTAATTTCAAAAAACAAAATTCCTATCTCAAATTTCCGGGAAAAACGTGGATAAAAATTTTTTAGACCCACCCCCATTTCACAGTTTTTTTGAGATTCGAACATTCAACCTCCCCGTAGCACGGAAAAATTTTTTTTACGCAAAATTTTTGAAAACTTATATTTTTTTAAGTAAATAAAAAGGAACGCAATTTCAAAAAACCGAAATTTCAATCGGACTTCAAAAAAAACAGATTTTTTAAACCCCTTTGGGCCACTTTTTCAAAACGCCCCCTAGCGGCAAAATTTTTGACAAAAAAGAAAATTTTCTCGGCGTTAGGTTCAATTCAGGGGTCCCAGGCAAAAAAGGTAAAAAAACCGGGAAATGTGGTTTTTTCCCATCTTGCTTTATATGCCCCTTTCCCCCAAAAAGAGGGAAAAAAAAATAATAAAAAAAAAAAAAAAAAAAAAATAAAAACGAAGAAGAAAAATTTGTTTTTTTGAAACGATGCGAAAACCTAAAAAAAGAAACGAAAGAAATCAATTTTGGGTTTTGCACTGCGATGCGAAACCTTTTTAATTCTTTCTTGAGGCTGAAAACCCTAAAAAAAGTTTTTTTAAATTTGGTACAACCCTTGCATCCTAAAAAAGCACCTCATTTTTTCAAATAAGCATCGCAATTTCCCCCTTTCAACTCGGGCACTCTTTCCTGCGTAGGAAAGTCCGGTGGGGGTAACCCAACCCCAAAAACCGCCTTCTTCCCCCTTTCTTCAAAATTTTTCTTGATTTTCGTATACAAGCCCCTTTTCCGAAAAACTTTAAAATCTGCCATTTTTGTTGACGGGAAATTTCTTGAATTTTTCAGGGACTTTTTGCCATTGTTGTTTTACGGCATTCTTGCAAATTTCAAATTAAAACATAAAATTGTCGATTTTATTTGAATTTTTTTAAAATAAAAAATTTCTGCTTAAATTTGGATGAAACTTTAAACCCGTGACCCAAAAAGTTTTCCTTGCTTTTACCCCCCACCCTTTTTTTTTCGTGTGTTAATGCTGAAAAAATCATAATTTTTGACTCAAAGTTTATGAAAATACAAAACGTTTCAATTTCGTTAAAAAATAACTTTTTGCCTTTTATCCCTAACTCAACCAATTTTTAACCCCCATCTTCAAAAAATAAAAAACCAAAGGAAAGACCTCTTCACAAACTAAAAATTTTATTTATATACTTTTTTTAAAAAATTTTTAGATTTGGGGCCCATTTCGTGCCCATAAAATAACAATAATCCCGGATAATGACCTTTTACCTTTTTTATATTTTAAACGTTATTTTCTATTTGTTTATTTGTATTATTTAAATTTCATAAACAGTGAAAAAAAAGATGAAAATTGAACAAAAAAAAAAAGTCGGAGCTGCAAAAAAGGGAAACCTCGGATTTTTCAATTTTTTGTTTTAAAAAGGGTCAAAAAAATTTGGGGTGGGGTAGTTTGTTTAAATGAATCCCATTTTCAAAAAAAATACACAATTTGGGAAAGATTTTTCACAAAATAAAACTTTTGTTTTTTAAACTTTCTATAAAATAAATTTTTTTTTTTGAAGCTATTTAGTCCCATGAACATAACAATAATCGGTATTATGCCTTGAACCCTTTTCTTTTTTCATGTTATTTTCTAAGAGTTTATTTGTATTATTTTTTAAAAGCTTAAAAAGTGAAAAAATGAAAGAGATTGAACAAAAAAAAAATGTTAGGAGCTGCAAAAAGGGGAAAATTTTTGGATTTAAAAATTGTTTTAAAAAGGAAACAAAATTTGGGCTGTAGGTACTTTGATCAAAAGAAAACGATCTTTAAAAAAAAACACCAAAAGGAAAGATTTTTTACAAACTAAAACTTTTTTTTAAAATTTCCCTTTTTATTTTAAAAAAATTTTTTTTATTTGGGGCTATTTTATGCCGATAAAAATAAATTTTTAAAAAGGGTTTTTTTCCCTTTTTCCTTTTCATATTTTGTTTTTTTTTTTTCTATGAATTTATTTGTTTTATTTAAAAAAGCATAAACAGTGAAATTTTGATGAAGATTGAAAAAAAAATTAAGTCGGAGCTGCCAAAAAAAACCCTTTTAAAAATTTATGCTTTTTTTAAAAAGTTGAATTTTTTTTGAAAATTTTGGTTAAGTTTGACCGCATACTGTGGACAAACCTTTCATTTTTCCCCAATTCGCCACCCCTTTTATTTTGTGGGGGTATAAGTCTTGAAAATTTATTTGCAAAAAACAAAAAATTTTTCCTTCCAATTTTTGAATAAAGGTTTAAAATCAGACACCACGATTAGCGATTTCCTGTTGTAGGGGTTTTCGATAACAACAAAAAATTGAAGGAAAAAAAATGGGCAACACTTCTGGTTTTTCCAACCGTGGTTATTTTAATCAGAAGAATTGGCATTTAAAAACATAGAGTAAATAATTTTATTAAATTTAATACTGAAAAAAATTTGTATTGGGAAATGACCGTGCGTTCCGTGTCCGTGCAAACATGCGTTCCGTGTCCGTGTAACGTGTGTTCCGTGTGCCGACTTGCACACAAGGCCGCACTGTATATACACATAAAAAAATTATTATATATGAAATTCTATAAAATTCGTAAATGATTGTTATGATGCAGCATATTTCTAAGGCTAGAGTATTCAGAAATCAAGTAACCTTCAATCATATATAACACTTTAAAAACCTGTGTAGAAAGGTATATGCAAAGGTACACATACTTATGTTTGCAAAACTGACTCTAGCATAAAACATTAATGTTGAGATTTCATAGCTATATTTTTCATTATGCCCAATTAAATCTAGTGAGAGAGAGAGACAGACAGACAGAATAGAGAGGTAAGGATGAGAGCAGAAACTATAGTGATTTAATCGCTCAATAACAGTGTACTGCTTTGTGGCTAGATAAGCAGTCTGCTTTTAAACATATCTAACCAATCTCCAAAGGCTGACCTACATATTGACCAGCGCGGTATTCATTCTACTTGAATAAGAACAGTCTGCCTCATTACGCATATACATGTAATCCTCGTCAGGATAAGAATCTTTTTTTTTCTCCAGAAACCCTTAACTTAGTATGTCATAGATACTACATTTCACACCGATTTTGATCAATTATTTGTTACTTGAATTATAAGATTTTAAACTTCAGGATAATCACAACAAAAAAATAACTAAATACAAGCTTTGAAAAACAAATTTACAATTATTCCAAAGAGTATAAACTTTAATACTGCATAAAAATGACCAATCAAGCCGCGATCTTCAAAAACTAAACATCATTTGAAAGGTCTCTTCAAGACCTAAATCTTATCCGCACATGATAACAATGAAATATTTTTAGAATTTGAGCTATTTGAGGCCGTTTAAAAAAATTCCAATAATCATGATAATACCCTTGACCATTGCAATATTTTTTAAAAAAAAATTCTCTGGAACATTCAGAACATTTAAAACTACATAAAGTGTGAAAATTTCATGGAAAAGGAACAAAAAATAAAATCAGGACAACAAAATGAGTTCAAGAAATGTTAAATTGACCCCAAATTTAGTAAAGTTTGACCGTTCTTAAAGACAAACAATGCATTTTTCAAAATCGCCAACCCAAATATTTGTGCGTATATGTCTTTTGTCTTTTTGATGCAATTATATGCAACAAAAAGAACTCTTCTATCTCATCTCTGGAAAAAAAAACTGGATAGGTTTTTCGTAGACCTACCTCATATTCATCACACATTTTTGTAAGGTTTGAACTTTCAACCTTCCGTATCTCAAAAGATTTATGTACTCCAATCTTTGGAAATTATCATATTTTATTAGGCCTGATCATCAGTGAACATAATGCAAAAAACCGCATGTTGAAAATAATCGGAACCCCCAAATAACAGAGTTACTCCTCTTTTTATGATTTTATACAAACGCCCCCTAGCGGAAAAAACAAAGACAAAAATGAAAATTTTTTCTCAACGTAAGGATTAAGTTTCATATAAGTAGAAAAAACTGGTAGAAATTTTTCATAATTGTGCCTTTTTTCTATCATGGCGATATGCCGTTCACACAAAAACCCCCCCCCCCACCACCAACCCCCCCCCCCCCCCCCCCCCCGGCGGAAAAATAATAAAAAAAAAAAAAAAATAAAACAAAAGAAGAACAATAGGATTTCCGCCCAGCGATGCGAAAAACCTAAAAAAAAACTAGAATCCGCTATCGCGATATCATCGTTTTCCCGCAAAAGCAATTTCATTCAGTTCACGAGTTGCATAATTCGAAAACCATATTTCTTCGATCACTCGCTTGTCAAATAGTACTAATAATGATATTTCAAACATTTTGTCGCAATGTTTAAACAGACTTTTTACCCAGTAGAAAATTTTTGAAGTATTAACTGTAAGTATGTGTCGCAAACTGAAAACCTTTTTAACCGAATTCAGTTAGTGCCGCGTTAGATGTGTGTGTTACTTTATGATGGCGACAAACGACATTTGTAATCGATAACAACAATTGCAAACGACACACACGAGTATAGAATGACAAACGATAATGCCACTTGACACGGACATTATTACGAACTAATGAAAATACACTGAAGTGTTGAGTGTCGTTTCAAATTGCTGTCACCAAGGAAGTGAATGCAAAAAAAAAAAAAAAAAAAAAATGCACAAAGATTTCACGCCCCATAGCGGCCAAATGAGAAACAAAATTTATTAAAATTATACTATAAGGTACCTAGCAATGCAGCAAATAGTTCAATCAAGTATACAAGTCGCACTAGTCAAACATTCTATTTCTTATAAATCACAATTTGAAGCATAAAAACTGATTTACAGTTATTCCAAAAAAGGATCAAAATTTTGACTGCCGTAAAATGACCAAATCAAGTCCGATCTTCAAAAATTAAACATCACTGGAAAGACCTCTTCAAGAACTAAAACTTTTGTCCATATACTCTTAATGAAATATTTTTAGTTTTGGACCTATTTGGGTCCGAATAAAAACACAATAATCGTAATATGACCTTGACCGCTTCATTTTTTTTAAAAGATTTTAATTGTGAGGTACTTTGAAACATAACAATACATAAGGTATGAATATATCAAGAACAATGGACAAAAAATAAGTCAAGAGCGACAAAAAACATGTTTTTGAAATTTTATATTTTCCTATATTTTAGTGAAGTTTGACCGTTCTAGTGAACTAACATCACTGGAAAGTGCTCTTTAAGAAATAAAACTTTTGTTAATATACTTTCAATGAAATATTTTTTGTTTTGGAGCTATTTGGAGCCAAATAAAAACACAATATCGTAATATGCCCTTGAACTTTGCAATTTCTTTTACCTTTTTAATTGTGAGGTCCTTTCAGACATAACAATACATAACTTGTGAAAATATCATGAAGAATGAACAAAAAATAAAGTCAGGAGCGACAAAAACATGTTTTAGAAAGTTTGATTTGTCCTAAAATTTAGTGAAGTTTGACGATTTCTAGAGGACAAACCATGCATTTCTTAAATTCGCCACCCATATATTTTGTGCGTTTATGTCTTGCAAATCATTTGCAGCAAACAGAATTCTTCTATCTGATCTCTAACAAAAATGGATAGGTTTTTCGTAGACCTACCCTCATCTGCACAGTATTTTGCGAGGTTCGAACTTTCAACCTTCCGTTAGTAGCTCAAAAAGTTTTAGCCACTCATCCACTCATACCTAGAAACTATCATATTTTTAGGCTATCAACAAGGAAAAAACAATGCAAAAAAACCGAATAGGGGATCGCTTAACTTTTAAATTATAATTTAAAAAATTGCTTTCATGCGATGCCCCCCCTGGCAGCAAAAGAAAAAAAAAAATTGTTTAAAATTTTTTATTTTTTGGTCCCTAGCAATGTGGCAAATGTTCAATTAAAATACAAAAATCGCTTTTGTGAACTTTCTATTTCTTATACATCACATTTTGAAGCAAAAAACCCTGATTTACAATTTTTCCCAAAAAAGGATCAAATTTGGACTGCCGAAAAAAATGCCCAAAAATTCAATTTTCCGATCTTCAAAATCAAAACATCATTAGAAGAACTTTTCTAAAAAACTAAATCTTTTGTTCTTTATATTTTTTATGAATTTTTTTTTGTTTTTGAGCTTTTTTCAAGGTTTTGATATACAATTATCCTAATATGACCTTGCCTTTCCCTTTAATTTTTTACTTTTTATTTTGGTGTGACACTTAAGAACATTTTTTTAAAATTTAAAATTTGTAAAAATTTATAAAAATTTGAACTAAAAAAAAATTCGAGCTGAAAAAAAATCTTAACAGTAATGCTTTGAAAATTTTGGGATTTTTGGGAAAATTTTGGTTTAAAGTTTGCCCGGGTTTCTGTGGCAAACCATGCTTTTCCCCAAATTTCGCCACCCCATATATTTTGTGCGTTTTATGTCTTGCAAATCATATGAAACAAACCAAAATTTCCCTTTTATCTCAATTCCAAAAAAAAAAGGGCATTTTTTTTGTAGCCCTACCCTTTTTTAAATGTTTTTTGCGAAGTTAAAAACTTTCAACCTTCCGTAGTAAAAAAGTTTTTTATACGCGTTTTTTAAAACCTTTTCATTTTTGATTAGGCTTTTGAAAAAGGGAACACAAGGGAAAAAAACCCCACTCTAAATCAAACCTCAAAAAAACAGAGTTATTAGAAATTTTTTTAATTTTTTTTCAAAGCGCCCCTAGCGGCAAAAATAAGACAAAAATAAAAATTTTTTCTCAAGTTAGGATCAAGTTCAGTTTAAAAATGCAAAAAACCGGGAAAATAATGATGTGGATTGAAAAAAATTATAAAGTCGGGGAGCAGAAAAAAAGGGGAAAAACATGGGGTTTTTTAAATTTGTTTTATAAGGGGATAAAATTTTTGGGACTGGGGTCATTTGATCAAATAAAAGCCGATCTTAAAAAACCTAAACACCAAGGAAAGTTTCTCTTCACAAACAAAAAATTTTTGTTCATATACTTTCTAAAAAATTTTTTTAAAGGATTTGGAGTATTTTATGCCGATTTAAATAATTTCAAATTGGTTTTTTGGACCTTGCCCTTTGTTTTTTATGTTTGGGGAAAATTTTTTTTTTTTTTCTATGATTTTATTTTTTTTTAAAAAAAATTGCTTAAACGTGAAATAATGATAAAGATTGAACAAAAAATAAAGTCAGGAGAAGCAAAAAAAGGGGAAAAACATATGGATATTAATTGTTTGAAAAGGGGTTAAAAATTTTGGGACGTGGTCATTTGATCAAATGAAGCCCCGATCTTCAAAAACAAAACCCCAATGGGAAAGAACTTTTCCCACGGCAAAAACCCTTTTTTTCATATACTTTTTAAAAAAAATTTTTTAGATTTGGAGCTTTTTTATGCCGATAAAAAAATTTCAAATTTGGTTTATATGACCTTAAACCTTTGCATATTAGCTTGTTTTTTTTTCATGATTTTATTTTTTTTTTAAAAAAAATGCTTTAAACAGTGAAATAATGATAAAGGGTTTGAACAAAATAAAGCCCGGGGAGCAGCAAAAAGAGGAAACATATGGAAATACAATTGTTTGAAAAGAGGTGAAACTTTGGACGTGGTATTTGATAAAATGAATTTCCGATCTTCAAAAACTAAAACCAATGGAAAGATCTCTTCACGCCAAAAATTTTTGTTATATACTTTATAAAAAAAATTTTTAAAATTTGGAGCTATTTTTTGCCGAAAATTAAAATAATACAATTTGGTTTTTTAAACCTTGCCCTTTTGGGCCTTTTAGGGGTTTAATTTTTTTTCTATGGTTTTATTTTTTTTTTTTAAAATGCTTTAAAAACAGTGAAAAAAATGTTTGAAGATTAAATTTAAAATTTTTAAATTTTCAGGAGCGCAAAAAAACCTTAAAGTCATGCTTTTAAAATTTTTTGATTTTTCAAAAAATTTTGGGGTTTTTGTTTGCCCGCGTATGGGGGAAAAACCCAGCTTTTCTCAAAATCGCCACCCCCATATATTTTGGGGCGTATATGTCTTGGGGAATCATATGCAAAAACATAAATTTCCTATCTCATTCCTAAAAGACTTTGGTTTAAAATTTTTCCCCAGACCTACCCTCATTTCACATTTTTTTTCGAGATTCGAACATTAACCTCCGTAGCACAAAAAGTTATATAAAACGCAAACTTTTTAAAACATCATATTGTATTTAAATAACTGACAGGAAAGCAATCAAAAAAACCCCATTTCAATTTGGACTTTTAAAAAACAGGTTATTGGCCCCTTTGTCACTTTTACAAAACGCCCCCAGCGGCAAAAAATTTAAAACAAAAAAGAACATTTTCTCGCCCTTAGGATCAAATTCAGATCCTAGGGCAAAATTTGGGAAAAAAAAAACAGAAAATGGACTGTTTCCTATTTGTTGGGTATGCCGTTCACAAAAAAAAAGACGGGGGGAAAAAATAAAAAAACTAGAAAACGCTAATGCGATTCATCGGTTTTTTTTTGCAAAAAACAATTCCATTCAGTTCACGAAGTCACATGTTTCGAAAAAATATTTCTTCTTTTAATTTGGGTTTTTTAATTTCTGTTTTAAAAACAGTGATCCCTTTTTAAAAATTTTTTTCGCCCAAAGTTTAAGCAGACTTTTTAACCCAAAAAGAATTTCTTTTTTAAAATTTTTCCTGTTGTAAAGTAGTCCCCAAACTTGAAAAAATTTTTTACAAACTTCGGGTACTGCAAAATTTTTATGTGTGTGTTGCTTTATTTAGGATGACATTTCGACAATTGTACTCGATTAAAAAAACAATTGCAAAGGACCACAACAGTATTAAAAAGGGGCACGCGACAATGCGTATGCCACTTAAATTTATAACGAACTAATGTTGCATTGGGTTTTTTATCATTTTCTGAAATTTTCGCTTTAAAAAAATTTTGTGTTGTTTCAAATTGATGTCACCCAAGGAAAAAAATGCAAAAAAAATTTCATAAAAATCAGACTTTAAACATTTTAGTTTAAAAAAGGGTGAAATTTTAAGCCCAAAAGGCCCCCCAGCAGCAAATTTAGAAAAAAAATTGAGTAAAAAATTTTTCCCATTAGGTACCTAGAAATGCAGCAAATGGTTTTAATTTAAGATAAAAGTGCACTAGTCGAAATTTTTATTCCTTATATAAACACCCAAATTTTAAGATTTTAAAAAATGATTTACAATTATTCCAAAAAAGGTTTAAATTTGGGGGCTACCCTATTTTTACCAAAAACAAGTCCGGGTCTTCAAAAAATAAACTACTGGAAAGGGGTATTCAAGAACTAAAACTTTTGTTCAAATATTTTAATAAAAAATTTTTTTTTTTTGGAGCTATTTGGAGCCCAATAAAAAACAAAATTTTCGTAATATCTTGACCTTTGAAATTTCATTTTAACTTTTTTAATTGTTTGGGCCCCCCCCCCCCTTTTAAAATTAAAAATCCCTAAATTGTGGAAAATAACATGAAGGGAAAGAACTAAAAAAAAGGGGCAGGAGCGGGCAAAAAACATCTTTTTGAAATTTTTTAAATTTTTTCCCAAAAATTTTGTGAAGTTTGACCGTTTTTTGAGGGGCAAACCCTGCATTTATTATATTCGCTACCCCATAATTTTTTTGCGTATATGTCTTGCAAATCATTTGGCCCGGAAAAAAAAAAATTTTCTATTGATTTTTTCTAACAAAAACGGATAGGTTTTTTGTTTCACATACCCCATTGCACGTTTTTTTCGGGGTTCGAACTTTCAAAATTTCCCCGTTGCTAGCCCCAAAAAAGGTTTTGCCATATACCCAGAAAATTTTCCCTATTTTATTAGGTATCAAAAGAAAAATTTAAAGCAATAAACCGCATTTTGGGTTTAGGCTTTAACTTTTTGAGTTATAAGTTTTGAAGAGTGCTTTCGAGCTAAGCGCCCCCCGCGGCAAAATTTAAAAAAAAATTGATTAAAATTTTCCCTTAGGTAATAGCAATGGCAAAATTTAAATTTAATATACAATCGCACTAGTCAAACATTCTATTTCTTATATTCACTTTGAAGTAAAAATGATTTACAATTTTTCCAAAAAAGGATAAAAACTTTGGACTGCCGTAAATGACCAAATCAAGCCCGATCTTCAAAACTAAACTCATTAAAAGGGGCTTTCGAACAAAAACTTTGTTCATTATTAGAATATATTTTTATTTTGGGAGCTATTTGGGCCGAATAAATAACAATAACCCTAATATGACCTTGACCTTTCATAATTTTTTAAAACTTTTTTATTGGATCCCCTTAAAACAATAACTTTAAATGTGAAAATTATCATAAAAAATTAACAAAAATAAAGTCAGGGATAAAAAAACATTTTTTGAAATTTTTTTTTCAAAATTTGGGGAAGTTTGACCGCTTCCGGGACAAACCATCTTTTCTAAATCGCCCACCCATATTTTTTGTGGAAAATATGTCTGCAATCATTTGCACAAACAAAATTCTTCTACTATTCTCAAAAGGGGAAAATTTTTCGAGACCTACCCTCATTTCACAGTTTTTTTGGGATTCGAACTTTCAACCTCTGTGGGCAAATTTTCGCAACTTTTGAAACCTATCATATTTTATTGGTACACAAGGAACGAATGAAAAAAAACCGCATTTGAATCAATTAATTGATTATGCCTAAACACCAGCAAAAAAACGAAAAAAAAAGACTAAATAAATTTTTAACCTTAGGATATTCAAAAACTGTTTTAATGATTAAAATTTACAGGAACTTTTTTCAAGGTGATATGCCTTCCAAAAAAGGTAAAAAAAAAAAACTAAATGTTATGCATTCAACTTTGGGAAAAAAAATTTACCCCGGAGAGCATTTTCAAAAAACATATTTTTCCCAATTTTTGTGTTTTAACAGACTTTCAAAAATTTTGCGCATGAACAGGACATTTTACCCAAAAAAATAATTTTAGTATTATGTATAGTATCCGAACAAAAATTTTTAAAAGGAATTCACAAGTCCAGGTGTTTGAAAACCCCTTGTCCTGTTTTGAAGAACACATTTAAATTTCGTCATTAACAGATTTTTTAAAATTATGTTGAATAAAAACCCTTTAGTTATTTGGGATCACATCACAAGAATTTTTCAGTCACAGCGCGTCCCAAAAAACATATTTTTTCAATCTTTTATACTGTTTAAAATATCTTTCAAAAATTTTTACAAAGGGTAACAAAATTTTTAAAGAATATTTTGGGTTTTCCTGCATGAATTTGCGCATTAAAAACTTTAAGTTTTATACTCAACATTAAATTTGATTGTTATGATGGTACATAGACAATTTATAAAATAAACAAACATTGCAAGACACAAAAATTAAAGACCGCGACAATGCGATTGCCCCTTAAACATAAAAATGAATAATGTTGCATTAATTATTCATTATGTTCCCCAAAAATTTTTAGGGGAAATATTTAAAGGCAGAGGAAAATATGCTTATCAACCTTTTAGAAAGTAATAAAGGTATTTCAAGCACCCCCTGGCAAATTAGAAAAAAAGAAAAATTTTTTAAAGGAGAAAAACACAAAAAGTTAAACAAGTATAGTGGCCCGTCACATCTTCCTATATCATTAATAATTGAAGCATAAATCGATTTACAATTGTTTTAAAGAAATCAAATGAATGCCGAAATAGAAAAATTGGTAGGTATTTGGGCAATACACTTTTCGTAAAATTTCGAACTTTGAATTTCTTTACCCTTTTTTGGAAAAAATTCGACAAAAATAATAAGTGAATATCAAAAATGACAAAAATTAAAATTTGGCACAAAACCCTGTTTGAAATTAACCTAAAATTAGTAATTTAAAATTTCAGGGACAAAATGATTTTTAAATTTTCCCCAACCCTAAGCGTTTTCTAAATATTTCAAAACAATTTTTATTTGAAATCTATAAATTTGGTAGGTTTTTTTTTGTCCCTTCTCACTTTTTGCGAGGTAAATTTCAAACCCTTTCCTAATTTTTCAAAATTTAAAATATATTCCAGGAAAATAACAAAATTTCACAAAGAAAAAATGCAAAAAGTTTTGTAGATCAAATTTATTATGTAGAAATCTTTCATTTTGCGCCCTAGGCAAAATGGAAAAAATGAAAAATTTCCATAGTCCAAATTTCGCAAAAAGTTTTTGTAAAAACACTAGCCCGAAATTCAAAAATTTTTAAATATTTGAAGGAAAAAAGTTTCAAATTTTAAGGTCAAAATTTTTGGGTTTGTAAAAAGACCAAATCAATCTTTCCAAAATTCACTTAAAAAAATTTTAAAATAAACTTTCTGGTTTTTTTTTTGTTGTTTTTTATTTGAGATTTCAAAGAATAGATAAAATTTAAATAAAATGATGAACCCAAAAAAATTTAAATTTTTATAATATAAAAAAAAGCTTATTAATACATCTGGAAATTCTGAAATGAAAAAAAAAAAACGGGCCCAATAGATTTTTAAATCATGAAAAAAAAATTTTCGAAAAAATTGGGGTTTTTTCCCGCCCTTAAAAAATGATTCCTAAAATGCTTTTATTTTGCCCAAAGGCAAAATAAGAACAAATTTCCTTTTCCTTTCGGGAAATGGAAAATCGCCACCTCCCCCATTTCACAAATTTTTCGAGGGAACATTCAATCTTTTCACTTTTTTATGCAAAAAAGAAAACCCAAATTTAAGGGTTTTCCCGTTTTGGAAAAAACGA
>CM037794.1:37263550-37313550 GCA_021229015.1 Solen grandis
ATCTGTCTCTACCGGTGCGTTGTTGTTTATTTACACACAGGTTTGATTTAGGACGTTATTTAAAATCAATTTTCGACCCTTAAAATTAAACCACTGGTAAAGAGTTTCCCTAAATTACTAGTCAATGTAATGCTACGGTAATTATTGGATCGTTTTTCTTCAATAAAGGAACATTATATCCTTTCGACCATATTTCTGGAAAATATCCAGCATCAAAAATGTGTTAAATATGTCTACTAAATGTCTAAAAAATTAAAAAAATTCATTTTTAAGTTTTTGCATTTCTACCTTTTTATATCCGAATAAATATCCTCAAAATGCTGTTTGAACGTATGTATATCTATGTCAGATTCTACCCTTTTATTTTGTTTACCAAAATATTTCCAAAACTCTACAGGTTTCTTCGTTTTCATCATTTCTAATTCTCTTGTTTTATTCAGTGTGTACATATATTTCTTTTTCTTAATAGTTTTTTTTTATAACGAGACTTTAAATTACATAAGCTAAACCTATTAACCGGAGTTTTAATTAAATTAAATCTATCTAACGCCTCTTTATACAAATGTTTAGCTTAAAAGCATTCGTCATCAAACCATTCATTTAACCTATTCTGTCTACCTGGTTTAACTGTTTTTGTGAACAAAGGCTCCGCAACACTACAAATTTCTCCCGAAAATCTATTGATCATGTTGTCTAAACTCTCATGGTCGGAGGAATCCGTATTCATAATCATTAAAATAATCCAAGTTGCCTATTATACCACTCCTAAACGTATTTTTGTACTCGTTATTCCATTTAATAGACTTATAAGCTTCTCGCTCACAGCTTTGTGATATGTCTTGTACAAAATAACTACGTATAGAAAACTGTATTGTTGCATTGTCACTGTACATGTTAAAATAAGAACAGAAAAATATCGAATCTTATAGAAATCATTCACTCAAGATAGTAGGTAATCAATTGTACTACAACCTCTATTATTAAAACACGTGTATTTCCCCGCCCCTTAATCTGACCCTAACCGGCCGTTAACAATTCTCATAGACGTCGCTTTACACAAATCAATAAGCCGGTTTCCCCGTGCATTGCATACATGGTCTAAAGAGGCACGGTCAATGGCCTGGTCAGGATTATACAAATAAGAATCTAAATCTGAAATATTTGAGTCACACAAAATATAATCTGTTTTTTTCCTACTCGAGCATTAAAGTCGCCCGCAACCAGGACAGACCCTAGTTGTTCAAAGTAATGTATATCTTGCATAACAGTATCAAACAAATCAGTGTCAATAACTCGCGCTGCCGGTGAGTCATCAGACCACAAATACACACCACCAATAAATATAGCTTCATTAAAATGAAAGTATTTTTTATCAAGTTTTAACCATAGCATTGTATCAAAATGATTTTCAACAACAGATATCCCATCTTTAATGCTATTTCTTACGTACACTGTAATTCCCCCACTGTTCCTCCTTGCCCTCTTATGTCTAACTTTTCTATAATAATTATAACACTTAAAATCTTCAATATCAATATCACATCTGTCATCAGTCCTAGTCTCTAGTAATGTAATTATATCATTTTCATTCAACAATCTAACAAAATCACAATCATTCAGTTTATCATCTCTAGTCAACCCATTACAATTCCACATTACGCAATTTGGTCCATTCTCCGGTAATTTCTAGTCTATTTTCATAGGTTTCCCATCAACATATAATGTATCGTAGGCTAGCCACGCGTTCTTCTTCACTGCTTTCGCTTTCTTCAGATGAGGTAGTAATCGCCTCCTCTTGTCCACGATCTCCGGTGGGAATTGTTCATTTATAAACTGTTTGGTTCCTTTAAGCTCCGTACGTTTCTGTTTCACTATTTCCCGATCTTTGAAGAGGTTAAACTTGTAAACTATGTTCCTCACTTTTCTGTTCTGCGACCGATTATTTACACCGATTCGATGTGCCCTTTCAATTTTAATCGAGTCCACATACTCCTGTGCTTATTTCAGCTTCTGTACCATAAACTGTCTCACCATCTTCTCCGTGTCCTCTGGCTTTTCATTTTCTTGCTCCGGTATATTACTAAATACAAGATTGTTTCGCATTGATTGGCTTTGAAGATAGGTGATAGAGTCTTTCAACTTACTGTTTTATTCTTCTAACTGATGAAGCTGGCTCTCCTGTTGACCATCTAACCACTCAGTGTTATCCATACGCTCGTCCAACGCTGATACTCTGTCACTAATTATGGACTTTGTTGTTTTCTCTACATGTAACCACAACTTCTTTATCTCTGTTTCAAAATTACATACTTTCTCTTCCAATTTATCTAACTTCTCTAACTTACTCTCAACTTTCTCTAATCTCACATCATTCTTTTTCAGATGACCAAATGCGAGGAAGAGGAGTCCTGTGTTTTATCGCTAGTGGCCATATTGTCAGATCGAACACTGTTATCTGTTACACTGTTATCTTCATTTAAAACAGAACGCGTACTTTCGTTGAACAAATCATTAAAACAGTATTTGTTTCATTCAAAACATCACTTACACAGACAGGTACTGAGTCCGATGTGTCCTTCGATCCACTTGCCGGGCCTCCTATTTTGAGCTGTTTACTAGCGTGTGTTAACACATACTCATCACCGCTACTACTAATTTATTCCGCTTCTTATCTTTTTCTTTCTTTTTTACCATGGCACCAAAATATCACAGAAAGTCCACAAAACTATGCGAAGCTTAATCCTTCATTTCAAACTGTTAAAAAATCCATTCAATCCACTTATATCCCATAAACTCCTACAGTCCTTTCCGAGACTCAAAAAACACGTCCGCCATTCAGTCACGTGGTACACGTGATACATTTTAGACAGAATAGCGGGTTTTGGTTGGTAACAACCTAATTGTAAGCTCCTTTTTTTTTATTAAATACATGTAGATAGTTCGATGCAGTTCGTAACTGCGTTATAGTCTACATTGCTGCAGTAATAGTTTTACTCGTAATATATGAAAAATTTCATGTAGTACAAATAATAACAAAGGCATTCAAATTTCAATGTAATGCAATGATACTCACTAGCAACCATAAGTTACACAAGTTTTAAATGTTTGGTACAGTAGTCTGAATATGAAATAAGACTTTGTAAGTATCAGTATAAAAAATCACTGATTAATCCGTTAATCAGTCAGAAAGACGGGCTGATTAATCAACGATTTTATTTTCTGACTGAGTTACTTGTCGCATAAGCCTGACAAATAGTAAACCGTCGTATAACTGTATGTACTATTACATGCAGAAATCAAAGAAAGGGGTGTTTACCAGAACCGTTTTGACGATGAATCGAACGCACAATCCCATGTTTACAACCTTTCTAACCACTCGAACATCAGAATTCATATAGTTAAATACACGGACCTTTTAAAATTTAAACATCAAACATCTTATTGTGTAAAGCGGATTTTAATGCAAAAAGGGGGAAAAAACAGTCATATGTACATGTATAATTTTGATTGATACAAAAGCATTTGCCTGTTCATTTTGGCATTAATTACTTGGTAGACACATTTGACTCTGAATCAAAATAATATATAAACAAAGGTGTTCTTTGGGTCATGTGTATGAACTGCTGATGCGTGACGGGCAGACAGACTGACGGACGGGCAGACAGACGACGGAAAAGTGATCCCTATGTGTCACCTCTGCTTACAGAAGGTGACACAAAAAGGCGATGGTATAAATGCAAGAGTCCGCCTATTGCACTACTGCCTATTGCCTAACCTCCAAAATAGCTTGTAAATTAAGTGTTAGATATACAATATATAATTATTGCGAATGTGTCACATGACATAATGTAGCTTTGTGACATCGTTGTTTTACACATCAAAATCAACGGAGTTCCGCTTTAAAGCTGCAATACAATCTAGACACACATGTGTTTCTATTCGTAATGGCTACCAAAGGTACCATTAACTCTAGACAGGCATTGGTGTGAATTAATCTTTTTTGTCGATCATCTGATACGTTTCATTTATCCGTCAGATATAAAACTGTTCTTGACACTTTATTGCAAGCTCTCTTAAGATTGGAGCTTTAAGTTTCCAATGCATGCATTATTTAAACAAAGAATTAAATCGCATTTTCTTTTAGGCCATTACCTGCCGATGTGTCAGAATAGTCAATGTAGAAAAATGTTTGCATACAAACTGGGACGAGATGAACAGACAAAGAGATTTCCATTTTCTTCTTGCTTTATGCAACGATCTTATTTTTTTATTTATTTTTTTAGAGAAAACTGTTTTCATGATGGCGTCTAACGTAGACAGGATTTATCTTCCATTAAATATATGATTAAGCGGATGGTCCATGCATTTAACTGTAACATGAACACTTATGTTAATAACTTGAAAAAGAAACAACAAACAAAACATTCTGTTTTTCCACATTTATTAGGCAATAAAGAGATATCCATCTAGAATATAAAAACAAAAACCTTTTGGTCGGCCATATTTGTTTACCATGTTACTTCGCGAGCGCGACGAAGATTTGAAAAGTACCTTTCTCTGCCTTGAAACTTATTTTTGCAACATCCAGTTTCACTGAAATCCAATGTATTGAAACTTATTGAAACTCTTTGTGTGAGCATCGAGCCCCAGAACTGAATAAATGTCATGGTAAACAAATCTGCGAATCATCAGCAGCGATCATACACACACCTTTTTCACACCTTTTTCCTTCTATTTTACCATGTACAAAATTGATCGTTGTTTATTTGACAAAACCAAGTGTTTCCACAAATAAGGTGACTTCTAAGTCGGATAGAATCTATTAAGACATTTTCCATACAATAGAAGCCTACGCTCGCTATGCTCGCTTCGGCTTTCTGTTATTTGTAAAATTGTCTTAATAGACTTTTATCTATATATAATTTTCGAAAACCTTCTCCACCATAACTGAAAACGATTCGATTATTCTGTCGTCTGCAGCTATTGCAATCATATGAGTACATATGCTAAGTGAAATTTAAGTCCAAGCGTGACAGATTCGTAGTAAGCAACTCCATTAAGCAAATAGCATCAAATTTATTCTTTTACGTTCTCTTTAAGCTGATATTAGGTAGATGTGCATTATACATAAATACTGTCAATACTGTTTTCCATTGATGAACGTTTCAGTCTGCTCGCACGACTTCCCGTTGTTGACTTCTACTTTTAGATTCCAGATGAATTGACATTGAACATGAAGTCCTGAAACTACAAATAAATTTTGAAGATCAAAGAATACTATTTCATTATCGATTTTAAAAGCTTAAGAGTGTTTGCCCCGAAGTATCAAACCAAACTTTGCTCAATATGAAGGCATTTTGCAAGGCAAGAGCTTTTTCCGTTTTCTATATTTGAACGAGTTGTACTACGCAAAAAAAGGCAAAATGAAAAAAATATAATAATAATTAAAATAATGGGCCATAAATGCAAATAGTATAAACATGATTGCTATAATATTAAATGTATCAACTATTAAAAATATAGGAAAGTATGTAGAGCTCACATTTGATAACAAATGTAAATAGAAAATATACAAAGAATCAATTCAAGACAAGAGAGAGAGAGAGAGAGAGAGAGAGGGGGGGAGAGAGAGAAAGAACTACTGAATTAATCCTGATAACAAGATTCAGTGTTGGGAGACGCCCATCTAGACGGGACTCATTCCGATAGTTAAGTAGAAAACATAAATATAATAAGATTCCCCATTTCTCTAGGTTATGTTATAGTGTTGTAGCAATGTGACAATGTCAGGATTGACAAAGCGTGTGATCTATTTACATCACCAGTATCCCTGGACAAGGGCGGTACAAATGACAATGTGATCAAATTAACGTGTCAGAATGAACTCCTGCTATATTACGTTCGAGATAAAAAATGTGTGTCAAGAAATTTCCCAAAGTTAGAGTATTGTATAGAATGTTCAAGAAAACACTACAAAGTGGTTGCCTTTTCTTTATAAAAAATTGAATTTAAAAGAGTTATCATTAGGAATATGATTTTATGCATATTCATATCATATTGAATTATAAACTCATATCATACCGTTTAAATCCGTATAATACTACATTTGTTAGTTTATCATATGCCGAAATGCTATATCATATGTTTACGGTCGCGTATTTTCTAAATATACTTACAAGTTTAATATAACTCATTGGCCAAATTACTTTAGTAATCCGCGTTACGCACGTGTCGTTAACTGCATATTGTTGTTGTATTGTTGTTGTATTGGGGTTTTCCGTCGCTGCGATAGTATTTCAATCATATAGCGACGTCCAGCTAATTACAGGTGGAGGAAGACCCCGAGTACACAGAGGTACCCGGGTAGAACCACCGACCCACCGCAAGCCAGCTGGAAGGCTTCCTCACATGAAAAATCCGAAGTCCCTACCAGGATTCGAACCCACAGCGGTGAGGGGCTGAGAGATTTGTAGTCCACGACTGTAACCGCTCGGCCACGGCGGCCCCCTAACTGCATATTGTGTTGAACTCAAATAGCTGGATTAAATGCATTTGATGTGACTAACTTTGATTAAAAATAAGTATTATTTCCTGTTATGTTGATTGTATATGAGAAATATACACATTTAATCGTTATTTCCAGCTATTGCTTGAAATTATTTTGATTCTTTGTGTAAGATAACAAATAGTCTGAATCATGGTTCACAGTCCGTTCATCCATGTTTTTTTTTTTTTTTTTTTTTTTTTTTTATTTTTTTTTTAAAGAATCTTTTACTAAATCAGTTTTATGCACTCGTTTAGTAACATTTGAAATTAATCCTATATAAATCGAATATGCTCAGTCTGTATATATATTTTCATTTATATTACACATGGATGGAAGCAATGGAATCAAATTAAAAATAGATACATGAAAAGACCAATGTTAGAATTCTTCTATGAATTCAATGTCCTCCTTAAAGTATGTTCACATTCCAACGCTCCTGCTTCGAGTAAGAAGATAAGTTTGCCATTCAACATCAAAATCAAAAATCAGTTTAAAGGCCCATTATCCCTCGAAAGGCAGTGAATATTCTTCGAACAGACAAAACAAAATGTGTGGTACATATTTGTTAAGAAATATACTGGTTGACGAAAACATTACTACAATACATAAGAAAGAATCTTTAACCAAAGATCATTCAATTGTTTACAGAAAATATCTGATTTGCATATTTCGCATATCTTCGTCAATTTTCTGACCTTATTAATAGACTTTTCGTATGTCTTCGTTAACGAATCGCGAATACATGAATTGATGACGTAGAAGATAAACTGATTCGGCGACGTTTTTTCAAATTCAAATTATTCCCGATTACGGAACGTCTTCGTAATACTCGCCAATGCAAAATGTAAACTATTTTGACATTCATTCTAAATACTAAATGTCGTAATGTGATTACCATGTTAAATGCGTGTAACAGATATTTGTACTTTATGTACCGTCTTAGCGCTGCCCAAACCAATGTCAACTTCTCTCGACAGCATTAAGTGAAAGTGGTTAACCAATGCCGTGCATATTTCAACTGGCAAATATTTAAACTTTATTAATTTTACATCGATTACAAAACAAGTTGTCACAACTTATATCAATCACTCTCGATGAATCTGGTTGCGGCGTATGTGGGCATTATAGTGGAAGAAAACCGGAGAAAACCCACGTGTCTGAAAGGGTAACCACTGTACCCTCTCACGTACGTGGTTTGGAATCGAACAATGGACGCATTGGTGAGAAGTGAAGAGCGTTACCACTTCGCTATCGAGGCACCTTACAAAATCTCGAAAGACAATTTTGCGAGTCTCTATTTTATGTTGATAACATCCACACGGTAACACATTCATTAGATTGAAGTATAGAAATATATAGCATATAGCTTATTTGTTCATTTTATCGCTAACGTTTAATTAATTCATATAATTATTTACTGTGCAGACGTCGTAAATATCAAGGGGTCTTCCAGACAGCTGCCGTGACAATTCACAGCTCGAGAGAATACCAGTGTTACAACTACAATGACTCGTACCTAGTCCGAAAAACCATGGTACTTAAACTTTCTTTAATCTATATTTGACTACATTGTTACATTCTGATGCGCATAATTTAGGTTTACTCTTACCTGGTTCAAAAGATGTTAATTTGACGCTCGAATGACATCGTGTATGACAGCGCTGGCTATTATTCAAGTATCATTTAAATTAAACATGAGACTGTCATGTAATACTTTTGTCAAATTTATTATAATCTTCAGTTGAAACTTCCTTTGAATCCATCAAGAAAACCCAAATACTGCGTCCATTTTGAGTTTATGAAACATGTTTTGATTATTTTACTTTCACAAAATATATCGTCTACTAATGTCTTTCAAATCATGCAATTTTATATGGGGTTACCATGCCATCTTAAAGAGAGAGCATATACAACGCAATATTAAGATATAAACAGTAAAAGTCTTGAGCAAATGACAAGTTGTTCACATCATTTTTATGTGTATATCGGATAATTGCAGGACAATACAGCTTCTAACATACTTATATTCAGTTACTATATATGGTACTGGCACAGAAGGCACGTGCCTACAATATTTTCCTATGGAGAAAAGAAAAAAATATAATCATGCTAAAATCGAAATAGTGTAAATATAAAAATTGAAGGAAGAGAAATGAATGCAGCGAGTTGAAAGCTTTAACAGCGGATTTCTTTTATTTTTACATTATACAAAACTGTCGCATAATACCCATATGTACCGAAAGCACCAACAGTACAAAATAAAACACCCCTCCATAGTTTATGTATGATGTATGGTAAAAATGATATTTAAAGCGCTTGATATCAAGCTTATATTTCTTGACGTTTGAATTTAAAAATGTAAAACACAAAAAATGGCTGATCAAGGTTCTACATTTCGTGAAACTGGGTAGAAGACGAACGAAACGGCGGTCCGTTGACAAAACAAGGTATTTCATTAAATTAATAGGTATGTATTTTTAAAATACTGTTGGTCTGACACGCCAACACTGGAGTTCTTCCAGGAGTATCAACCATTCTTAAACAATTGAAATATATATCAGGATATATCTGTACTCGCACATGCTTGATTAAAGCTGGGGACGTTCTTTCGTGATATTATGCTTTGTGAATCATTACTATAGTGTTTCCTTATTAATATATACATGTATGCATATGTTGAGAATTAAAATAAAACAGTCACGGCTAGCTGAAGTGATGTTCCACGCTAGCTATTTATTAGATGAAGATGCCAACAATAATATAGCTAAAGCTGTCCGGTGACTTGTCGCTTCCGACACGGGCGCTCTAAGTTACTGTCAGTTTCTGCCATGTGGACAAGACTTAAGACGAAGAGAAAAAATGATCAAAACATTTGGTTAGCAACTGTGTTATGGTACCAAAGTGTAGTCAAGTTATTATAAATATATTATGTTTAGTTGCATTACATAACGTAACGTCATACGCTGTTTTTAACACATTAAACCTGACGAAAGCATACAGCCGAAACGTTGCTCAATAAAATGCAGATTGAAAATAAAAAAAAAGAATGTGTTTTTGTTGAACTTAACAATCCTAATGTAATCATATTAAAAATTCAGAAAAATAGTCTTCCAGGTCAGTGAACTGGCAAAAACAACTATATTGCCACAAAAATGAAGTAACATTTATTGCAGAAGTAATTCACACGTATGTAATATTCATACATTCGTATATTATTAACAATACATTTACTATTACATGTATAGTTTAATCTTAAGGGCGATATATAATAGCTACACCATTCGTTTTAAAGACAAGCCTTAAGATTATTTTTTTAGTAATAATCGTTCTGCTTTACGAATTTTATGACAGGCAAAATACACAAATACTTTTCTCCTAAGGGTGTGAGAGTGGATAGGGGTAAATATTTTATCAACGGTTGAGAGCAGCGAATTAGGAAATAAATAATTTAAACTATAGTTAGCTTTCAGACCTAAAACAAAATACTAATTTAGTTTGAAACTTGTATATTGCCTTTAAGGCTTCAGTTTTAATGCACGAAACTTTGTTTTTGTTTTAAAATTTACTTTTTTATTATTTATGAGGTCGTCAACCGGATAACCACAGGGAGAATCACTTCATTGTTTCATTAATACGTAATATATTACTTTTAGCCATTTTCGGTGCAAGAGCAGTGACAGTTTTTAAATCGAGGGCTTGTTGTCTGATATAACTAAGAAATAAACAACAATCAAAGGTTGATTGTCCATTTAAGCGCATAAAATTTCCCTATCGTGAAACCGATAACAGTTTTCATTTTAAAAATTTAAAACTTTAATATCAGACCCGCGTGTATTTCAAACAAACATGACTCATTAATACAAATCCATAACAGCAAGTGTTTAGATACAATAGATTTACATGTAAATTCGTCCTCAGAAACGTAATGATTGAGAGTATTGAATGTCAATATTTTAGTGTAAAGGCTATTTATGAGTATATATCAAGATGTTCGGTCATTAGTACACGAATTTAGGTCTATGTTACTTGAAAATCCACACGAAACTGACATATTCCCATTAAGAAGAAAGACTCAAAACCAACCAGACTGTTCCAACGACCTTACAAACATCCAAAATTCTCCGATAGCCCCAGGCGGTAGGAAATCGTGCCTACACATTAAGTTACTGTAAAACCATCGATGTTCGTTGAACACTAATTTTCGTCGATTTCATGGAGGGTTTCATCCACGAATATTAATCCCTACGAAAACTTGTCTCTTATATAGACCTAACGTTTTCTAGAACATAGATCTACGAATAAATGTACCCACGAAATTCCCTTAAAAAAATTTAATGTCAACGAAAATAAATGATTTTACAGTAAGCCAAGCTACGTCCCTTTATAGTTCAATTGTATCAAATAATATAATAAAATTGCAAAATGCCGGGTATAATTCAAATATGTATTCTACAAAAACGTGCAACTGACGTAGTGATTCTAGCTATGTAGTAAAAACAACCTGACGATTACTCATTCCGAGTTTATAATCAATATTATGAAATGTAAAAAATATTTTGGTGTTTTATTTGAATTCCATATCAAAAGGAAAAAAAAAAACAACCAGAAAAACATTATTATATCTAGTATGGGCTTTTCCGAAGAATGTCAACTAAAATGGATCATTTACTCATGTTTCGCGTTTACGACGTACTACTGCAGTGTAACAGGATGGAGACAACGTCTCAAAACGTCAGAAACGCGGTAAAAGGCCTTTTATTCCTCTAAAGGCAGTGTAAACCATCGTACAGAAAATCAAATTGTTTGTTACAAATTTGTTGAGAGATGTAATCTGATGTTCGTTGACGACAACATTACTATAATGCATAAATAAGAAAGAATTTTTTACTATGGATCATTAATTTTTTACCAAAACAAAATCCGATTTCCATATTTCGCATAACTTCGTCAGTCTTCTGGCTTTTCAATATACCTTTCGTATATCTTCGTTATCGAATCAAGAGTACATAAAATTGATGGCGTAGCGGATAAACAAATTGTGATTCGGCAATGGTTTTTCAATTCAAAGTACATATACATACTTCCGATCATGCCCATTTCGGGAATACTCTTTGATGCAAAATATAAACAATGAAAATATTTTGACATCAATACAAAATACTTAATCGCATAGTTTGATCAACATCAGCGCGTTTAATTGTTATTTTACAGCAGATATTTGCACAATGGGGACCATTTGCTTTTGTCTACAATATGTCATTGTAATTTTATCTTTTCTCGTCCATAAAAATTGAATCATTCTGAAATAATAATGGGCCTGTTTAATTTATAAACAATCAGTTAACAGTTAATCATTTGTTAAAAAGATATCAAACGTAAAAATGTACTTTTAGATAACCATTTATATCATATCAATTGTACTGCAATGCTGCATTTGTGTTTTATGTAGGTGAAATATTACACTGTGAATTGATTTCTTAGATGAATACTTAGATGAGTCCATTCAATAAAATAACTGTTGAAGGCATTGAAGTAACCATTAGCGCAAGACAAAATAAACAGTGTTTTTCGTCCGTTGACTGTTTTGTTTTCACCTGTATTTCCTGTCTAAACTTAAAGGTGAAGGTCACTAAACAGCTGATGAATACTGTAAGTTTTGATTGGTCGACTTAAAAATCATAGTATCCCTTCGGAAAAGAGATCAGCTTGTTCGTATAGTAAATACATTCCTAGAACCTCGATTTTTCGACGGAAATATATTTATACATATCTTAACGTTCAAAATAATTAATTCAACTACAAAAAAAAAAATATGTTTAAAAACACATGTCGGATTTGAAAACTTCAGATCCCTTCGTATCCTGGAACTCGCACATTCCGAAGGGACGTATTATGATGTGAACTGGATTGTTCGTCTGTCCGATCATCAGCAATTTCATATCCGCTCTATATATTTTGAACGCTTGAAAGACATTCATAATACTTGGGTCAAATGTCTCATCAAGATGCAAAATAAACACTTAATATAATTAATACACCACGACCGTGTATCTTTTTTAAAGATACTTCTTGTGTGTGTGTGTGTGTGTGTGTGTGTGTGTGTGTGTGTTTTCTGGTGACCCAACCGGACATAACCATCAATCGTCAACCACACATATTTTGCATGCTCTGTTTAACATCTCAACTAAGATAAAAAAAAAAAAAAAGAAGTGCGTATCCGGAGGTTTCAGTGGAGCTCGATATTCAGTAATAATAAAAATGTAATTAGGCAAAAGAAGACAAAAACCTAACAATAAAGAGATTTTAAAGATTACATTCATATTTCGTTTATATGAACCTCAACTTTTTACCGACCCCTATTTTTGCCATGCTACTTAGAAATACAGCTATTTTTTGTCAGTAGGTAAACATAGAAGTTCCTAATAATTTGATACTTAAGGTTTGTCTCCTTAAAGTTATCATTTGTAGAATGTTAATGACGCTAATGTTTGTCTCCCAAAACTTTATTTGATTTGTAGTATGTTAATGACCCTTGACGGAAACAACTTACCAATGCGAATTTGTTAATAAACGGTACAATAAACTTTATTACTATGCAAAAGACGAGACTATTTCCTCTAATATGGATTAACGTATATACGTTTAGAACATAATTATAGTACATGCATTTATGCATGGAGAATTAATGAAATACTACAGAAATATACGCTTACTATTTCAGAATTCGAAGTTATTGCTACCCATATCTCTGTTTAATTTGTTAAAATGCATTATCCAGATCTCGGTGAAGACGAAAAAGAAAATACGTATATGTTATTCTCATTTGCAAATTAACGCTAATCATGCGAATAAATCAATATGTTCGTAAATGCGTCGCTATTAGTACCTGATTGTATGCTCGTGGTGTTGATGAAACCAAGGTTAATTGCTCTTTATATTACACCAATGTTTCGTATGACTTTTGTTTGACACAGACAAAACTAAATCTAAAATCTATCAATCAACGGATTACAACATACTTTATGATTCGTTCAATCAAGTCTATTTTCCAAGTCACTACATACCCAATGCCTGATATTGTTTGACTCAGTCAGCTGCCGGATTCCTTTGTACTGTTCTAGACAAGCCATTGTAAGTTAGATAAATAGTCCACGGGGACTGGAAATCGTCTCTAAATGACACCATAGAAGCTATATTAAGATTTTGTTTGGCTAGACATGGGATCCCAATACGCAATTTATGCTGAAAGCGATAATAAATTGCATGCTGACTAGCCTTCTTTGTTATATCCAACGTCAGTTTCTTGTTTTGTATACACTTAAAAAGAAAATGTAATTGAATATAGTTTTCTGTAAATGAAATTGTCGTTAATAGTGCAAGTAACATCATTCATATTCAAATGAAACATTATACCATACAAATGTATGGGCCGTTGGCTTTTTATGTAATTTATGAAATAAACTCAACTGGCTTTTTGATTAACATAAGTGTTGTCGTCTAGAAAGCTATTGATAATCTTAAAGAGATTTGAAACTGCGGTCAACTGATTGTCCGCCTCATTAGTAACAACGAAACTGGCGGTTTGTGCAATTCTGTCTCTTAGAGAACGGGAGCAAGATTTTCTAACTTGTTTAATTGAATGAAATGATGCATATGTAATTAGGCATCGCCGAGCCACACGTGCGACGACATAAAAGGTTAACTATAAAAGTATATTATCAAGATAGAGTCTTAATAGATTATCTCTGATTTGGAAGTCACCCTAATGTGTGGCAAACACTTGATTTTGTTAAATAGAGCCGTCTGTTTTGTACGTGGAAAAAATAATAAAATTAATAGATCAATGATAAATTAGAAGTATCAGAGCCTAATTAAGGGTGTCTTCTAAAGACTTGCAGTAATTTGGAAAAATGGCCAGTAAAAATATACTATCGTCTGGTTAAAACCAAATACTTATTAGTCCCCACCGGTGATACCGGTTGGGGACTTTATTTGTGCGCCCTTCCGTATGACCCGCTTTTCTGTCCGTTCCATAACTTAGACATTTATGGATGGATTTCAATAAACTTCACAGAAGTATTCCTAATAACCCAAGGATGTGTCGCGCGCACAATTAAAAGGTTAAGGTCACAGAACTTTTCAGAAAATGCTACATTTTCGTGTATCTCTGTAACTTCCATATTAATGGCTTGGCTTTCATAAAACTTTACAAAAATGTATGTCATGACACAAAATATGCGTCCTTGAAAAGTCAAGGGCACTGGAGTTGTTAGAAATTCTCTTTGGTATTTACAGGCTTCGTGTCCACTCTATAACTGAAATACTATAGATGAAATTTCATAAAACTTTACAGAAGTGTTTGTCATAGCAAAACAGTGTCGCGCGCATCAACCATATGCACGCTTAAAAGGTCAATGTCACCAGGTGTTGTTAGAAATTCTCTTTAGTATATATACGCTTCATCTACGTGTCCACTCTGTAACTTCCATATCTATGGATGGATTTTCATTAAAAATTTACAAAAGTGTTTGCCCTTACGTGAAGATATGTTTTGCAATAAACATATGTTTGTCATACCACATAGGCGTGTCACGCGCACCAACCATGTGCATGCTTGAAAGGTCAGTGCAGTTCGAAGGTCATAACCGATTGGGGAGATTTCTGTTGTTGCTCGTGGGGAATACTATTAAATTAATTGGGGTTACCTGTAACGATGTAAAAATTAGAAAAATCTCTGCTCTCTTCGGACTTGCCGTCTTACCTCGCCTGCTGCTTCCCGCCGAACACTCAACACACGCATGCGCACATCCCAACCGGGAAATATGCAAATGACGCAAAGTAATGACGGGACTGACCCGTAGCGAATGCTACACTCCCCCCAACCTTATCCTATGAGGCGGTGCCCCCTACCTAAATGTTATTTCTAAAAATCCACCCGCCAACCCCCCAAAAAAAACTTTTGGCCGCCCTACTTAAAAACACTAAATTTATTACAAACCTGCTTTACAGCCTCCAGATGCGAGCCGAAGTACGGCTACACACCCTCCAGTAATTTTTTGGTCAGCACGAAGTACGTCCTGCCCCACACCTCTTTTTCCTCTAAAGCCGCACAATGCATGTGCCACATCTCCACTGCCTACTGGTCAGCACGAAGTACGTCCTGCCCAACACTTTTTTTTTGCATAGCGTATGGCGTCTGTACTGCCCTCCACCTTACTGCCAGTACAGCCTCTGGGCATTCTCTGCAATCTGCCTCAGCACCTCCTTCACTGGACGGCCACGGATCCTAGCCACCTGCTCCGCTGTCACCACAACCAGAGATGGTGATGACAGCTCTCCCCCCCTGTGTGGAAAGTAGGGCGCGTCCGTTTCCAGCAATATCCTGGACCCCTCCAACCTCTCCAACGCCAACCTGCTGTCTGGCCCAAAACTCTCTCGCTCCACCATCAGGCTATATCCAAAGTAGGTGTTGGGGAAGTACCCCAGCCACAAACTCACCACCTCCATACTACCGTTGAAGCAGTGAAGATGAATCTTCTGCTCCGGACGAAGTACGCCCTTACACCTATAGAAGAGTTCATAGTAACTGCTGTCGGCATTTTCCTTCTTTCCCGGGCGACTGTGCAACACCAAGACAAGCTGAGGACGATCCTTCAGCAGCCCCAAGGCGTCATCCAAAACTCTCCTCTGCAGCTGAGGGTCTGTCTTGGTGCCATCCAACCCTACCTCTCCTAGTCCAACCACCTCGAAAGTATCGAGAATGCTGGACAGCTTGCCAAGGTCAGCCTCCTGCACCTTTCCTGGATGTATACCGACAACAGAAACCACGTTGTCCTCCCTCAGTCGTGCTACCTGCCGTTTGGTTGGGTAGGTCTTGGGGTCACACCACACGGCAACCGCTGCGTCCACCAACGTCTCTCCTGCACTTGCGGGCTGGACAGCAGACATAGCCTTCCTGTAGTCCACCAGATGGACACCAATCCTGTGGCAGAGCCGGTCCAGATGAAAATGTGAATCCACACATTCAAACTGACACCGGGGCTTGAGTACAACCCTCCTGGCAGGCAACACCACTTCCTCCTCTTCATCTCCTCCCACCTCATCTACCACCTCCATGCTGCTTATGCTCGGCGCCGGACTATGGCTGGGCAACCAGGGCCTCTGGGGGGACTGGGTCTCAGCAGAAGTACTGCTTACATCCCCCTCCTCAACCGGTTCCGGGCATATCTCCACCACCTGGTCATCCTCCGCTTCAATGGTACCAACAGAATTACTGCTGGAATCCACTTCTTCCGACTCCTCGTTCACCTTTACCCACTGGTCGACCGAGAACAGCCTCAGGAATTCTGCATGCCTGTCCTCGCCTAACAATCCCACAACTGCCAGCATCACCTTGTGCTGGAAAAGTATTCCAGCCGCGTTGATCGGGCAGCACGAGAATTCCTGCGGGACCGGCACTCCCATCTCCTCGGCGATCTCAACCGCAACCCGTCTTGTCCAGTCGTCGACCAGGCAGTTCACCCTATCCTTTAAACAACCAGACCTGTTGAGGAAGGCCACCAACTCCTCAACAGTCGCTCCTTCCCCCACAATATGGCGGGCCAGATATCCGAGGGCCTCAACCCTGATAGGGGTCCTGTTACCAACGGAAAAACCGCGGTCCCCCTCTTCCATAGCCAGGGCTGTTGGATAGTGATATCCGAAGATGTGGCCCTTCTTGTAGTTGAAGTTCCCACTACACCAAGGTACCGGGCATTTTTTAAACTTCGGCCCCCTCTCTGCACCAGCACCCTGGGGTTCTCCACGGGCGTCCCGTTTCACACCCATCCTCCTGTTAGGTGAGTCTCTCCCACTGGCTCCCTGCAAAGAATTACTTGCATGAGCCCCTTGCTGACTCGGCAATGATCCTGGGTGTCTGTTGGGACAATCCTTGGCAATGTGGCCCTCCTTCCAACATACATGGCACTGATAGCGGTTAGGGCATTCCTCCTTCCAATGCCCCTGTTGCCCACATTTGAAACAGCTCTTCCTAGCTAGTTTCCTGGTTTTCTCCCGCGACCATGGTGGCGTGTGCCGTGCTCGCTTAGCTGGCCTTGCAAACACTACATCCTCTTGCTCCTGAGATACACTTGGGGCCTCTGCCGCCCGAGAAGTACTCGGACGGGGTGAGGAACTGCTCGCTCCAGCGCAGCCTGAGCCTCCCGTGGGGTCCACCACGAGGGTTGGGCGTGCCCAACGTGGGATCGGCCCAATCTTGGACTCGATCCATGATTCCTCCATCCATGTGAATCCTGTGGCATACGATAGGCCAGCCACCTCCACCAGCCATTGGTGTGCTCCAATCCTCCTGGCCTCTCGTACCTGTGATAATAGGGCATATTTCTGGGTCGAATCTGAGGCCTCACTAAGAAAAATGTCCTCTACCAAGCCCTCTGGGTCCAAAAGTCGACCCTCTTCCGACGCACGAAAGATGTGTCTTAATCCACTTGTGGAACTCATAGCTTATTCTTAATTTCTCTTATTCAAATTGAAATCGTGTAGTTTGAAGCTTTTCTTACCTGAAAAAGAAGAATGAAAACCTGGTTGCACACATAAGTAATGTGGCACCAGTCTGGATGGAAACTCCCCGCCCTAGCCAGGCACCCCTCCCAATACCGCCATCACATGGATTCGCAGACAACAACGAATCAGGAGTGTCACCGACGCAGGTAGCGTGGTGCCTCCATCACATTCCGGTGCCGAATATTGGCATTCTATTGGGCTCCCTTCATGCACCGCGTACATTTGTACTTATCTATTCCTAAGGCCTCAGTCGGTGAAATGTTCACGCATGCACCATGAAACCATTCATCGCAGTAGTCACAAGCGATCATGAATCTGTTGTTCCATGGCTGGCGGCATGTGCAGTAAACCTCCTCCGGTTGGCTTTCTTCCGGGTCCTTAGGGTTCAGCCTCCAATCAAGGATCCATCTTGGGAGTTGGCGATCTCGGCAAGGCTTGAGCCTGTCATGGTTGGTGACGAAAACGGTGTTTCTCAACTTGACCCTGTAAACAAACGCGGAGATTTTCTGTACAATAACCCCCGGGCCTTTCCAGGGTGGTGACAGCTTCTTGCATTGGCCCTTAAGCACCGCTGTGTCCAACACATACACAGCATCTCCCTCCTCATATGTCCTTGAAAGGATCCTCAGGTCATAGTTCCGTTTCATCTTTTTTCAGGGTTGTCTTCAGTTTCTTTCGGGCTACCTCATGGGCATGGGTTATCTCCTGCTCCAAGTTCGCCACATACTCCTCCACAGACTCACATTCCTTGCCCCTAACCATCGGGAATGCTAACTTAGCCGGCGTGGTGACTTCCCTCCCCAACATCAGCCTGTTCGCCGTGAACCCTGTGCTGCGGTTAACTGACGCTCGAAGTGCTCCAGCTATCTGAGGCAAGTGTAGGTCCCAGTTGGTCTGTTTCCCCTCAATGTAACACCTTACCGCATCCATCAGTGTCCGGTTATACCTCTCTACTTGACCATTGGACGCCGGGCGATATGGTGTAGTCCTAGTCTTGTGGATCTCCAGTGCCTTGCATAGGGCTGTAAAGAGCTTTCCTTCAAAGTTTCGGCCCTGATCTGTGTGAATTTGGAACGGACAGCCAAACCTAGAGAAGAAGGTGTTGACGGCTGCTCTTGCCGTGACCTCTGCAGACTGAGATGGAAGAGGTACGCACTCCACCCACTTCGTGAACTGATCCACCATCATCAGAATGTGTTCGTTCCCCCGAGAAGTCTTAGGCAGTGGTCCCATAAAGTCCAGGTGCACTCTTTCCATCGGGGCCCCTGCTTGGAACTCTGTGAGAGGGCATCTCCCATAGCGATCGGCCTTCTTATTGCGGTTGCACTTCTCACAGGAACTAACAAAATCTCTCACATCTGCTGACAAAGTATGCCAGTAGAACTTTTCTTTCATCTTTGCTTTGGTACGATCAATCCCCTGGTGGGCTGCCGACGGAATATCATGGTTAAGCAAAAGTGCTCTCTGCCTCAATCCGACTGGAAGTACCAGCTTCTTGTCATCTCCCTCATTGACATACAACACACCTTCTATCAGTTCGAAAGCTTCTCGGTTGACCCAATAGGTTTTGGAAGCATTGCTCTCAAGATACAAATTCTTCTGTGATGGCTCCTCCTTGCTCCTCAGCCACCTTAACAGGATACCAAAATCAGGGTCCTTACTCTGTTCTGCCACCAATTCTTGAATGGAAATACCCCCAATGGCCTGACTCACTCTTTTTGGTATCCTCAAACCCGCCTTGTCCCTTGGCCAGATCTTCGATTTGATCCTCTATGCCTGTGCCAAAAACTTTCTGCTCCCCCCCTGCCCTTATGAGCTCAATGTGTGGTTCCACAGCTTCCCCTGTTTCGCACAACAAAAGACCGCCTGATGGATTTTTATAGTTCCACCCAGAGCCGTATGAAGCGACTCTAAATTTTCCACCACCATCAGTTAATTGACAATCTGATGGAATTTTGTTGCTCCTCCCTGAGCCGCATGCGACAGCTCTATGTATGCCTCCACCATCAGAGTTTTGCACCTGGCCTCCATGGTTGGCCCTTCCTGGTGTCTTAGACGCACCGTTGTCATCCACCCTGGACAGATCTTCAGAGAGACACCGATTTTTGTCCACCCTGGTGTTCCCCTCCTTATCCAAATTGACGTGTGCGCATTGAATACCTCCCGCGGTCTTTGAAGCTTGATCGCCAAACCCCAGTGGGATTGCATCATCTACCTCCTCTGTGAACCTGCCCACTGCTCATGAGCCTTCTTACAATAGAAGCAGTTATCTTTGTAGCATGGCAGATCCTCCAGCTTGCCCCCCGTCACGTAATTGCTGCATATCTTGTCTGGCATCGGTGGTCTTGACAATGCGTCTGCATTTTGATGCTTCTTCCCTGCCCTATGCTTCAAGATGATGTTGTATTGCGATAGTTCCTCCATCCAACGAGCTAGCTGTCCTTGTGGCTCTTTAAAATTCATCAACCAGGTCAAACTGGAATGATCCGTTCGAAGTACGAACGGCCGTCCCAGCAGGTAGTGCCTGTATTGTCTTGTGAACATCACAACTGCAAGCAGTTCCCTCCTGGTCACGCAATAATTTCTCTGTTCCGATGTCAACACAAAGCTTCCATAGCTAATCACCCTTTCTTGTCCATTTTGTACTTGCAAAAGCTCTCCAGAAACAGCAATGTTGGACGCATCCGTGTCTAGGATGAACTCATCAGCGGTGTTAGGTAGAGCTAGGACTGGCGGCTGTGATAAGGCTAATTTCAATTTGTCAAAAGCTTGCTGTTGCTTCTCCTCCCACTTGAATTTGTGCTTCCCCACCACCTGATACAAATTTGCACTTATCTCTGCAAAATCTGGTACAAAGGCACGATGATAATTTGCCAGACCCAGAAACCTTTGCACGTCTTTAGCATTCCTTGGTCTCGGCCATTCTTTTACCACTTTCACATCAGCTTCTGCCATCTCAAGCTGGTCACCTCCTACAACTCTTCCCAAGAAGTCTACTTTATGTTGAAAGAACAGACACTTCTTAGGCTTAAGTTTAAGCCCATACTTCCGAAATCGCTCCAGAGCCTCTGCAAGGGATTTCAAATGTTCGTCAAACGTCTTTCCTAGCACTAGGATGTCGTCCAAGAACGCCAGCACAGTCTTCCAGTTCAAACCTCGAAGTACGAGATTGATGACACGGGAAAATGTTGCTGGGGCATTGCACAACCCAAATCCCATCTTGACATGCTCGAACAAGCCATACTTGGTCACAAACGCAGTTTTATGCCGATCTTCTTCTTTTATCCTCACTTGCCAATAAGCCGAATTGGCGTCCAGCTTTGAAAACCAGCAGTTTCCAGCTAAAGTGTCAAGGCAATCATCCACAAGTGGCAATGGGAAAGTATCCTTGATTGTCACATTATTCAGCGCTCGATAATCAATACACCATCTGACTGACTTGTCCCGTTTTCGGATCAACACTGGTGCTGACGCCCACTCCGAAACTGATTCCTGGATAACCCCTGCATCAAGCATCTTCTTTAGATGTGCCTCTTCTTCCCCCACAAAACAAGCTGGAGTTCTCCGCATCCGTTGCTTGATTGGTCTAGCCTCTCCTGTATCAATAGAGTGTTCAATTTCACTGAACGTCCCTAAATCAAATTCACTCCGGGCAAATACATCCTCGTAAGTAACAAGGAGATTTGCAAGTTTCCCCCTTTGCTCTTCTGTCAGATCTCTACTTGACTCTTTTAGCGTATCACGTAGGTGAGCGGGCACTTCATCCTCCAGATTCACATTGCTCACAGACCAGGGGCTTCCCTCTTCAAAACCTTCTTCAGGGTTTTCCATGTCTTCAGTCTCTAACTCGACTCTCTCCACAGGAAACGCTTTCCCAACACACTTTCCCTTCTTAAGGACATGGAATCTGTCGGTGATGTTCACAACACAGATTGTGGCCTGTTTCCCTCCTTCGTGTAGAGTCTTCGGCACTAAGACATTCAACCCTTCGTCACCTTCTACCACAAACTCAGGCAGTTCACAGCTTGTCTTGCAGTGTACCCTCTTGACTGAATTTGGGGGAATCACACTCCGCTCGCTTACTGTTACCCTGGCCACATCCGGTATAGTGCCAGCTGAAGTCACATTCATAGTTATTTCCTCCCCCCCAATCCAGAGAGTGTCATTCACATAGTCTAGCACTGACTTTCCCTGTATGAAGTCGAAACCCAGCAGCATGTCCTGTGAAATGGGAGCCACATGAATGGTCTCTTCATAGACTCGAGCTCCTATCTTCAGCTTAACAGGTCCGACCACTTTCCCGCTCATTTTCATTGCTTTCCCCGCAGCATGCAGAGTCACTCTCTTTATGATGTTAGGTTTTCTTTTCAAACTCTGGAATATTTCTTCTGAAATTATAGTGACGTCCGCGCCGGTGTCTACCACAGCCTCTATTGGTTTACCATTTAGCTCCAGTGGTACTTTGTATTTTGACACGGAGGATAACTGATTGACCTCTATCGTCTCAGCATTGTCTCTTCCCGATTGGCTTGAAATTCCTGCCATAACATCTGTTTTGTTAGTTTGTGGGAGTTTTTGAGTTTTGATCTTCAGATCCTCTCCTGAATCAGAGCTTTCTTCTGTTTGTGTCCCTGCACTCACATGATGTTGAACACTTATTCCATGGCTTTTCCCTTTCAAAGTCAATGATGGCCTATTTTCTGTTGGATTGGTAAAGTTATCACTCCCCCCACCCCCTACTAATTTGCCCTGAGATGTCCCGACAAAACTGCTTTTATCTTTCTTTGTGGATTCCTCCCCTTTGCTGCTAGGGTAACCTCCTGCCACATTTGTCCACAACTCCTGTTTGGGAAAGGAAGTACCTCCCCCAAACTCATTAACACATGGGCCCGCCTTTATAGGTCGGGGTTGGCCCCCATGCCCGACCCCTGCCGGTTTAAATCCTGCTCTCTGGTCTGTCGTTCTGGGCAATCTGCCTTTCGATGCCCAAGTTGGTGGCACCTAAAGCATTCCTGTGTGGCAAGCCATTTTCTGCAATCTGCCCTGATGTGTCCAGTCTCGCCACAGAAGAAACAATCGTTGTTACCTCTCCCCATTTGTCCTTGACCACTCCACTCCCTCTGCCTATCACCCCTTCCCCTTCCAGGACGGCTTCCCCGATTCTTGGAGTAGCCTCCCCTATGTGATTGTGTGGGGTACTGCTGTGCCCCTCCCCCGCCACCTTGCTGGCTCGGGTAATTCTTTCTCTCAGGCCCATTGTCATTTGGCTTGTCGCCCCTCCGGTCTAAAGCCAGCTGCTGGCTAAATTGATCTTGCAACTTCTTCATCTGGTCATCAAAATGGGCTTGGATTCTGTTGATGCTACTTTCATAAACATTGACAGCCTCCTCTGATTCTCGCGACGAAGTACGCCGTGGGGGTTTTGGTCTGCTAGTGCTGCTTGCTACATGTAAATAATAGTAGACGTAATCTTTTGCTTCATCGATGGTTTTGAAGCGCTTTAGGCAAGCATCTTTTGAGGCCTCCCTGTCCTCCAGCCCCATACAAAAACGTGACACCGCTTGTGAGGTAGCATACGATTCCGGCAGCTTTCTGAACGCTCTGAAAGCCAAACGCTGGACTCTGTCGGCCCACACTTCCAAAGTCTCTCGAGGTTCCTGGTATGCCTGATTGAAGCGAGCCTGCGCCGTCTCCATGAGCTCCTTTCCCCCAAACCGCTTCTCCAGGCTCCTCATTAGCTCTCTAAATGTGAGGGGGCCCCGGCCTGATGATATAAGGGTGTGATGTCTGGCTGCATCTCCTGTCAAACTCCAGCACAGACAGTAACGGCACTCTTCTTCCGTCCATTCAAAAGCCTTTGCATAGCTTTTAAATTTGAATTTAAAGGTTTGAAAGTCGTCCCCTTTACCCTCATTGTCTCCATTGTAACTCAGCTTTCTGTCGTACCCTCGGGGCATTTTGCTGAGTGATCCCATGGTGAAAGTATCACCATCTTCATCCTCCTCCTCGCCTTCGCTTGAAACTTCCTCTGATTCATCTAGGAAGGACATGTCTATTGTCTTCTTCTTTGGGGTTTTCTTGAGGGACACTTTCTTCCTATGACTTGGAGAGTATTCTTCTTCACTGTCAGAATTCTCCTCTGCAACATATTTCTTCTTAAGGCACTTTTCACGTGCACCCGCACTTCTTTTGCTTTTCCTCGAACGCCTGCTGTCCTGCCTGCTTTCATCCTCCGATAATGAAAGGTCACTAAACCGACTTTCCAGTGTTCTCGGTTGAAGGGGTTGTTCCAGCATGTCATTCGGTTCAAAGTCCATTTGATCCAAGGATGGCTCAGGGATCTTTTTTCCAAAATAATCCTTCACCCGGTCCAAGGTCAGATTTCCTTTCGTCATTCTTAGGGTGTGCATCTTCTTGGCAAAAGTATTGCCAACACCCTTGATTTCTTTCAGATCCTCCCATGGTACAAAGTTTATTTTGATTTTCCTGGCAGAAATACTGCCAGGCTCCTTTACTACTGTACCTGTGGGCCCACCACCCCCCAACTCCCACCCTCCGGTGGCTCCTCTCACTGTGCCGAGTCCTCGGCCGAGCCCCAAGGACCCTTGAGCCACTCCGTGCAACGCATGTTGCAACTTTCCCGACTTTGGTGTTGTTGGTGATTGACTCATAATTTAATTCTTTTCAGTAAGGACTCAAATTATCTCAAATTTAATCTCAAAATTTTGAAAAATAAAAAAAAAAAAAAAAATATGTCTTAAAAGCCAAATCTGAATATACCAATTTAATTTGATTTACTGAACTTGCAATAATTTGGAATTACCAAACTTTTGCTTTTAATTAGAAAAAAAAAAAAATGATGCAGCTTTTTGGAAAGCTAAATTAAAAAATGAAGGATAAATCATCAAATAATATTTCAAGAAGGAATTACGCCCAATAGAACACCAATATTCAATTACATATAATTAAAATATCACTGAAAATGAACAAATTACAAATATAAGACGATCGGTTTTGGACACGAAATTATCGCGCCAAATCCACCACGCTCAGCCTCCGAAGACGACTTTTTTTTTTTTTTTTTTTTTTTTTTTAATTTAATTTAAAAACATTGCAAATTCGATGTTTCTGCCTGCATTTTATAAACCAATTGATCCTAAACATATGCGAAAATTATAAAAAATAAAACAACAATTAACCCCGTCAAATCTAAATTCCACTCAGGTCCTGACCACCATTGAGTCAATGCAGGAACGCTAAATTCTCCAAACAACTTTTTGGGACTTAAAACCCCTCCCCCCGCATTCAAACATTAACCAAAGGTGTTTGCCGACAACGCCAATGTTGTTGCTCGTGGGGAATACTATTAAATTAATTGGGGTTACCTGTAACGATGTAAAAATTAGAAAAATCTCTGCTCTCTTCGGACTTGCCGTCTTACCTCGCCTGCTGCTTCCCGCCGAACACTCAACACACGCATGCGCACATCCCAACCGGGAAATATGCAAATGACGCAAAGTAATGACGGGACTGACCCGTAGCGAATGCTACATTTCACCGAAGTATTGCTTGCTATAGTGACAAAGCCTAGTTCTAATGTGAGCGCGGCGAAATTAAGAGAAACTAAAGACCTTCTTAAGTTTTAAATGAAAATCAATGATATTGCATAATACATCGGAAATAGGAAATTAGTATTGCATTCATCAACAAAAGTAATCTAAAATATAGTAAATATATATATCATGAATAAGCGATATGAGTATGGAATACAATCTCCTCCACCCTCTCTCTCTCCTATTGCACTAAATCCTCATTTCTAACAGGGTAAATTGCAACGCGGTTCTGTGGTAGCACACATTTCTGCATCGGACATCTTTTTGGGGCTTTATCTAGACACGCTTTCCCTAAATTTTCCTTCTTTTACTACGCGGAGATAAAGTTCGAAATTATCCCTAAGACTTTAGTAGTGATAATTTTCATGTCTATATATTACGATTGCATAATGGAAGTCGAAACTGAATGTGTTAATAGCCTATGCCGAAGATTACGCATTCAATAAACTGCAATAAAAAAGTAAATGCGCGAACGTGTCAACATTCGAAGATATTTTGAACCATCACTCGCTTGAATTTCACCAATTTACTTTTAATCATATTTGTGGGCAGAAATCATAAATTTTGGTAAAACGAGATCTCTTCGAATCATAAACTGGCCATTATGCTTGCAGTCAAAATAAATCATCGTAGAATTGCCGGCATCAAACACTCGTAATTTAATATTTTAAATATCATTTTTGTGTGTGTGTGTGTTTTATCTTTTCAAAACAAATGCTAGAGTCGCCTTCAGCTCAAAATGATTAACAAAAAAATCAAACTTAAGATCTGCTTGTCGAAATAAAGATTTGTAAATTATTACTGTTGAGAAATTCCAATGATTTTAGATTTGTTATTTGGCGCGTCTGTCCAATAAGCGGGACATCCTGTGCATCTTAACACAAAAGTATGTTTACTTTAGCTATGTAGCTCTTTTTCGTTAATTAAAGACGTATTTAACAATATCGCCATTTTACTATATAGACAAAGAAGGAAAATCAACACTAGTGAACAGATTTTTTAAACTTGGCATGAAAATCACAGTAGAATTAAATTTATGAGATAAAAAATAGGGGTCTCCCTGCTACTTTTTGAGTTATCTGTCCCTGAAAATGAGTTTTTAGCTTTTTCTGTCATTTTCAAGGGCAGATAACTCAATATTATGGGCTAGCAACACCTTATTAAATTTCAACTCGATGTTTGGTATTATATCCCCTATCAATAGTAAAAGTTGTAGAAATTCTATGAAATAGATTTTATACTTAAGTCGCAAAATCGAATACATTTTCAAGAAAAACGCAGTATGTCTATTTGCTGAAACATTATGGGCAATCAATTGAATGGAATTGTTTTAAAATTTGCATAATGACTAGACTGAAACAACAAACTTATAATAATAAACCAAATTAGGTATCGATAGGCTTGATTTTGAGTTATCTGTCTTTGGAAATGACAGAAAAAAGTTACAAACTCATATTCAGGGGCAGATAACTCAAAAAGTAGCGTGAATGTCCCCATTTTTTGTCCCATAAATTTGTTTCTAGTGTGATTTTCTATAATCATGCCAAGTTAAAAACAAATCTGTTGACTAGTTTTGTATATAAATATTTTAGTTCCTGCCAGACACGTAACGGCACATTGCAATATTGCTCGGCATAAAATTCCTTCACAATCCCCACACGGACTGGCTCTTGAAAGGTCATGCTTTCTTGATTTTGGGAAGTATAAATAAAGGAAAACGATTTCTCATCTGTTTCATTCTTTAAAAAATGTATTATTCAAAACAAATATCATGGGAAATAGAATGCAGCAAGTATCCTTTTGTCGATATATTGTTCAAACTAGAGAGGAAGAGAGGTGTTCCTGACCGAGATTTTGCTCACGCTCGCTTTGTCATCCGGGCATTTTCGCATGTACAGCAAAATCTCAATAATAGGACCACCCTTCGGGCTCCTGTTCACTGGTCTTAATTACGGAGTGGTCTGATAATCGAGTTTTAGTTAATATGATATATGAAAAAGGACATAAAAAATAGTGGTCTTAATAGTGAGGCTGTCTTTATTTTAAGGTGGTCTTTATGAGGTTTTACTGCACATCGATAGTCCATCCGTGTCATTCTGATTTACAAAACAATATAATTCAATGACATTTTTATTTCATTAAGAAAGCTGATTGTCGATAATTGTTGTTAAAATATTTTTATTATCATAGGATATTTTCATAACATAAATTCACTGACCTAAAAACAAATTAAAAATACAAAACAGTTACATAAACTTGTGTACAATATCTATTTAATTTCCTATGATATGTTTTTGCATGTAAATGCTAAATTCGATTTGCTACTTCTTAAAGCAGCATGATCACAGATGGTCTTTGACTAAGATTTTTTTAACTATATGTGTGTATTGCGTTTATCAGTGTCTATTTACAGACACAATGTCACCCAATGAAACCATCCGTCATCGTAAATTAAATTGGTGGTATCGTCGTCACAGACAATACCGTCACAGACGGTATTGAAACTAAACCTATATATATAGACTCACTCAATTTTCCTGTATGAGCTAACTTCATATGATGAACTTACGAAATCACTACCCCGACCTTTTAAATTCGCAATGTTGCGGAACGTGTCCTTTGGGGATATCGTGTTCTAAATTTAACCGATTCCCTAAAAGTTGCGTTTAAGAAAATAACGTTTCCTGTGCAATGTGACCAACTCTTTCCGAGTTTATTTGTCGGGAAACAAAGAGTTCACAAACATTAACGAGGGAAAGTAGAAATTATTAATTTAAAATTCTACCGATCATCTGTGAACGACCTTTTTCAGAATTAATTTTTGTCCAGAGCATAACTCGAAAAGAATTTGGGGTTTCAACTTGATACTTCATAGGTGAATAGATCTTATGGAGGAGGAGTGCAGTGCACAAGAATGAAACTCTACTTCTATTTTTGAGTTATTGCCTTTGTTATTTTTCAGGCCTAATTTTGTCCGGAGCAAAATGAAAAGTTTGAGATATCAACTTAAACTTTATAGGTTGATAGATCTTATTTGGGAGGAGTGCAGTGCGCAAGAATGATAACTCTACCTTTCATAATTTTTGAGTTATTGTCCTTTGTTATTTTTCAGGCCTACATTTTGTCAGGAGCAAAACTCGAAAAGTATTTGAGATAACAACTCTAAACTTTATAGGTGAATAGATCTCATTGAGGAGGAGTGCAATCACTAGAATAATAACTCTACCTTTCATAATGTTTTGGCTATTGCCCTTTGCTTTTTTTCAGGCTTAATTTTTATCACAATGACCTTGACATTTTACCTGTAGACCTCAAAATAGAGGAATTAGTAGGTCTTCACATGGGTTTCATATCTATAATCACTTTAAACATCAGTCTTCATTACTAAAATTTTTCCTTTTAAAAATGAAATATTCTACTCTCCAACACATCTTCTAAAGAGCAAGCGTACGGCGGGGGATGGCTATGTCAACATGGCTCTTGTTTACAATTGTTTCTAACAGAAAATCAGAAAGATTGAGTTAAAAGTGCTAAAATTTGTTCAATTCGAACAAAAATCCCATCTCATTGGTCTACTTTGATTACAGTTACTGTACAACATACATTTTGGTTTTGCGTTCACAAAATTAGAAACTTGTACTCAACGGAATATTAAATGTTAACACTTGATCTGTAGGGATATTTCTGAAGACCAAAGACTTAAAGACGCTCGTTCATGGATAATCGGTAGATATTTTTTTTTCTTTTTTTCCGCGTTAATGTTAGTCCTGACCAATGAACTCGGCAACTTATGGCTACTTCGGCGAAATCAGTTAAATATAGAATTGTGATTAGTCATGTGACGACAAATAAAAAAAGAAAATCTTAATAAAGATTCAATTAAAAAATCTAAATATAGTTTCAATACCATTCTCGTGAAACTAGTGCTTTTGATGGGGAAGCCACCGATTTTACTCACGATCACGATAGGTTGCGTTGGGTGACCCATGCGTCTGTAGATAGGTATTGATAGACGTAATACACACATTTAGTTCAAACATAATTCTTAGACATGACCACCTGCGAACGCATTGCTTGAAAGAGAAAGGTCACTGTTCGATATCTTACAGAAAACACACATTGAGGCCAATATTTGATAGTTTGAAACGTTTCTCACATTTATCAAAGACAATTTCCCTAAATCTAAATTACTTACACCACAAAGGCATTCATCTCATTAGATTGATACTTTTCAATATTCCATAAAATGAACTGAATGAACATAAGATCACATCACTAAAAATGTGGTTAAAATATCCCTAAGCCATATTTGCACAGGGCAAGAACAATCAAATTAAATTCATTTCGACATATAAATATTGAAACAAAAATGTCAGTTCGTGTTACTGATAAAAATAAACTTTTACGGAACCTTAGTTCTTGCTTACTACTCAGCACGGAAACGTCACCTGGGTCGAATACAACCAACAATTCTTAGCGCTTAGTAAAACTTAAATACATTCTACTTAAATGAGAATTTCATGAGACTTGTTTCTCTAATAAACGACCCATTGGCCAAATAGGTCCTTTCTTATCAATTGTTGTTAGTATTTAAGGTAATAACTCATTTCAGCTTAGTCATTTACTTGAACATTTCATAAAATAATAATGGTGGAATGAGTATCTACCTAGTTTAAGAATATAAGTATTACTTAGCGCTAAGTATAGTTGGTGGAATTCGAACCGGATCATACTGCATATCATTTTTTGTATATGTGTTTGATAGGATGAAATGAACAACCGACATTTATTTTAGACTATGTGACTGAACGTACTATTGCATTTATGTTTGTTTGTTTGTTTGTTGGGTTTAACGTCCCACCGACAGTATTTCAATATTTGGAGACGATGTCTACTTGAGACAGGTATAGTGCTGTCACACTGCAGTATCATGCCGTAGACATGAGGCATGATACCACACACAGTCACATTGTCCTGAAACCGGGTCATCCAGTCCTAGCAATACTCTTATTTGCTGAGCTTCAAGAACCATTTTCCCAATCGACGTAAAATAAATAGGTTTCAATTTACCCTAGACAGGTTATTGAACGATTAATTCTCGAAGTAAGTCACCGACATTGCCTTCAGATGTGATAAAGGAAGACGCTTGTCGGCGTTTATTGGCCTTAGCAAGCCGTTCAGCTGACAAAACTATCATCCTTTGTCTCCCTCAACCATGTACATGGCATTTTTATGACAGCCTCTCCGGAGATTGAAACTTGATATCACCAAGACATCGCGTAAATAGAGAACAAGACTAACTTTGAAGCAAAGCATCAAAGACGCCACGCATGTTTTTGAAGCACGGTTTAAATAAAGCAAAGCCATACAGAAAAGGTTCAAGAACAACATCAAAAAAAACAACAACAACTACTAATATCTATTTATCAAAATATTCAGAAATATAGAACAAAAACATACTTTAATCATAGTAGACACATTATGTGATGATGATTTGAGATGCCATAAATTAATTACTGTGAAGTCCTTTATTTGCTTTGTCATAAAATTGTCATAAAATTTCGTGGAATTCGTGATTTAATCAATTTCGTTGGTACATATATCCGTGGAACCATGTACTAGAAAACATGAGGTCTTAAAATAAACAGTTTTCGTGGGGACAAATATTCGTGGATAAAGTCATCCACGAATCAATGAAAATAAGCCCCCCACGAAAATAAATGATTCAGCCTACAGTATCTATAGATCAATGAAGATACATTTTTCAACAGGAAATACCTTTTTTATATAATTATTGGAATAGTTAGTGTCTGCAAGATGCATGAAATTTCCAGACCGTAAGCTACTAAGGCGGAATTAATGTCAATGTAAAAAAAAACATCATCATCATTATCAGCAACAGCAGCAGCAACAACAAGGACAATGATGAAAAAACAATTCAGCACAGATAAGTTTTTATTTGGTAAGGGATTTAGGTAAAGGTACCGGTATTAATTAACAATCTTCCCAATAGTTGTTACTTCCCTTGATAACGTAGCTTGGCGTAGGAGTATGGCGTTCTTTTTGTGTTGATGATATGTGTAAAAATTATATATATGTTTACAAGGCTTTACAACATAAGCTATGTAATGTTTAGTTAAATTTACCAATTTCAATCACTGTACATACTGAGACCGCATATTGGACCTGGGACCGTACATTAAACATGTCAGTAACAGCCATATGTATAGTGTTTGTGTGTTTTTACACTTTCTACATTATGCTGTAATACTCATTTTTAAACTGCTGTTTTATTAATTTTTAAGTTGACGGTTTGTATCCAAAATCTGAATATCTTAAGATCCCAAAACATCTTCCAAATGTTGTTTTTTTCCCTGAGCTTTAATGAATCAGGTTGCCTTGCAAGGTCCGTTAACCAAGTTTTAAAATCCGCTGCCTGCGAGTTTAAAGAGAAGTTAATAGCAACACATTATTTGTGTCCAGTTTCTTTATGATAACGATAGAAGACTTGCATATTTTGAATCTGGATTTTTTTTTTCATCAGTAAATGCAAGTTATTGATTTATGAAGTTTTTTTTAACATATTACACGTTTCTATTTTACGATAATAACAGTGGTTGCTCCCTGGTTTGAATATGCGGCTCCATTGGAAAAATAAAACACTATAAAAACTATTCCATACTGACGCCGCCACGCGGCGTCAACAAAATCTGTGTACAGTATTCACCCTTTTTGTTTGTAATTAAAGTAGCAAGAAAATTGAATTGCCACTACAAATATTTAAATAATTTAGTTAAATTACCATTGTCAGGATGTTTTCATACAAATTTCAAACATATTCTGAATCATGCAGCACCCACTCTCTAACTCTCTATAGGATACTTGACATGAAATATGGATTTTCAATTTTGACTTTTGTTTCCATTAATATTAAAATTGTACAATTATATATATAATATTTGATGAGATACCTGTACTTGTGTAAGTCAATTTCTGATTTTGAGCAGGGTCTCTACAAATAAATATACATGTAGTACTGAAAGACGCTGTTCTGAGTCATTATACCCAAAGGTGAACCATTGCCATTTTTCAAATTAATTGCTGGAATGGACTTTGACCAAAGACTGAACACTATTTTCTGCATTTGGATGTTTAATGCATGAGCTTCAGCTAGTTTCGATGAAATGACATTGTACTTTCATGTCATAGCGTACATTATTCGCATGGGGGACACATGTCCGCCTAACTGCACATAATGACGTTTTAAATCTCCTTTCATCTGCATTACATGGAAATATATGTGTGCTTACGTTATGAATAATTAAAGATCATGCTTGACAGTTTCACAGAAAACAGTGCAATTAGGAAGATTGCAAGACATAACCGATGCTTTGCGTTCTCATTAGGCTGATATTAAGTAAATGTGTATTATGTGTTTTGTTGTTGATGTTGTTTTGCAATCCATCGACAATATGTCTGTAAACTAGAACAAGAGGCTTTGTAAGAACGCACTTAGCGATCCGGCCCCAAATTGCGGTCGATTTAACGCGCTTCAGGGTCAGCTTTGAAAATGGACCTCAAAGTGCGTTGATGTGTCACATACTAATGCACGGTACAACCTTGACTGGTAAATGATAGACCGATACAAATATTTTCATCAATATTATCACCCCTCCTCCATTTCTCATCAGCAGCATCGTTATAATTGTGTTTGACATGGTCAACATCTTCACTATCAGTATTAGCAATGTGTTTTACAGTTGGGCCAATTATTTGTTCCGGCTGTGAAATCCAGAGCCTTTAGAAATAAATGGTACTGGTAGCTGCCATGCTTGGCATGTAATAGGAACTTCAGAAGTGGTCTGCCCAATGTCAGGATAACGTGACAGGTCGTGGTACACGTATCATGCGTCATGTCAACGGCGTGAAACTACAATGCGGCAGTATTATATCTGTCTCAAGTATAGACATAGTCTCAACATGACTAACAAACTGTCGACGGGGCCATTAACCCATAAAAACAACGTTAACACCATTGTTATTCGTCTTCATACTAATTATATATTAAGCATCAATTTGGCTAAATTGTTGTGGCGATTCCAATAGTAAAAAAGGTCACTTTCCAATTGCTATAATCAAAGATGAAAATAATATTGCTTTTAGCTATTTAATGTATAAAGGCGTTACCATTTGCATGAGAGTCCGTCGCAAACGATGGCGCCTTACTTGTGGCATCTTTGGAATTCATTTGAAGATTTTATACTATTTTATATGCAATAGAATATTTAAAACAAAAAGAAAAGTAGAAAGGGGATACGAAATGCTAATAGTATATGATAAACATTGTATTATCATAGGTACTACTTATCTAGACGAAAACCATTCCGAGTATAATGTTTTATAGGGAAATGAAGTAGCTGCGCATACAGCTTTGTTAGTGTGACAAAAACGTTTGCTTTATGAACGTCCTCATTATCTTTAGGCCAGAGCGATAAAAGTGATAATGTAATCAAATAATTGAGTTAGAATGAAGCCTTTTTAAGTCTACACCTAAGAAATTGAATGTTTGTCGAGAAACAGCGCAATTTACGATAGGCTGGCATATTCAACAGGATACTACTCGTTCAAAACGGACAGCTTTCTAGTTAATCGGAATGGGACATCACATAGTAAACTTTGAATTTTTACATTTTTCAGGATATAGATAAAATAGGAAATATATTAAGTTTCAAATCAGATATGCGGCATTGATTGGGATTGAAATAATGGAGAACGTAGAAGGGTTACATGATGTACGAATCAATATTTGTGTAGATAATCTTAGACGGTCAAAATAATCGTAGTTAAAAAGCGGTCCCTCCACTGAAATCAGCGGAGTAAACATCATTCTAATAAAGCGAAACGTATTTTAGTGAAAAAGACTATACTATACTGCAAGTATTTATAAAGTTCGGCCCGAAACAATTCTCAATGCGCATCAAAGATAACTGTTTTGATAAATAACTTAATATTGATCAAGAAACTGTAATTCAGTCATAATACTTTATTTACATGTCGTGAATACGAACGTATGTGTCATCTAGTAGCCATCTCAACAAACAATGGTGCATTTTCTGTGAGTACCAATGGAAATCGTTATTACTCATTCGCACTGTCTTACGCCATCATCTCTAAGAAGGTCAAAGGTGCGGTTTAGACAGTTACGCCGAATATAGATGTATTATATAATTTATTATTATTGATTGCAAATAGCATATTGACAGGTACGAGTATAACAGTTGTTTACAATTGAAACGATATCTTATACTTTATTATATTATACATACGAGCATTCTCAAATATAAAGTTTTCTTCGATAATTCCAAACTTATTTTGTTTATGTTTCTTAGGAATTAGAAAACAAAATATATATTTACAGATTTTTTTTCTTCCCTCAAATGAAATTTTCATTTTTTCTCTATTGTTTATAAGAAGCCAGACGTAGAAAAAAAACAAAAAAAAACAAAAAAACAAAAACAAACAGCAACTCAATTATATGATTCAAGTTAATCGATATAAAAAATTATGATTTTGATATTTCGAAGAAATTGTTGAAATTGAGAAAAGGGATATAATTGCTTCGGAGATTTGCGTTAAAAATACTTATAGTTTGTCGAAGATTAAAATTGTACACAATGTAAACAGTTAAACCTGTATTAGAGGCCACCTATACTGAACTTCATTTAGCGGTCACCTCTGTTCAGTGGCCACTTTTTGCGAGTTCCGTCACTGACCGCTTAAACGAGCCAATAGATGTATAATGATATTTTATCTAATGGGCTTCAATATTATATCAATTTTAAACATCTCGTCTGGTTATAGACATTATTCTCCGAAACAAATAACTTAGTATTAAAATGCAAAATACATATATATTTTATATACATCTTTTCTATTAAATAGATTTCAAATTATATAAAGACGAATTATGAACAGAACATACATTTTTTATATATGAAAAACAAAAACACGACAAAAACAACAACAAAAATAAATTAAAAACAAACAAACAAACAAACAATATTTCATTTTAGTGTTCATAACCAAATTCATTCGTTTTTTGTTATAAGTTCTGTAACATAAATTTTGTTTTTGTAAGCCATTCAATAAATTCAGTCTGAAATATCGTAAGATTACGAGTAAACCGATCACTTTCCAAACAATGAATGTCATATTCACTTGTCAGCAGTAAGTGAAAAAAAAGTTAATTTACGTCAGACATGTGTCAACTTTTATAATCAGAAACGCGATTACATCTAAATAGACATTATGTTGACTGCATACAATACGCCCACACTGAAACATTTAAGATTTAAGTATGCAATATTGAATAGGCCACACTTATCCTTTGCATCGCTTACATTTGATAACATAATTTGTTTTGTTGACGTCGTAAATATCAATACATTTCCAGACGACAGTTATATCGATATACATCTAGAGCGATTTAAAAAAAGCGGGAGTAACATTATTCTTACTTGCACTTGATAGTTAAAGGCCCGGTCACACAGCCCTCCACGGGCGTGAATCACGGCCAAAAATTTCTGCCCGTGAAGCAGACGCTGTTGGACGCTTTGAGGTCGCGATAAAGACGCGATACAGCCGTACTTTACCCGTCGTTACACGCGGTAAGAAATTCACACGCGGTTGGCCGCGCGAAAAAAGTTTTGGGCTGCCCAAAAATTTAGACCGCGGGAAATCGCGGGCGGTACACGTGGTACACACGCGGTAAAGACGCGGTACAGACGCGGAACGAACTTGCTAGGACGTGCTACGGCCGCGGTTAAGACGTGGTTACACGCGGTAGGACGCGAAATTTTAACGGGTAATCGCGGGTGGAGCACGGTCATAGCACGTTTGTTTCGCGTCTGTACCGTGTTTTTATCACGTGCATTAGCGTGTGTACCGCGTGTAAGCACGGACAAACGCCGCGTAAACAGCGCGCCCCAATACCGGCCTAATCACGTTCAATTGCGTCTTGTACACGTCCCAAATACGATTGTCCACGGCCTAATCGCGTCCGTACAACGTCTGATTTTAGGTATATAAAAAGCGCGATTTGCCGAGCATTCTCGGAACTTCGGCAGCAGAGTGGACGACAGCTTGCACCTCCACTGTGACTCCTGCCTTGGGCTTCTTGGCGGCCTCCACTGGCACTGGGCTGCCTTCATCTGCTGCCTTCGCCCTCGGCTTCTTGCTCGCACGCTCTTCTTCTTCTTGCCGGGGAACTCGACTGGGCTTCTTCTTCGGTGCCATAGCTTGATCTTCACGGGACTGTGTCTTGAGCGGTTATGATTTCTACAGCCCGGTTCGGCTGCTTTATTATACCCGTGGTAGGCCGCGGTACCGCCGCGCTTCACCCGCGATAAGGACGCGGAACAGTCGCCGGCGTCTGTTCCGCGGGCATACCACGGGTAAACCGCGGGTAAGCCAATTTTGCACATTTTCCACCACGGGCAACCGCTGGCAAAAAAAAATCGCGAAATTTTACCCGCGATACAGACGCGAAAGGCTGTGTGACCGGGCCTTAAAGTCATAAAACGTTCCAACACGATAAAAACAAGAGCTGTCCGTAAGACAGCGCGCTCGATTGTTTTAGTGCTTAATCAAATAAAAATATATAAATAATAAAAAAAAGTAAGTCGATTCCAACTGATGGCTCATTTTCCGATTGGAACGGTGTGATCTAGCCTATTCTTAAAAAGTCACTGTGCGTGAGGGGGTGGGGTAGAGAGTCAGGATTAATAAAAAATGTGTGGGTGTGTGTGTGTGTGTGTGTGTGTTGTGTGTGTGTGTGTGTGTGTGATACACATTTAAGTCCAAACAATTGAGCACCATTTGATATTATTAAAATTATTTAGGTTTGAGATGTGTCTTCTGAATATATGATCTATATCTTAATCTAAATCTACTACTAAAAGAACAGCTGATTCCTTTGTTAGGATTTGGCACCGTTACGAAAAAAAAACTATGTAAATAGAGTATCACGGTTTTTTTTAGTAACCATTCAGCAGTTATGGTATTTGTGTTTGAAAATAAAAACAATAACAACGTTTGCGAGAATTTATGTTGATCCACCGTTCGATAAACCTAAAAAGTAACAATTCTGTGGAACACCGTACGGTGGGTTCTACGTTTTGTCAAAAAATACGCCCAGATTTCTGGTGAACCTCGATATGCATCGCAGCCACGTTACACGATTGTAACAAAGTACATAATGGTATTGTATCTCTATTTTTACTTCAAGACTTCTAATATTAATATTTGAGAGTTATCCGATTTATCTTTCGATCGGAAGGAAGACGCTGTAATCTTGCGCTCGCTACGATGACAGCATAAGGTGCACGTGGAAAGCATGGTATATGGTCCTAAAGAAGACAACTTCATAGATGTGTACAGTAATAAGGATGAATCTTAACGTAATACATACCTGGTAAGCACCAAAGTATAGTCTTAGATTTGTAATCTTTTTTTTTTCTTTTGTCGTACAAGCTGTATACAATGGATTTTGACCACTGGGTTAACCCCTCCTGGAACTACCGTAATAATATAAATTATGCTGAGCGCCAAGCATGGGACCTGTACCAGTACCATTTTGACGACTTGGGTATGTCGCGGCCTGGGATCGAACTGATACATTATTGAAAGTATCGATAAAAGTAATATTCAACATCTTATACATGCAAACAAACTCCGCGCACCGGTCACGTCACGCTACGCTACTTTAACCACTGCCACCACACAAGTCACGTGATGATAGTTGAAACCATGTGACCAACACTCATAATTTTATAAATTAATGTTATTTGATTTTATTTTTACATTATATATAATGAAATCTGATATGGTGTATTAAAAACTAAAGTTAAAAGTGAAATAAGTAAATCCGGCCTATATCAGCCGAATCTACTTGTGGTGGCAGTGGTTATCGACAACAACGGGGGGGGGGGGGTAACTACTGCGATAAAGTTTTACATGGTCAAATATATAACCATTATAACATACCGAATTATGGTTATTCTCGTGAATGCAGTTGTACCCCATTTTAGGGGCGTATGACACGACGAAATGTTCGCAGGCCTTAGAATAAGTACAAAAAGCTTCACTTCCTTCCTTAGAGAACATATTTAAATTCCTTTGAAATGGATTATAAGGAAACAAGTTTCATTTTTAATTTTAACATTTTAATGTGTTTTATTTTATTTTTCATTTTCTGACTTGATGATTTATTCCAAGTATGAAGGACTATAAGACCGACTTAAATTCAAACGGCCTTGAATAATCAATTTGTATTAACCTTCACACATGGACAGACGATTTAATTAAATAAATGCACGTGTTTACTTTATTGGGTAGTCAGACAGTGTGGCCTGTTCCGTTTCATGTAATCTAGGGAATAAACCATGTTTTAATTTAGTCGACTGGTGTCTTGAATAATAAACATGCAGACGTCTAGAAAACAGTTTGTAATCTTGAAGATTTTAAACACTCCATTAACCTGATTCGTCCGCAAACAAGAAACAATAAAACAGAATTTGAAATTTCATCTTCAAGGATCTGAGACAGTATTTTTTTTATCTTACGTGTCTAACTGAATGAAATGACGCAAACACAATTCGACATTCAGAGTCACATGTGCTCGCGTGAGAGGAAGGAAATAAAACTTTGGAATACATGGTATATAGGCAAGCAGTAATTGGGAATATGATCGGCAAAATTTGCAAATCAACTTGTATAGCCCGAATGTGTGTGTGTTGTTTTTATTTGCCCACCCGAGATCTGTGATCGGGGACATATTGTTTTTGCCCTGTCTGTTTGTTTATTGGTTTGTTTGTTCGTTTGTTGGTTTGTCAGCAATTTAACATTGTCCGTAACTTGAAAAATATAAAAGGTATGGACTTCAAACTTCATATACTACTACATGAATTAAAGTATTGTTTCGACACTTAAACTATAAATAGATGGTGAGATTGGGATGTGCAATAACCAAAAAACACACAACTCTTCCTTGATTACTTTTTTAATTATCTCCCATTTTTTTAAAAAATTTTTTTTGCTGATATTAAATCACAGTGATTTTCATCATACATCAGTAACTGTTAAAGTAAAAAAATATGCTTAGAAAACATTTCCAGTTGAAGTAAAATCAAATGTCTCTCTGAATGTACGTATAAATAACAATCGAACATAAGATGAGACAAAGACTCTTTGAGCGATCATATGGCAGGTGTCAAGGTATTTAATTAAAAATTACCTGCACCAGACTCTTATAAGGTAACAATTAAACATAAAATTTATTCATTTTTTTTTTTCATCTGCAGCTCCCAATTATAAAAAAAATAAAAAATAAGAGTGGCCTTACAGCTATGCAATAGAGAATATTTGTTTGTTTTGAGTGGACAATCGATAGAGGACGTTGTTTGTTTTGAGAGGGCAATCGATTGAGGATAATTGTTTGTTTTAAGTGGAAAACCAATAGATGATATTTGTTTCTTTTAAATGGATAATCGATAGAGGATGTTGTTTGTTTTGAGTCGACAATCGATAGATAATATGTGTTGGTTTTGAGTGGACACTCGATTGAGGACATTTGTTTGCTTTTGTTTGCTTTGAGTGGACAATCCATTGAGGATGTTTTTGTTGTTGTTGTTGTTGTTTTGTTGTCGTTTTGAGTGGACAATCTATAAAGGATGTTTGTTTGTTTTGAGTGGACAATCGATTGAAGCTTTTTTTTTTTTGGGGTTTTTTTTTGAGTGGATATAGAATATATCTCATCGAGAATCACAATAATTTTAATATTGTTTGTATTGTTTCACTTAGAGATGAGACAAATTCCATACCTACTCAGAATAGTTTCCTATCAAATGCATACTGGTTAACGTTTACGTCAGCGTTTTTAAATGCAAAATGGTATATCAGCATACACATCAGCATATCAAAAGTCCATTGTTAAAATTAATTTTAATATAATTCGTTAGGAGTTTAAGTCTGAAAGGCATATGCTTCGAATAATTTTGATGCAAATCGAGGATATATTTGACATACAATGTCACCCCTTACTTTAATAGAATCTTCTCGGCGAATATATATTTCTTAACTTTCTTCAAGACAGCTGATTGACGAATATTGTGAGTCGATGAGATGTATTCGAAATAATTGTGTTAATTCAAAGTGTCTCCATACAACCTACCGCAGAACTGTTAATTTACAATGCAGATCTGTTGAGCAACTACAACTATTCACTTTCCTATACAACCTATCCGTTTTTATATGTGTATGTCTGTCATTACAATGGCGCACACGAGCTTTCATTACTTAAGATTGATTGACTTTACATCTCTCTTGTCCATGAGGCATATTTGTTTAGATACATCAATATTAATGTGTTTAATATCATAAAAAAAACATATTTGAGGAAAAACAGATGTGTTCGAAAACCACACTTCGCCGTTCGAAACAAGCACCTATTGGCACCACGTCGGTAGGTTATATGTCAAATAATTGAACTCAGTTTAAAAACATTTATAAGTGTTGTAAGTATGTCATATATCGAGTTGTTATTTCATATGATTAAAAAGAAACTCATGAAAAAAAAAAAGGAAATTATAAAAAAAGTAAAGTAAAATACTTAAAACAGTTGGACCGAGTTATGGTTCTTGGTCACTGCAGCTCTGCTAATTGTCATCAAATTAATTATGAAGTTTCAGGATAATCTCTTGAATAGTTTTCAAGTATATATTAAATGGGCTATGGTCTGGACAGATATTTATTATGAAATTAAAGCAGCTCGTTCAGAGATGATCGTTAGAAAGTTAAAAAAATCTACTGACCCTTGTTAATATTGGTGATGTTTTTGTTTCCTGACAAATAAACTCGGAATGTGTAGGTCACATTACACAGAAAAACGTTATTTTCGTAAATGCAACTTTGACGAAATCGGTTAAATTTAGAATACGATATATCCGAAGGACACGTTACGTAACATGGCGACGGTTCGGGGTAGAATTTCGTAAGTCCATCCTATGAAGTTAGCGCATGCGAGAAAAGTGAATGTATGTTTTATTTGTATGTGACGGTTTTGCCTGTGCATCTTTTACGATCATGGATGAATGCATTGGGTGACCATGCGTCTGTAGGTGGGTGTTGATAGACGTTATACACACATTTAGTTAAATTCAAATTCCTAGTCAATAACCATTTGTGGACAAGTAAGTAAAGGGAGATAATTCGAAAATTGGTCAAAGTAGAGTAATAGTTCTTTATCACTTCTAGTCGCAATCTATTCACATATGAAGTTTCAATAGCTTTGTCAAGCTCTCAAGTTATGGCCAATATATCAATTTTTGACGTTGCTGACAAACCATCCAACCAACAAACAAACAGGGCAAAAACAATATGTACCCTCCCCCACCCCTACCGATCACAGATCTCGGGGGCATAAAACTGTTAATACCCATCATTGTTTAATATTTGATAATGTAAAAATATTGATTTGAAATGGCACAACCCATAACTTCACCATTTGTACTTTGTACAGTTGTAATAAACACACTCCATCGGTTCTGACCCCACTTCAAAGAATTCACTTTTTGCACTCACTCACAATTTAAACGCTTTCACTTGGTATGTGAGAGCATTTCTAAAGATTACAAATTGTTAACAAAACAACTCAAGGGCGAAACAACAGTTGTACTGGGCAAGACAAGCACATTAAATGCCGCAATTTAAACTGCCAGTGCATTTCAGGGCATCAATAATAAATGTTGTCCATCTGTGATCATCACGGTTGAAGTGGGAGTGTGTCTGCTTCAAAGTTCATTCGTCGATCATTTAATTTTGTTTGTTGAACACAAAAAGCATTTCTCCTTTCACAGAACGTAGCTTGTTTTTTTTGTATTGAATAAGACCAAGGAGGCCACAGTATGATAACTCAAATCCTTTGTTTGATTGTTTATTACATTTAGGTAGCCCCCTTGTCAAGATATGACAAAATTAGTAAAGATTTACTGGAAAAAGCAGTAGATGTCGTATCATCACGCCTAGTCACACTATTTTGGAACCGAACCTAACCGTTTTAGAACTTCTTTCAAAAGCGGAGCCCAAAGCAAATGACATATATTGATATCATTTTTATATAACGTTTTCAAGGTAAAGTTAACAAATGTATTTTTATTTTCCATTTTCCAAAGATTTTAATTAGAAAGGTTATATTTCTTCCTTAATGGTCTGAGCCTATGCTTTTGTCATGATAACATTTGGGGAACGTATCTTTGTTAATGTTCATATAAATCACCGACGTGTCTCATTAGCAACCTCTTATGAGCTTCAACTTTGTATGGCGTGATGGTTACTTATGAAACGCCATAGCTGCCTCTTGTATATATGTACTTTGTAAATGGTGAAGACGTTTTGAAATATGGTGTTGTGGTTTTGATAACTGTAAGACTTTAATAAAGACCTGTTTTGATAAAGGTTCTGTGTTTTGATCAAATGGTTAGTCGTATTGATAAGGGATAACTGTGGTTTTGATAAATGGTTAAATCATTATGATATATGGTTAAGTCGTTTTGATATATGGTTAAATCATTATGATATATGGTTAAGTCGTTTTGATAAATGGTTAAATCATTATGATATATGGTTAAGTCGTTTTGATATATAGTTAAATCATTATGATATATGGTTAAGTCGTTTTGATAAATGGTTAAATCATTATGATATATGGTTAAATCGTTTTGATATATGGTTAAATCATTGATATATAATTAAGTCGTTTTGATAAGTGGTTAAGTCGTTTTGATATATGGTTTTGTGGTGATGTTTTGATTATTATTCATCCAATTTATAACATTTGGCCTCCAACCGCTCTACTGTACTGAATGGCGCTTTAAAGCTCCTTTCGTCTGCACAATATTATGGTAATATATGTGCGAATATACAACTGCTGTTGATGTTGTTTAGCAACGACCAACGTTCCAATCTGCTCATACGACATCACGCTATCGACATTTTATACCAGATTCCATATACATTGACATCGAACAAAAGGCTTTTCTATGACAACATATTGAAGATGTTTAGCACTAGTTAACAGATAAAATGACATCGAGCAGCCAGTCATACATGTAGAATCCTTATTCATACTGATCGTCAAGCAAGTTTTTTTTCTGCTGCAAATTGTAACGGTTTTAAAATATTGTGACTCAGTATCAAAACTTGAACCCAGCATAACATATGTAACTGTTTTATGGATGACCATGAGTGTTATGAACTATATCTTACCTCCTTCAAAATTGCCGCAATCTGATTGGTCAATACCGGTCACGTGATCGTGAGGATATTTTTTCCATTAACATCTCCTTGTCATTTACATTCGCCCCTTGTTACTATAGTGTTCTCATAAACTGCCGACCTATTTTTGTTTCATGCTTCGGTGGTTCTAGCTGGATGCCTTCGTGCATTCGGGGTCTTCCTCCATCTGTAATAAGCTGGACGTCGCTGTAACTCAAATAGTCAAGTCAAGTCTAGAACATATTGTTTTGGAGTTAAGTTTGATGTTTTTCATGTTTGGGTTCATACACCTCATATAATGTCTTACCCCACTCGATCCTCGCTCTCGTATAGGTATGCAATTACAGGGGGTGTCTGAACCCATATATCACAGCTACAAACAGTGAAACTTGTAATATTTTCTCAATATTTTTTTTTTGTACATTTCTGTTACCCGGAATGAGTAAAATTAGTAACAAAAATGTGAAAAGTGCGAATACTTAGAAATACGGCGAATACTAAAATTATTTCGTTTTACATTAATAATTTGCTAATGTCGATCTGACTTAGTTTCTTACATTTTTCTTACATTTTTTGTAGCTTGATTTTAGATCCAAATTTTTCAAATAATAAATAAATTACTGCCCCCTTCAGTACATTTAGACATGTACAAGGGCAAAACACCCCCTGTTTTAATAATGCGTCAATTACTAGATATCAAGGCAAACATAGACCACAAATGAAACTTTCAAGTATAAAATGTAAACCATAAAATATAAACCACAAAATGTAAACCATAAGATTTAAACCATGAAATGTAAACCATGAAATGTAAATCTCAAAATATAAACCATAAAATGTAAACCATAATATTTAAACCATGAAATAAATCACAAAATATAAACCACAAAATGTAAACCATAAGATTTAAACCATAAATAGAAATCACAAAATATAAACCACAAAATGTAAACCATAAGATTTAAACCATAAAATATAAACCACAAAATGTAAACCATAAAATTTAAACCATAAGATTTAAACCATAAAATATAAACCATAAAATATAAACCACAAAATGTAAACCACAAAATGTAAACCATAAAATGTAAACCACAAAATGTAAACCATAAAACATGCAAAATATTTAACCATAGAATATGCAATTACTTGAATATGCAAGAAGGAGAAATAAATAAAGAATGAAAGATGTGGAATTACTCAATTCAAAAAGATCATCTATATATGCTGATACTCTATAAAATTCAGGTAGCCACATATCTAAAAGAGGATCATTTCGACAGTTAGTTAAAAAACATAGATACACTGTAATACACCTAAATCACGAATTAATGTAAAAACGACGCGACTGTGTTTGGGATAACAAAGCGGTGTGATCTATTTACATCACCAATATTCCTAGACAAGGGTGATATAAATGATAATGAAATCAAATTATCAGATCAGAATGAAATCTTTTTGAATCTACAACAGAGAAGCTAAAAGTGTGTCCAGAAATTCCAATACAATGCAATACAATCATTATTTTCTAGAGAATATTACATAGCGGTTGCTTTTCTTACGAATACAATACAATGCAACACAATTATTATTTTCTAGAGAATATTACATAGCGGTTGCTTTTCTTACGAATACAATACAATGCAACACAATTATTTATTACATAGAGGTTGCTTGTCTTTCGATTATCACAATTTAAACATGTTGATACTTGTGAATGTTTGAGAGTAAGTATTTTTATGCTTAATAAATTAAAGTCATTCCTTTAAATCACTGTCACCCAGGAAAAAACATAATGAATATGCTTGTTTGTATTTAGTTTGATATTTGCAGAGTAATTATATATACAAATGTATTTGAAATCGTATGATATACATGTATGCGCAGATATTATATTTAAGTAAGGCTTTAAATTAATTTTTGCATATTTTGAACGTGAAACTTGGGAAAATTCAGCTAACGAAAATATGCACATATAGTTGAAACTCTAGTGATAATAAAGTATAAAATATGAATAGATTTAAATATATCTGTGTACGTATAAATTCATTTATAAGATTTAAAAAAATCTTTCGGAAATTGAAGTCTGCTCAATGGTTATTTTGTTTAACTTTAATGTTCTACAGCATGGGATTAATGATAATTATTGTAGAAAGAGGGTGAAATGTGCTTTAATATTGTTTAATCCAATTATTGGCATAATTTTAGATATTTCAGATATATAATATATATCATATAATAAAAATGCAAAGTACCCAACTTTGTTTACATTTGGTTGTTCTTTTACACCGGATTTGAAGTACTGGAATTTAAAATACAAAAGAAAGAAAATGGAAACACCTTATTCAAGTTCATATCAACTCATTTCAATGTTTCCAGGGAATTTAAAAAAAATAGTCATGATGGACATAGAACGGTTATATAATGTAAAACGGCCCCTCCCTCCATTGCTCTCGGCGGAGTAAAAATTATTAGTCCGCCGGGGACGGTGAAACATACTATAAAATACTGCAGATGTTAATAATGTTCGGCTCTAAACAGGTCTCGAAGAGAAATGTTTTGATTAAAAAAACTATACATTTATGAAGGACTATGAACTATCATTCGGCCCGAATACTTTATCAATATGTCCTGAATACGACTTTCAGCTGGTTGTCAATCATCTCAACGAAGAATTGCGTGTAACCTTGTTTCTCTTAGTGTACTAGGCATTTTCTACCAATGAAAATCGCCCAAATTTTTATTTGCGTCATCAAACGTAAACAGGACAGCTACGCCAAGACATGTTCAGAGATAACAAGCTTTTTTTAGTTACAAGTTTATTTTTGTAACAGTTGAATATATATTCTGCCTTTCAAAACACACACCAACTTCATCGGTCGTGAAAGTAATCCGGTTGCTTTCCAAACAATGAATGTTATATTCACTTGACACAATAAGTGAAAATAGGAAACTGACGTTGGGAAAATGTCAACTGGTACATAATCAGAAATACGATAATATCCATAACAATATCACTGTTCTATCATTATGTGGACAACATACTATGCGTCCATACACCGTACTAACATTTATTAGAAGTCTGAAGCACTACATGTATTTATGAAATTGTATATTGCTTACTTATCCATTGCATCGCTGACATTTGATTATATAATGAATTGCTTGCAGACGTCGTAAAAACCAACAGCGGAAGAAAATAAACTCCTACTTGCACAGTATAATTTGGACCAATATCCATTAATAACCTAGATTTTACCGTCCAGAGTGGCCGAGAGTTTTAGAGCTTCCGCCCCGGAAAGAAGTCGTTAGGCTACTCCCAGATTACCCCCCACACACCCCAACGGTTAGTATGGTACTTTTCACAGTTGCCAAACATATCCTGTTGGACCCAGCCCAGACAGAAATAATATAAAATTTTGAATTTCTATAGGTTAAGTAAAACACAGTAATGCGTAGAAGTAACAGAAAATCAAGGCGCTGATAGCACTGAGAGAACATGTTTTTTATTGTGATGTCGCATTTTTAGCGTATCAAAGTAAAGGACCAGTCTCTATAAGGCCTGTTTTCTGGCCACTACGGATGAATGTTAATTATCTTGAGAGAATAATGCCGAATATGTTAAAATAAACATATTTTAGGGGCAGATAACTCTGAAGATACTTTTTGTAAAAACAAAATCGTCATAATTATGTAACAATTGTGTTTACTATATAAATGCCAAATATCTTTTGAATCAGTTGAAACATAAAGATATGTTGTGTTTGTTCACAAAGTCGGAGAATAAAAAAGGAAAAAAAAACAAAACAAAAAAAATTGCCAACCAGCAATATATTGGCATCATCTTTTATCTCTATACATGTTTAAAGTCACTATAATTATTAGCTTCTAATTTGGAGTTGCAATAAAAAAAAAAGCGCCATTTATATGACGGGACCCTCAACAATGTGAAATTACCCCACCCACTTTATTCATGAACGCAACCTACGGCACTTAACTGATTAGAGAAATATTTCAGCGCATGATAGTCAATACAAAGTGGCATAAATTGGCAAAGTTTGAAAAAAAAATCTGCAGCGGTCAGATAACAGGCCTTATAGGGACTGGTCCTTTAATAAACGATGATCAAATTTTCAAACGAGCCAATAAACCCAATGTTATAAACCCGCTGTAACCTTCGTTAAAAGTAAAGATGAACACATCATTTGGCCCAGTGTCCGCTAACAACAAGCATACCTCCACTCTTATTCTCCCTTTTTCTCTTGCATACAGTTTAAAGGATTATATAAATACATGTATGTGAAAGCAAATCTAAAACAACAAACTTATTACCATTATTTAAGGTATGATTTTTTTTATTTCGAATGTTTATACCCATGTCCTTACTAAAGATGAATTAATGATATTCGATATCACAAAATATATGTATCTAAATGCAAAAACATTAATAAAACTATTGTAAAAAAATGTTTTCCCGCTGAGACTCGAACCCACACCTCTTTCAAACGCCATTTGCTTGGCGAACAGCCTAACCACAGCACCATTGGCAAACGCATGAAATTTTATTCATATATCGCTGGTTCAAAATATCTCCGAATGAAGTGCGATTTTTTCCCTTGCGTATTTTCTTTTTTTTCATTCCAGTTTGTTAAACACGTTATCTCCAGCAACGACTATCAACACATTTTAATTCAGTTTCGACTTCCATAACGCAGTCGTACTGAAATAAACATGAAAATTATCCCCATTAGTGATAAGACAGAAAACAAAATTTCGAACTTTTTCTCCGCGTAAAAAAAAAAAAAGTTTTAAACAGTTTAATGTAAAGTTTAGGAATGTAGTGTATCTTAAAAAAAATGGTACCTTCTGTTTTAAATTCAGGCATTTAAAGTTTTAAGAAGTTTATAACAGAATCGTATGAAACATTTACATCTCTAGGTAATTAACATCATAATGTTCATAATTGAACAAAGCGGTGTTTTGTGAAAAAGTCTTTTTCTTTTACAGATTAAATTGACGTGAGGCTGACCAGCATTGTTTAGAAATAAAATCCCCATCAGTAATCATTTCAGATATCAGAACCATGGCAGTTACGAAATTAGGCACCAATAAATTCAGCTACACGCATATTTATCTTTATTTACTAGTATTAATAATAGAGCCGTGGGAAATGATATTAGACTCGCTCTTGCATTTTCTGAACCTTTCGCTTCATTTTCTCCTCCAATGCCGAGTGGTTCTGGTTGCAGATTGCCTACCATTTAGCCCCACAGCTTTGTGGGTTCGAGTCCCGAGTCCTAGACTAGTCATTCGGATGTTTAATGTGTGGAAGACTAGCGTCCAGTTGACTTCCTAAAGTTCGATGATTCTGTTTATGATTTACTATAAATGAAGAGCAAAATGCGTTACAGTAGTGTTATGGTACATATGGTATATCTAACGTCCATACGAACTACAGCCCCATGCATAAAAAATGCTATAATAATTTCACACTAAAATCATCGAAAAATTAAAACCATATGACATCATTATGATACATATAGAAAAAAATCAGGAATCCTACACCGTTTAAATTTGTAATTTAAAACTGGCAGTATTTTAATTTGGCAGTTTATTGCTTTGGCTTATCCGAGTTTAATGCATTTTTCATCGTTCATTATCCATATTCATTCATTTTTTTCGGTGTTCTATAATATTGAATCCTTAATGCAACTTCCATCAAAGATGTCCAGATGTTCATTTACAGATCTATGAGCGAGTACTTAATGATTTGTCCAGAAAGAATGTCCGTAAGACAGCTCTCTCGGATATTTCACCGCTAACTGCGACTATTCTGCCGCTTGTGTTATTCAAAAAGGGGCAATAATTTGTATTTAATTTCTTTACAAAAAACACCTTACTTGTTTGTTAATGACACCTAATACCTAAGTGAAGTATTGATTAAACAA
>CM037794.1:37313650-37363650 GCA_021229015.1 Solen grandis
GCAAAGCATGTTTCTTTGTCGTAGTAATCCTAGTAAATTGCATGCAAATTCTAAGTTCAAAAGGGGCCACAATATAAAATGAATTTAGGCAAGAGTTATCTAACTTAATGATCTGATACTCGTTAAACACCAATGTTTCAAGTCAATCCCATAACGTATAGCTTATATATATGCAAGACAGTATGTTGCATGTAAAACTTCAACCAAAATTTAAAAAAGGGCCGTAATTTGTTTTTAATTTGGCCGAGAGTTATCTAACTTGTTTGTTTTTATTTCCTTGAAGACCTTAGTGAAGTATTAAGTGAATAAAAGTGCTGACTACTCAGATTATATGCATGATAGTAAATAGCATAAAAAAATCACCAAAGTGCGAAGCCGACGAGTTGGTAGATTAGGTTGACATATTGTTGTTATTATTTCGGGAAGAGTCGAGCTGAAAATAATTATACCTTTTTTCAACATATGGTTTTGGACAATGCTGGAATACTTGACGCCATATTCATGAAACTAAAAGTTATTTGAGAATAACCCGAATTGAATATCGTCAACACGAAACTTTTGTGTAACTAGCCCTTATTGGATGCCTAAAAAATGTTAAAATATATTTAAATGTTTGGACGTCGTCGAAGATTCTACCTTATTGAGTGTGTGTGTTGCTGTTGTCTAATTTGGTATGGATATGACAATCTAATCTTAGGCTGATAGTGAATTTCAGTTTACTGAATTCAGTACTAAAGTATACAATACTCAGAAAATGTAATTTCATTTATATAAATCAATATCCACGCTTAAAGCAATAATAAAGTACCCTATCTGAAAAACAAGGGTCTGACGTTTGCGTTTTCAGGTATCATAAATAGACGTGTATAAACTGATTTAAAAGTGAACTGATTACTTGATTTGAATTTTTGCTGCACGCAACACGTACTTGATTGTGTTCGCTGTGTTTTATCGGTTCCAGTTAATTTGATGTTATCTTCATCGATTTTTGGAGACATAAAATCTAATACATTGTAAATGTTCGATCCGTACTTAGCATTGAAATCTCCCATAGTGCAATATTTAGCAAATCCGCTGCACTTCCTGTTCCCTGCCATCCGCAGTTTTAAAGCTAAACATTTTTTTTTCATGTTTCTTTATTCAAATACACTGGTGCATTTGTATACCGGCTCTTTAAAAATGAATATTATATAAACGACCTTGAATAATTCGTTTTGTATTTAAAGCAGAAAGAGTACATCAAACATTATCAAACAAAAAATCACTTAAACCATCTGTTAAAATAGTATAGTATTATCAAAGAGCTTGATAATTTGTTAAAGATTTTCACAGCAATGGTCTGCAACGTAAGCAAATGGTTGACGACTTGTCTTAGTGGATACCGATCTGTGTTACCAATAAATATCACCAAAACAAACAATTTTTCTTTTTATTAAATGCTTAAAAGCCTATTACTATTTTGTATATTTGTATTCTTGTGTGTATCATGTTAATCATGTTGGCAAAACAATTAAACTAACTTTAAAGGCCAAAAATTACACAGAAAGACGTCAAAATTGGCTGGATTACCTCGCGTGCGTTACGTTATTTATGACGTCATTTCTTGCGTAAAACCCAGCACAATTGACGCTCCGATCAGTTTATAACGTAGGGTCGGGTTCAACTTTCTGATAATTTCACTGTTTTCCTGATGATTTCACTGTTCAAAACAGTGAAATTATCAAGATATAATTCACTTTTATTTCTAGGTAATCCATCGAAAAGCTTTAAATAAATAGTTAACATACACATATGCTCACAACGTGAAACGGCGTTAAAGGAGGACTACAGCGAGCTTTTGGAAGTTATTTTTGTAAGGCCTGGATTAACTGGTCTGCTTCTCAAACTGTTACTATAACTAGACCATTCGTAACCCCTTGTCCCTAGACAGTTTTTAAACTTAAGATACATAAGTTAATTCAACTGTCACCCCTAGAGACGGGAGATATAAAAAATTTCATTGCCAGTTTTATTATTAGCCGGCCTAACCGAAGCCTATGTTGCTTAACCACCAACTGATTTCAATTATGTCTTGGCCTCAGTATATAATAACATTTTATTAATAATAAATCGTTCCCGGTTATGTATTTTACCAACCCGAAGCTGAGTACCAGAACGAAAAGCGCTCGAAATGCCACTTCTGTGGGCTAATTTTGGTTATGTGTTTTTATTACAATCAACGATGAACAAATGTTGTTCAAGTTATATTCAATAAAAGTATGTTCTGTTCTGAGTTTTAATGACAATAAACACAGAGTACAAAAACAAGCAATCAGTTTCTGATTGGATGTTTGTTCTTTCCCAAAGTTCATGTTAACGTTGGGAACCACGGATTCTACGTTTACACAAACCTTTTTTTACGTCGGATATTGTCGACTATCTCCTAAATTCAACATGTCCGTATTTTTACAAGAAAGGGGATCACAAATCCGACTGAATATATGGCCAAAGTATTGAGTGCAGTCATTGGTAGACAGAGGCTAAGAGTTGGTTTATACGATGGGATTTTGATGGCACCGATTGTAGCAACACCATAACACAACTAGATACATAACCATTTTTATGCCACTCACTACGCGTATTATGAATAAAATTAGAATGTTAGAATAGTGACATTATTATCAGGTCATAAGAAACGTTCGGGTTCGACCCAGTTAAGTTTTATAAAATTCACCAGAGCTGGGCCTCATTTTTTTTCTAATTTGGTAAGTGAAAGGTTCTACTTCAAGAAAAAAAGATAATGTTTCGAATATTTTGAGCAGATTTCACTTTTGTAAATGACTTTTTTTACGACTTTCACTAAACGTAGAGAAATAAGCAATGCTCAATAATCTACTGAATATTTTTAGTGATTTTATTTTAAGATTTTTTTATATCTATTTATATCGACATCGAGAAATTTGACCTTTGAGTCGCAACTTTATATTTTAATCATACAGTGTGGCCATACCACGTGGTTTATGACGTCATGATTCTTTTTGTCAGATGTATGTATGATTTCCAAACATTCGGGAAAACCTTTTGAGTAAGAAAGCATTGTCTGTTATCACGAAAATCACACAACTAAAAACGTTTTTCCTAATGTTAGGTAATATTGTACATCTGAAAAAGGGGCCGGCCGAGCGGTTACAGTCGTGGACTACAAATCTCTCAGCCCCTCACCGCTGTGGGTTCGAATCCCGGTAGGAACTTCGGATTTTTCATGTGAGGAAGCCTTCCAGCTGGCTTGCGGTAGGTTGGTGGTTCTACCTGGGTACCTCTGTGTACTCGGGGTCTTCCTCCACCTGTAATTAGCTGGACGTCGCTATATGATTGAAATACTATCGCAGCGACGGTAAACCCCAATACAGGAACAACATCTGAAAAAAGAATCATTAGGGCCTTTTGTAGAGCACAATCGTTTGCATCTCATTCAAGTCGATTGAGGAATACTTCTACTAGTTTTCTTTTCAGAATCGAGACAAATTAAATTGCTTGTGATAGCTTAAAATGACGCCATATACCATGTTGTATGGTCACGCTGTTAAGTTGCATGATAATAAAATCACGTTTGTATATTACGAAAACATAACAAATGTTTAATTATATTAATGCACAGAAAAGATAACCGGAATACAGTGATGTTGATATACATTACCGGTAGTCTAGCTTTTCACTTCGTTTTAAGTTGCTCTCACTTAATGTACATTCAACAAACAAGATTGTTCTTTGGAACACGTGTCATCTGCTGAAGCGTGACGGAAAAAGTGTGACAGACAGACAGACAGACAGACAGACGACGGAATAGTGGTCCCTATGTGTCACCTCTGCTTACAGCAGGCGACACAATAAAATTTACTTGCACTCAAATACATATGATGCGCTTTGAATATTTATATCATTAAAAAAACTTATTTGAATTATATCCTCAGAGTTTTCTAACAGACTTTACTTATATTTCCTTCAAATATGCTATTGATTTTGAAACAAAACAAAAAATAAAATAAAATAAAATAAAACTTTTATCGATTTAAATATCAATATGAGGTAAACATTCATTTTTTATACCACATTCATTTAAAGGGACTCAAAGAGGAGGGCGAACAACCTTCTAGAGTACATTTAGGACAATTTAACTACATAGAACTTGATTTTTTTTTTTTGGGGGGGGGGGGGGGCAATTTTGAAATCATGTTTCCTATCCTGCCTGTGGTCACGTAATTTACCTAACGAAATATATGTATTGATTTGAATTAATTCGACCAGTAGTCCTCATATTTTTGTCTCTGTAGACGTACAAAATGATAATCATGCCTTTCAACCTGTATTTTTTGTTTAAGCTTAGGACATGTTTCACGTTGCTGCACTTCCTGTTGTCAGTTGGAATCTTTCATCATCCTAAGCCACGATTATATATATCTCCTTGAAACAGGAAATGGTGCAATTTCAATTTCTGTTTTCAATTACTCAAACGTACTTAGTGTTTTATAACATATCAGCAAATATTCATCGAACAGCTGTTTAAGCAACTGAAGTTTAAATAAGTTAAGTGCACCCCTTTTGTAAAACAGAGACACAAACGATAGGTTGATGAGCATATTCACACTGTAGTATACAATTGACCAGATATCAGCGTCATTAATTAAGGTTTTATTTGCATATGAACAGTCTGGTAGTTTAGTGCAAATTCATTTAATGGCACAACCTATAACAATGGTACCATGAAGCATCTACAGGGGGGTAATAAGCAAAAAACACAGATGTTTAATGTAATCCATCCATCATTAGATTGTAATCATGGTCCATCAAGTGATCGTGGGAATTTTAAAGTAAATGCAAGCCTTTATAAACTTAGAGCGAAAGAGCCTTTAAGTCCAAGTCAATGGATGCTTGCATCTGCACTGAAGTACATTAAGCATTTGAAGGATCATGAATATAATTAAATGATGGATGAATTACCGTACTTTAAATTTATATAACATTAAGGGTTTTATTTTAAGTTTTTACTGACCACTAGTATTCGTACGTATCCGTAGGTTTATCTAACACGCTGGTTTAGAACTGCACTGATCATAATCAAATGTATCAGTTATATATCACTATTTACTCACAGGAATTTGGCACGAAGGGGGGGGGGGGGGGTGCATAAAATCACTATATATATATGATACATGGTGATTTTAGGCCCCCCCCCCCTTTCGTGCCAAACCCCTGTGTATTTACGTCCTTATTAATTTCCTATCTATGTTGCACAACTATTTTCCATTCTCAGCTAAAGCGTCCTCGTGTATGACCGTACGTTTTGAATACAGTATATACATAATTCGTCTATTGAAAGTCAGAAGGACCCATTAGAATGAATATAAAGATAACTGTTGAGTCATTCTGGCTTTCCTGGACGATATATAGTTAATATTTGCTGCATATGCCTGATATATAACAAGATGTTTTGTGGGGCGGTTAACAATATTTTATGTATTTTCTCGTGAAGAAAAGATATCCCAAAATATATTTCACCGTGCTTTATTTGGCAGCAAGCTGAACTTTGGTCACAGTTTAATGTAACACGTGGTATAATGAGAGTTTATACCCAGGTTATTTAAACTGAATCTGGACTCTATCACAATGTCGCCTGAATGACTTTTTTATTTTCCACTTTGCAATGTTGGAAATATTGACATACGACGTTTGAGTTGAGGTATTCTTTTAGGTGAAAATAATGTAAAAAGTATTTGTTTGTTTTACGAAGTACAAACTATATATATATATATATATATATATATATATATATATATATACTTACTTCTAAACGTATTTCATATTTTCTCATAAAATCTGATATGTCCGTTAGGAGAAAGAGCACGTTTTAGATAGATATCATTTTTTTTAAATAAAATACAACATACTTTCTCGGAAGAAATTTTCATTTATATTACATTATTAAAAAAAGTTGCCGTTGAAGTAAATGTATCTTATGATAGTATTAGTTATAATGGTAGTATCAGTATCAGTAACAGCAGTTCTATTATTATGGTCGGTAGTGGTAGAAGTAGTGACATAAGTGCTTTAATATATTTAATAAAACAGTTTTTATACGCCCATCTTAAGATGGGGCGTATTATTTGAACACTCACGGCGGGCGGGCTGGTGTGGAACATTTGTTGTCCGGGCTCTAACTTCAATACCGTTTGTCCAATCCTTTTCAAACTTTCCACACATGTGCATGGCTATAATATCCGGATGAGTTGATATCCAGCATTATCGCGTGAAGACTAAAAGTTATGGCCCTTGACGTACACAAAATACTTGAAATTGTGATTGTCCGGGCTCTAACTTCAATACCGTTAGCCCAATCCTTTTCAAACTTTTCACACATGTGCATGGCCATAATATCACGGATGAGTTCGATATCCAGCATTATCGCGTGAAAGACTTAAAAGTTATGGCCCTTGACGTACACAAAATACTTGAAATTGTGATTGTCCGGGCTCTAACTTCAATACAGTTAGACCAATCCTTTTCAAACTTTCCACACATGTGCATGGCCATAAAATCGCGGATAGTTCAATATCCAGCATTATCGCGTGAATGACTTAGAAGTTATGGCCCTTGACGTACACAAAATACTTGAAATTGTCATTGTCTGGGCTCTAACTTCAATACCGTTAGACCAATCCTTTTCAAACTTTCCACACATGTGCATGGCCATAAAATCGCGGATGAGTTCGATATTCAGCATGATCGCGTGAATGACTTAGAAGTTATGGCCCTTGAACACTTGAATAAGTCAAAAGAGACATTTTCCTTCAAATTAATGGAAATGTTTCAACATGATTGTTTTAATAAGTAACATTCATTAACTAATGGGATTTAGGAGACAATAGCTTGTTCCTCTGAGCTATTTCCGAGAGTCCCCATACTGTGATGGGAGTATTTTGTGGCAGTCCTGACCCTTGTTCTTGTTTGTTTTTGTTGATGATTTGTCGTTGCGACTGTATTTCAGACATATGGCAACGTCCAGCTAAGACCCCGAACTCACAGAGGCACCCGGGTAGAACTACTTACATAACGTAAGCCCATTGCTAGGCTTTCTCACATGAGTGACTCTGTCGTGACACGAATTCGCAACTTTACAACCTCGAAAACGAAGACCTCCGCAATTTTCTTTACTTACTTTTAGTTTTCAAATCATATTTAACTAAAGTTCTTATCGACGTTTAATCGACTTTTTTGTGCATCAGTAATTTTTAGTGAGCTATCTTATTTCAGGAATTCCTTCAACTGAACAGGTTCATGAGGCACGTTATTCAAACTAAAAAAGTTCCACGACATCAAAAGGTCATACATATTTCTCGCCCTTCTCGCTGGGATCGATGGCAGCTAATTCACACAGTTTTCAAACGAGTCTACTTCCGGTTTTCGCAAGAAAGGTACAAGTTTAAATATATAGGCTCCCAAGAAAAGTACAGTGATCGGAAGTAGTAAGTGCTTGTAATCGCGAGACAGGGTATACAATGAATTGTAAAGGCTTGCAAGACATGGTACAGTGATTTCGTTTATATACTGTATTTCAATCCCTAATTCAACCTGGCCCAAATTTCTGATTTGTGCGAAGTGTATATTATTATGATGCTAATAATTCGCTGTCTAACGTTACACTGTATAATGATTATAATAAAAATAATTAAAAATAAACTGTCGCACTTTATTGTGTGCGATTTTCCCACCTATATATAATATTTATTTCAAGATAAACAAATTTGATAAAAGAATAAATATCTGCTCGGACAGTGATTGTATTTTGCGACTTACATAACAACTGGGCAGTATATCAAACATTCTGCAACATATACCCGGCGTGTCACAGAAAATGATTGACATTTCTTTACAGTCTAGGCACCAACCGAGCACAAACCCGTTGCATAGCAAGTCTGTTGGATAAACATCTTGTACTGTGTTATAACATACCAAACTCCTCGGCAACCTGTCTAACAGTTATTCTCCTGCCTTTCTTTATACGTTATGACAGAGTCGAAATCATTTTTTCTGATGTAGACTATATCGTGTATTTAAAGCCAAATATGAACTAACCTATACATCGTCGTCCATTCTAGAAAATAATGACGTCAGTAAGTAGAATGTGACGACATAAAAATAAAGCAAATGACTACAATTGTTAAGAAAGAGTTGCGCTTTACCGAAAATGTGTTAGATTTGATCTTTATGGACTGACAAAGAAAATAAGGCGAAATTTTTCGAAAATAATGACACCTCGGACACCGTTGTCATGTCAATTTAAATGTATTTCATACAAAAGTTGGCCAATGTCTGTGTTTAAACAGGGAGAAAGATGACCTTCGGGAAACTGTATTTCTGCTTGTACTTATCGATTTGTTGTTTCAAAGTAAAAAGATGTTTGTTTACTTAACGCTTGATCTGTTAAAACGTTTCCTTACAAGATGTCATAAGGATAAAGATAGCGGTAGGATTAATCGCAATATCACCCGCCATGTTGTTTACATTTAAAACTGAAATGTTTTATCGTCTGCTCAAATGCATTTCCATATGTTGTTTCCTCTGTCGCAACAAAGCGACTGTATTTGGACATCTACAATTTCTAGTTCTTTATTACGACCGGTGCGTGGATATTTCGCAACATGTTAGTATATTGGTTGCAAAGAGAAGTTGTACACGTATCATCTTTCATAATCTGTGAATGAGGAGCCTTTAATATGTTCTATTTTTCACATTCATTTTGGTTGATCAAAAGTTGTTATCCAATCATAGTGTTCTTCATTGAAATGTTTGAATTTTATTGCCGAAAATCGATTTAAGTACTGCAGACATTACCATTATTGCACAATTAAGTCAAAATTTACAGTATCACTGTTCTCGGCGAGAACAAATATATCTTAATTAGTCTAGGCTTCATTTTCACTAATTGTTTCCAGTTGTTCTTTGTGCATGTTCTTAAAATAAACTGACTGTATTCGACTGGACAACCGGCAGACGCCGTTTTTGAGCTGGTAGACCTATATGACCCAGCGAGTGCACTCTTTCGGGTCGGGCGCTGGCCGAAAAACCTAGCCGGCACAAGCCTAATGCGCCAGTGCGGGTAATTGCGGATGTTGGCAAGTAAGATTTTTCCAGAAGAAAATTATAATGATAGTGCTAATATCTATTGCAAAATGGCGACGATATTTAACCATATGTTAATAACAATTTATTTTATATCCAGTAATTTTCAGAGAGTGCCGTCGTAATTTTAACCGTCCCTATATTATTTCGTGCTTCCAAGAAAAAAATAAATACAGTGATGGTATATTTGTGTCGACGGCTACACGAGTTTTAATCTCAGCCCAATCACAAGATCGGCGTATCCCGTTTTATGACGATTTTTGTATAAACGAATACGGCCATTGGAGACATGTTTTTATTTGACTTCCGCCACTGTTCATTTAATAAAACGGCATGTGCGTGTCCCCTCACGAGGCTTGAATAATAAGTCATCCAGACGTTTAGATTTACAATTATGGTATTGATGTCGAAATTGAAGTGGGTGCAATTAAAAAAATTGGAACCTTTCTGTCTCATATTGTACGACTACTATAAATATCTCACTTGAAGGATGCACACTTTAAGAAAGATGTACAGCATATAAGGACTGTCACAATAGAAAATGAAGAGTCAGGTTGATTTTTCTTAAATATATAAAACCAATATGATGTTTCGGAATTATTTTGGATTAGATTTTTATTACACTTTAATTCCAATAAGGTCTACGGTTGTAACCCATTGGCCACTGGTATCGGCTCAATTAACTGTTGTGTTTTGAAATAAAGTGACTACTTCATCACTATATTGCATTGCTCGCATACAAGTGCATTTTAAATGGCGTTACTTTGAAGTACAAACTTTAAGCGCTATTTTTGTATCGATTGCGAAACAAGTATACTTGTTGATATTGTGGCAGGGAATAGGTGTACCTTTTGCAGTCATGTGTTCCCGGACAGGAGCCCATACCCGTAACATATCTATTCATAGTTTTAATACAAACATATGGCCCAAACCTCTGTTGAAGTCACGACTGGGACACTCGGATTTGTTCGCGACGCCTTCCAGCTTGTTTGCGGTAGGTATTAGCTCCATCCTGTGTGCACTTCAAGGTCTTCCCCCAACTGTAATAAGCTGGGTGTCACTATATGACTTAAATAATCTCGAAGCAACGGTAAACATCAATACAACTACAGTTCAAGTCGCATATCTTGACAAGGTCTGAATATGATTTTCTTGTTTTGAAATTAATGTCATTTATTCCGCTTGCAAATGCCTAAAGAAAACAGCACCATCTGTGTAAACAATAAGCGTTTTTAAGGTAAAGTTCCTGTAATGGCTAATAAATAACTCGAAGTCTTTATATGGAGAAAAAAATAACATACATTGTGCCATCTTGTGACCTAAGAATGGTTTGGATGGAGACTGTGTTCGAATACCAATTACGTTATATTAAAGTGTTCTGTTTTATACTGAATACACAAATACAAAAAGAGGACAGAACAGAATTTTATTGGCATATAATATCAAATTTTAAGAAGCATTCCACAACTGAAGCTAAAGTGACTGAATACAGCCAAGCAAGTGGATGTGTCAGTCAATTCATAGTTTAGTTTAGTTTAAACATATTTTATTGTCAAAATGCATATCATCAACATGGTTATCAATATACAAATGACAAATGGATCTAGCCACAAGTCCTCTCAACTTAGGTTAAGGCCATTCCCAAACAACATGAATATATTTGCAAAGAGGCTGGTCATAATTAATGTCAAATAAATATGTCATGAAAAATATGAAAATTTCTGCATTAAATCAAAATGACAATATAATAAATATATAATTGAGCTATACATTATTTTATGTTTATATGTGCTATAAAATGAGAGGCTAATTTTATAAAAAGAAGAGAGAGAGAGAAATAATTCATACTGGAACCATACTGCGGAATGGTGTGACAAACTGTAATGTTGTCATCTTTTATATTTTGAGTATTATAGGATTTCTTTCAGCGATCCGTTTAGCGTCGCTAGCAATAATTTCAACGAACTAAAATATAAACAACAAATGATTTTTACTTTTTTTCAAAATATTGTAAGGTGAACTACAGGATGGTTCCCCGACCTGCTGTCACCTATGACGGGGATATAAAAGTTTTAAAAAATAAAAATCAATAAGGCCATAGAAAATGTAAAACAATCAAGATATACATCTATTTCGTACAAAATTATAACTGATCGAGATCGTTTGCTCAAATGTGTGTATGAATCATATTTTAAGTGAAATGGAGAAAATGCAAGCCAGATGTAATGGTAATATATTTTCATATTTCCCCCATCTCTCTCTCTCTCTCTCTCTCTGTGCAAACAAGCTTATTTGAATAATATTGAAATAAAATAAATTCTTTATCGTAAGGTTCCTTAAATACAGGAAACTTGGATTCGAGACGCATGATTGTGATTTGGAAACTTTCGCAGACAATCAATATGTCCAGTGCTACTGTGCACGTAGCAAATGATCATCAATATGAATACGATTTAAAACTTCATTTTCACGTTGTTTCTTTTTTTATATATTTTTTAATAGTTTCCTATTCCAATGGTGTCACTTGGTCTAGACAGATGGGAAGTTATTATTATTCAAATGTGTTCACAGACATTTCCTGTAATTTGCCGAAGCAGATTTTGTATACCCATTCATTGCATTGTTTTCCCTATTTCGCACATCCGGTTTCAGACATTTGCATAAATTACAGACGAGATAATGTCCCTTACTTATCTAAAAGTTCGTTCGTAGAATAAGCTTAAATATGATCATTTACTTTATAAAAGAGCAGAAAATTGTAACAAGGTCACACTGACAGATAATCCCTGTATGGAAGTGTGCCTATTATTATACGTTCAAATATGTACTTCTACTGAAATGGTAGTGATTTTGGCAAACTCTTTTAGATATTTGAATATGTTGTGTGTTATGCCCGAGTAGAAAAATCAGTTGTAACAGCATATAAACCGCAGCTAGAGTGGATGTCCGGATGACTCAAATGCATGAAAATGAGCTATATACATGTCTTTGATGGAATTGGTCGCTCAATCATTATGGTGAGTAAATCTTAAACACTTAAACAATATATAGAAAAGGAAATGACAAAAATCTGATATAAAGTCATAAAAATAAATCGGTTTGAAAATAATATACATATAAATAAGATGGAAAAATGGAAGAAAAAAATGAAGGAGATGAAAGAAATTGGGTGTCGTAAATCGTTATGTTAGTTTAAATATGACACTGGTATAAGAATAAAACCTCGCTCTATTTATGTGTAAATAATCAGAATGTTAGAAATTACTTTGTTAAGGTTACCTTTTGACAATGATTCGTTATACCATCTGTTAACTGAATATTAAACTAATTGAACCGTGCATAGAATATAATGGTAGCATAGTTTTGTGCAAAGTTACGACCTCCGCAATCAAGTGATGTCAGATTCCACTCCTTACCATGTTTAATATACAGTACAGAGGGACAAAAATAATAAATCGTAATCAAGATTGCAAAGAAACTGGCAATTATGTGGTTAAAGTTCCCGTGCTTTATTCGAATATTTCTTTTTTTTTATCAAGGTATTAAAGTATCATTATGCACTGCGTGTTTAGATGGGAATCATCGGCAAGTCATGATTAAAACGAACGTGGCACGATTGTCTGCATGCCTGTCCAACCGAACGTTCAAACAGCCTGCCCCTTTGTATTTGCATACAAATGTCTGCTTCCTTCCTTGACACTCAGTACATCAAAGCAGCTCGAACACAGATGGTCATTGACTATGAATTTTATTTTCAACTGTTTGTGCAACATTCCGTGATTGTAAAAAAAAAAATGGATGGTTTCTCCGTTATAGACAAAAGCCTTACGAACGGTTTGTGAATCTATCATAATATCTTTAATTATAAAACTATTTTTAAATTTTTTTATTTTCACGTGCTGTCATAATTAATCAAATTCACTCTTCATTCTCGCTTCCCAGAACTGGTAAAAACGCCACGTTGCGAAACGTATCACGTGATACCGCAAGCACCTTCTCCTTGGTTACCGTATTCTATATCCAACCGATGTCCCCAAGAAAACGAAGGCTTCATCAATATTAACGAGGGGGTGTAGACAAATCTGTTTATTATTATTATAATTATTATAATTATTATTATTATTATTATTATTATATCTTCTGATCCATTGGAAACGAACTGCTTTACGGCAGTCGTGTTTGATATGTGGTAGGGTGTGGTATCAAGTCACTAGGGCTACGGCGTTAAATTGCAGCTAGACAGCGCTACATGTTCCATGTAAAACAAAGCTTCCAAATAACTGTATGAGCAATTAAATTCCACGACTTATAGAGGCAATGTAGATATGACGAGTATGCTTTGATTTTCCTTATCAGACTAAACATGCAACAAACATAAAAAATTAAATCACACACACACACCACACACACCACACGCACAATTAGTTACAAATTATAATAAAATATTTTGAAAATATCACTATTAATCCTTAGATTTTTTCTACAAATTTTAGCAGTCACTAATGTTTTAAAATAAGCTAAATATCTAAAAGTGACCCCTATTTTTAATTCATATGTCTTTTTGTGACCCCCTATTTTTAATTCATATGTCTTTTTGTTATAGTCTAAAGTACTAATGTTCAAACATTTAGAAAAATCTGTCCGTTACAAATAATAATAATAAACACGCTGAAACGCCTTTAATAGTACAGATACGTGTCTCTGTTTGACAAAATTGCGTAATTTATCGGTATTCCATGAATATCGTTTTATAATTGTGTGTGTGTGTGTGATAAGGTAAGTATATTTACATTAATATAAATTTGATATTTCAATGTAGTAGTTCAAAATAAAGTATATTATGCCCCAGCTCCGATCTCCAGCGGCCCTTGTCCCTCTTTTACCAAGTATACATGATTATTATTGGCGGGGTTATTGGTGTTGTGCGAAAATTTGACATCCGTTTATTAAATTTACTGTGATAAACAAAAGGAATGAGACACTTCTGTTCTCTTAGCACTATCAGTGCTTTGATTTGTACTACCGAACAGTTTCTATTTATAGATGCAACTCAGTGGATCTATGTGGTAACTTCCGATTCTGATAACACCTGCCATTCTATAGAGCAACAAATAACTCTGATGTATTTGAGATACCTAGATGTGATTACAAAGTTGTTACACGGATTTCTATTGTAATTAAAGCTTTCTATATGGACCATTGAAACCCCACTAACTAACCGAAACCTGCACATCCAAATTCAGAGAATGGTTATACCAGCGTGCCTTCGTGTGAAATTAAGGCACGCTGTATGCAAGTCCATTTTCGACCAAACACTTTAAGGAATGTGTTCTATGATTTTTTTAGTAAGAGAAAAGAAACTAGATTGACCATACTAAAAAGATACCTCTATCTCATATTGTGAGCCAAAACTAACTTATTTTTTGATGCGATACGCGGAAGTTATATGCTATACTTGGAGTACCATTTTCATTTTATTATCCATTGTTAATGTGTGTATTACTAAAATGAAAACAGTTAAAAAATAAATCTGTTTATTCATACTCTACCTTTTTTGTCTGAAAAGGCCATTTAATATCAATAATTATTGGTAATGAATTAGCACACTCATTGATAATTTATCACTGGTTTTCATTTTATTTTCTCACGTTAGCAGAATAAGGAATAAACATTTGCGTGTATGTATTTTATATGCATAAATGTACATTTGTCAGACATGTAATGTGTATATTTGAATGTATATATACTTTGAAATTTCTTGAAAAAAAAAAAAAAAATTATTTTTAGTGCATACATAATTTTATATTTTAAGTATCTAACAAAAAGTATATATTTAAGTTTTATTATTAAATTTAACAATTTTTTATTTATTTGTTTCCTTCAGGATTCGAACCCACGCGGTGAAATTGAAATACATCGATGACCTGGTGTCGCTACCACTACGCCACTTTGGAGCCTTATTGTAATCCGATTAACGGCAATAATAATACTATCCTCGTGCTATTTAGACGAACGTTTCTTTTACGTTGGAAAAAATAATAAAATAAGCTCTATTTTTATAATTATTATTATTTTTTTATTTGTTTTAAAGAAAACATACTAATTAAATAAAAAATGAATGTTCAATGAAATTAAATTATTATCATTATTACTGAAAATATAAACCCGTGCCAATGACATAACACGAAACGTATATAAGGTATGAACTGATTTGTCAAGATTGCATCATGTTTCTGCATAATGCAGACTATGCATATCTATATTGTTCGCTTCCGCGAACTAATCCTACCTTAACTGTATTACAGTTGAGGTCTCAATCAAAGCATGATCCTGGTCGTGGGCTCTCATGCACAGTCCTCCTTATAAAATATTTTTCGCCTTTTTCTATTAGAAATGTTTAGTTCTCTAAAGTACTGAGAATTACTCATACATAATGGGGAACATTGCTTAACCCATTCATGATGAGTGATAGTAACTGATATAGGTGAACATAACTGAAGTAGGTGAGAAATCAAATTAAATTAGGTTGACATTACTCACCGTTTAAAATTGGCATTGTTCATGTAAATACTTCTGTCTTATTCATTAAATAAGCTAACTTTAAAGTTTAACCTGGTGAGTAAATGTTCACTCAATTACATGAATAATACTCACCTTATTTAGTGAGTACTGTTCACCTATTACATGAATAGTACTCACCTTATTTAGTGAGTACTGTTCACCTATTACATAGAATAATACTTACATTATTTAGTGAGTACTGTTCACTTATTACATGAATAGTACACACCTTATTTAGTGAGTACTGTTCATCCTATTACATGAATAGTACACACCTTATTTAGTGAGTACTGTTCACCTATTACATGAATAGTACACGCCTTATTTAGTGAGTACTGTTCACCTATTACATGAATAGTACACACCTTATTTAATGAGTACTGTTCACCTATTACATGAATAGTACACACCTTGTTTAGTGAGTACTGTTCGCCTATAACAGGAATAGTACTCACCTTATTTAGTGAGTACTGTTTATCCAATTATATTATCAATGCGCAACTCTTGCACTGAATAAGGTGAATATTGTTCATATAATTATCTAAACATCAATCATTGCATTAAGTGGGTTTTACTCATCATATTTTATGAACAATACTCACCTTATTGATTGAGTGATGTTGAACAGTACTCCCATATTCATCTTATGATGTTCACGTGTTATGTTACTGAGTAATGTATGAACAGTTCTTTCCATTTAAGTGTTTTCATTATATGAACAGTCAAAGTACTCACCCTATCCAGTGTGTAATGTTCACTCAGTTTTATGAACAGTGCTCACCATATTCAGTATGTACTGTTAACCCAGTTATATGAACAATACTAACTCTATTCAGTGTGTACGGTTCACCAAGTTTTATGAATAGTACTCACCATATTCAGTGTGTACAGTTAACAAAATTATATGAACAGTAATAACCCTATTCAATATGTACTGTTTACCCAGTTATATGAAGAGTACCCGCCCTATTAAGTGTGTACTTCGTACGGAAATAGTTTCTTAAATATGTGAGCACTTCTTCTTCAAAGTCTCAGCTTTCAGTGTGTACTTTTCACCCAAATAAATGAACAGTACTCACCCTGTTCAGTTTCCCCGTTCAGTTGTACTGTTTATCCAGTTATATGAACAGTACTCAACCTTTTCAGTGTGACTTTTCATCCAGTTATATGAAGAGTATTTCACCCTGTTCAGTGTGTACTGTTCATCCAGTTTTATGAACAGTACTCACCTTTAGTTGTACTGTTACCCATTTATGAACAGTACTCACCTATTCAGGTACTGTTCACCCAATAGCTGTTCACCCAGTGTTATGAACAGTACTCCTCTATTCAGCGTACACTGTCAGTGCTCGCCCAATTTTATGAAAGTACCCATCCTATTCACTGTGTACTTCGTACCGAATTAGTTTCTTAGATATGTGAGCACTTCTTCCTCAAAGTCTCACCTTATTCAGTAAGCAATGCCAACTTATTGAATGACTCAGGCTCACTTATTTCAGTAAGTAATGATCAATGATTCTAGTGACTTATATTCACCCATTTGAGCGAATAATGTTCAATGATTCCAGTAGAATACACACCTTAATAACGAAACCTTTTTCCAGTATGGAATGCTAACCTATTTCAAATAATAATGAACAACTTTTTCAGCGAGTAATGCCCACGTATTCGAATTAACAATGAACTCATTTTCCAGCAAGTAATATTCACCAATTTGAGTTTATAATGGACACCTTTTTCAGTGAGTATTATTTACCTGTTTCAGTGCATCTATAAAAATGTAAACATATGCATTGCTGAAATCAAATATAAAATATAGTAAGGAGTAAGATGTTTATTAGGCCTCGAAATACTAAAGTGGTTAAAATGGCACGGTATATCTTCCTTGCTTGGCGCTCAGCATATAAGGGCAGATCCAGGACTGGTTGCCCCGGTGTCAGGATAATGTGACTGGGTGTAGTACATAGCAACACTGTATCTGTCTTAAAGAGACCTAGTCTCCAAATGACTGAAATACTGTACCAGAGGAATTCACTAGTATAGATCCAGGTACACTTCAATTATTGGTCCCCTACCGGTGTTTACACCGGAGCGGGCTATAGGTTGGCCCTCCGTCTGCCCTTCCTTCCGTTTGATGTCCGGAAATCTGGATCCCGCGATAACTTAAAAACCGTTGAAGATATTGTTATGAAACTTAGTATATGAATAAATGGCCGTATTGAAAAAACTGCACATCACTTTTTTTCTCGGACCAATACTCCGGTTGCTATGATAATGGAACAACGGTAGGGGACTTGTGTGTTGCGTGCAACACCAGTTACTTGTTCAAATGGTCCAGACTCCTCATTGATGTTAACACCATACAAACAAAATGGGATCTCTCCATACTTTGCGTTGTTGTCGCTGCAATATTTAGTCATGCTAATTACTGGTGAAGAAGACCCCGTAGAACTACCGACCAATCACAAGCCAGCTGAATTTGAATGTTCAGTATCACTAGATATCATAGGAATTATTGAGATGTAGTATGCAATGAAGTGTACAAAAATGAATGTACCTCTCTATTTTTTATTTACCTAATTAATATGCATACCTATGTATACATGTATAGACCAATGTGTGTAATGACCATATATGGAAATACCTTCATTAAAATGCATACCTCAGGACGACTGTGAAAAGTTCAGAACAACAATTTATACATTTTTTCCATTATTAAATTGATGGTCAATATTTAGATATGAAGTAATAAAGGTATGTGAAATTCTAGACCTTAACATCTTATATTAATGGGATACCTCTTTACTGTTGCGCTCAGTTATGTACCTCACTTGGCGATATAGACAAACGTGTGTGTGTGTGTGTGTGTGTTTGTGTGTGTGTCTTTGTGTGTGTTCTTTTCTTTTTCTTCTGAAGAGCAGTGTCTCGTATCAGAGTATAAATATGTCAGCCTGAAAAGCTAAGCCAATAAAACGAAATAAAAAAAATCGGTTTAATGTGTAATTGACTTATTATATTTCAGCTGTTATTTGAATGTCCTTATCATGATTAATTTTATTCAAACTCTCAAGATTCTGTCATCTCATATCAAAATGAATCTACTCAATTAACTATTAAACCATTTCTAATTATTTCAGTTCCATACACGAAACTTCATTTATTTCTTTTCTTGAATCAAAGGATTATCTGCCTCTTCTGACAAACCACTTGTTTTGTCAGGATGATTATTTAAATAAACAATTTTGGCATGCACAAAGTGCTGTCACGATAAGTGCAATACATTATCGAACGATATACTTAAATGCAATCTCCAAATACACTTCAAATACAATTAGGGATATCGATGTCTAATCTTTAAACAGAATAAAGCTTTGAGGTATCACCAGACCGGAAATGCATTTCTTTATCATGAGGTGTTTTTTTTTCTTTATATTTTTTTTTCCAAAATGTATTCTTAATACAGCATCGTTGGAATCGAAACTTGTTGTGTATGGAATCCATTATGAAATTACTTGATTTAAGTTTGATACCAGTATTAGACGTTCGCCAGGTTGTGCTCGTATTACGTGGTATCGTACTGCCGTATCGCGGTATACCGTCACTGTCTTATATCGGAACGCTGAGGGTTTTTAGACTGGCGGCAGGGTCAGTCTTATGTAGCGGGAAATCATGAGGCGTTGCTTATTTGCATTATTACAACATCCGCAACAACAGATATAAATAAATGTTTTAATGAAATGACTTCTACGGTATGTAACTTATGATTGGAATCTGTGTCATGACTCACTCCGGGTCATAATGAAACAAATCAAAGCGTCCAAGGCACCGAGAGACTTCCGGCGGGGTTGTGGTGAAACAAGAGCGAGTTCATCTAACTTACTAATAATTATAATTGAAAAAAAAAATGGATCTTTTGGCGCCATATGCCAATGTCTCTATGAAATTCAACTTTGTTGAAATGCTTGGTAAAAACTGTGGCTATTTCATGTAAATTCTGCCACCAGTCTCCAAGTGTCTTGAGCCCTGTTTTATTGTCCTAATGCTGGGATCTCATTTCATCGATTTGCTGATCTTATCAGCTGGAAATATTTTAAAGTGCTAGAATAAGATTATTTCCCGTTGAGGTGTACTGCCTAAATGACAGTAAAAAGAAAATGAATTATATATGAAAATTGTAATTTTATTGTTTGCTTTCAAACTGAAATCTGCTATTAAAGAACAAGTTACAGAGGATATTTTTAATGCAAAAAATATACATTGAAAGTTTTATAATTACAAAAATTATTTCTATAAAATATTTTAATTTTTTTCAAAAAAAAAAAGAAGAAGAAGAAGAAATAAAAACAACATAAAACCATTTCATATTCTTTCGTCGCTCTGCAAGTACATGTATTATATGAGGTAACAAAGGCATCAATTCTTCACATAGCAGTCCATGGATTGGACATCTTGATACCTAGATTAAAGATATTGAATATATAAATAAACTGATTTTTAATCACAAAATTGCATTTAACAAATTCACGGAAATTTTCAACCGTCTGTTTTATTCAATTTTTTTTTTATATTTACTGAGCTTTATAAAACTAATTTTTTTTGCTACTTTTGACTTCCTTTTATCGTCCTTGAAAAGTAGCGTATAATATACATGTTGTATTAATACACATATAATGTATATGTATCGTTTCATACTACATACAGACTAAAATTATTTCCTCGCATGATTTTACATAAAACGTCATTTATTAGATATAGTATAAAGTGCAAAGAATCAATAAGCACTTAGCTTATCGTCCCGATATTAAAGTTTTTTGGAATCGTAACAATGCTATTTTGAAAACATTTCAAAGTTAATAAATCACGCTTGAATCAGGTCTTTATAATGATTTGAATTTTTTTTTATTATTTCTTTCTAAATACAAAATGAATACATCTGACGATATGTAAACAACGTCATTCAGTGCTTCTGTAAACAAATAATAATTTACTGAAGAATTCCATCATACAAAAGCATTTTTGCATTTTACAACTTTGCATATCTCAAATCTCGCAAATTTTATTGTATTGGTGAACAAAGGGCATACGATTGAAGCAGGAAATCAAGAGAGTGGTGCTTGAAAGAATAAACAGTCAGGACAATAAAATAATGACAGTTCTCTAACAGCAGGAAGTGCAGAGATACTGAGGAACATGGTACTAATGATAAATCCAAGGACGAAACAAATATTAATAATGAATATCTATGTATTATGAATCAAAAGAAAAATCAATTACGCATATAAAGTTAATTTGGCTTGATATATATTGTATTAAGTGTATTACGCAATGTGTCAAAACACATTGACAGTGGATACGCAATGTGTCAAATGTATTAAGATATGTTGGAGTGGAAACGCAGTGTGTCAACACATACACAATGTGCCAAGACAATGACAGTGGATTATCAATGTATCAAGATATATTGACAGTGGATATGCAGTGTGTCAAGACATACGCAATGTATCAAGACATTGCCAGTGGATACACAGTGTGTGAAGATATTGACAGTGGATACGAATTGTATTAGTGGTTACCCAGTGTGTCAAGACATTGACAGTGGATTGCAATGTGTCATGTCATTCATGCAGTATGTTAAGACATGAATGTCGATACGCAGTGTCTGAAGACATTGACAGTGGTTTCGCAGTGTGTCAAGACATTGACAGCGGATACGGAATTTAACAAACATTGACAGTCGATACGTAATGTCTTAAGAAAGTGTCAAGACTTTGACAGTGGATTGCAAAATGTCAAGACATTGACAGTGGATACGCAATATCTCAAGACATTGACAGCGGATACGCAGTGTGTCAAGACATGGTCAGCGGATGCAGTGTGTCAAGACATTGACAGCAGATTGCAATGCGTGAAGACATTGACAGTGGATACGCAGTACGTCAAGACACTGGAAGTCGATACGTAGTGTCTCTAGACATTACAGTAGATACGCAGATCTCAAGACATTGGAGTCGATACGTAGTGTCTCAAGACATTGACAGTTGATACGCAGTGTCTAAAGACATTGACAGTAAATACGCAATGTGTCAAGACATTGATAGTGAATAATAAATGTGTTACGACATTGACAGTAGATGCGCAGTGTGTCAAGACATTGACAGCTGATACGCAATGTGTCAGTGGTGTCATTCTGTTAGTTTTAGCAGATGATCCCTGCTTTATTGGCAAATTAACTCTAATATAACGACAAAGAGGAACAAATAAAAATATTTTTTTCCTATTTAATAAGCAATTAAGAAATATCCATACCGAATCAGAAAATCAAAAACCTTGTCGGTCATATTTGTATACCATGTTACTGCGCAAGGCAGCTTTAAAGAATACTTTCCTTTGCATCGAAACTTTTTTTTTCAACATCCAGTTGCATAGAAATCCAGTGAAAATTTATTGAAAACTTTTGTCTTAGCAACCTGCCCCTGGTCACTTGGAAATATTTGTTTTGTGATGAGGTTTTGGTTCTACCCATATGTATCTATGTTTTCTATATATGCCAACGTTGCTACGAAACCAAACATAAATTCAACAACATTCATATAATAAAACCTTTTGTTGTATTGATTTAGTTTTAAATTGCAGTATTAATCACCAGAGCATGATTTTCATGTAAGTGTGCATCAGTATTGTTCTACCGAAATAAAATAAAATAAAAAAAAAAAAAAAAAAAAAAAAAAATAAAAAAACGAACGGTGACGAATATGTCTTATTTCTGAAGAACAGCTACGAATTATGCATTAAGATACGTAATGACAACTTTATTCTACTACTTTGACAGCATTATGAACAAAAGACGGATATTTATTTTACGCTTCTACTAATAAATAAAATAGAGGGCGACTATGAGCAAAATTTGGCAAGATTGATTTTGATTCTTTATTAATATTAACTTACAAAATAAACTTGAATGAAGCATTTTCAATGGATGACAAATAAAACTGGCCACTAATTACAGTTGTATGTCGGCGAAGAGGAAATAACTTCAAAGCTAAATATATGTGCTTATAACGCGTTATTCTGTGACAGCTGCATATTCTTTTAGCTTACTCATCTTTCCAAAAGATACATTATTTGCCTTCCTGTTTATTAAACTTTATTTATCGATTACGAAATAAGTTCTTACAACTTATGTTAATCACATTCGATGACTCTGATGGCGGCGTATGTGGTCATTATTGTGGGAGAAAAACCGTGGAGAAAACCCACGTGTCTGAACGGGTGACCACTGTACCTTTTCACGTACGTGACCAGGAATCGAACCCGCGACGCATTGGTGAAAAGCGAAGCGCGTTACCACTACACTACCCAGTAACCCTATTCCTGTTATTTAAAATTAACGTGAAACATTGCGTGATTTCACTATTTTATTGTCCTGCATATTTTATTAAGAGACCTAAGAGGATCTTGCATGTTGATTATGAATGAATCCTAGAAAAAGATAATGCAATGATATTTCTGCAGTCATAAGAAATAAAATTGGCATGTTCTGGTTTATTTTTTACAGTAGTTACAAGATATCATTAAAATTTCCCTTTGGATTTTAATTATGTTCATTATATATCATTTGTTATTACCATTGCAAAATTTATAATTATAGTTGTGTCTAGTATACTGGCAAGCAAAGAATAAGCCCTACGTTTTGATTGTACGATATCATTTCCAAAACGTGATTGGTTTGAAAGAATAATTCTAAAATAGCAGGCTCACCACTAGCATTGTCTGCAGAATGACAGAAATTCTTTTTGAGAATCGGTAATGCTAAATGGCATGCATGGTTGACGTCATTACTATTCCGCGCTGATGTGTTGCATGTTAATATTTTTTTTTTTTATTTATTTTTTTTAGCTTTTTCCTTCACAATCTTCACAATACCAGCTTTAATATGAAAAACTGAATTCTTGCCTTTTTAAAACACTGATTAATGGACAGTGTACATGTAACAGGCTTTAAAATCAGTACACGTATTCGCTTTAGAACGATCGATTCCAAAAAGCAAATTTGTATATTAATACATCATTATGTACGCTATTAACAAAGAAAATTTAGACATGACGTGTGATACATGTTGACTATTAACATCCTGCTATTAAGATCATTTGAAACACGCAAAGTGACTATTCTATCTATATGCACATCACGCTTATACTATAATTCTTTATTAATATTGGACTTAGTACGTTTTATTTCTTAAAACGAAATTTCGCAGCGATAGTGTCAAAATTATTTCAAATTTGCCAATTTGGCGATATTGCCAAAACTACCATCGCGGCAATAACGTCAAAACTACCATCGTGTCAAAAGTGTCAAAACTACCATCGCGGCGATGGTGTCAAAATTACAATCACGGCGATAGTGTTAAAACTACTACCATTGCGATAGTATCAAAATTTATGGAAGGGCATTTACGTAAATAATCGGTTGATGTAACTGACAAAAGCATTAATTTAAATGGCAAGTGCCTATGTGTAACTGCTTTGTGCCTACCTGTACCTGTCAACTTCAATTGCCTATGTATACAAATTGTAGGTGTCTCCAGTTTATTGCTTACTGCCCACGACTAAAAAAATAAGCGCTGAATTGATAAGTACATACTTGTTAATACACAATATCTACTGTACAGTACTTAGTGTAATATTATATATGCTATGTATACAGTACACTATGCTTACCTTTAAGACCTACTTTTAAATGACTACTGTGTGTGTTTATATCATTACTCCAATTAATTATCGATATATTAAACTAAATAATTGTATAATGTAAGAAGACCATAGAAAGCAAAGCTAACTTAGTCGTACGCATTTGTCAGTAAGCATTTAGACGAATGCAACTAAACGAAGATAAAATCAAGCTACATGTGTAGCAGTCAAGTAACGATGTATCGGAAATAATTTAACAGTGTTTTTTTTTCTACGGGACCAAACAGAAAATTGGCGGAAAAAACGATTATTGCGATATAAAATATTTATTGGTGTAGGTTTAAAATATTAATTTTAAGCTGAAAACTCCATAATTTAACAAATTAATTATAAAAAATAATAATATCACAAAATAATATTTTATTACAATTTTAATGATATTTTTACAACTTTAAGGAAATAACATTTATTTTTTGTTCAACGAATACATTATGGCAGAGTGTATCATAGACTCTATATAGCAATTGAAAAAAATAGGGGAAAATCACAGATTCATTTGATGTATTCTTAGATAAACCAAAAGAATAGAGAAAAAAGAACTTCTTTCAGAAAATAATTCAGTTTTGTTCCACCATAACTAATTGCGTATCATATTGCATATAGCCTTCCCCAAGATAGGGATATAACATAGGTTCATATGTTGTCTACTTAGATGAGGCTATTCAGTGATATCAAGGGAAAAGTGTCACAATCCCTATGGGACACGGTGTGGGCTGTTTCATATGTACCTTCTTTCAGAAAATAATTCAATTTTGTCCCACCATTACGTAATTGCGCAGCATATTGCATGTAGCCTTCCCCAAGATAGTGATATGACATTGGGTTCCTTTGTGCTATTATTCATTAAGTTATAAATTCACAATTATTAATATTATAATCACTTAAGGATGTTTTAGATATCAAAGGAATAACTTGAAGTATTCAGTGTCAAACATCAATTTTATGTATAAGCCCATGCAGCTCAAAGATCACGTAGGAAGTATACACTCATAGTTTCTCAATTTCAAGACCTTACGGATTATTTTATGCCATATATTTTTTCAAATTTTTAACGAAATGCGAGCATCTCTTTGGACGATTAAGTCGGACAAAACTGTAAACTCGAATGTTGTTCATATTAAACTCATTATTATTTTCCTTAAATCAGCAACATTTTATTTTCAATTGGTCTAGTTGATTAAATACATAAATACTTAAAAAATATGATAATAATGGGGAAAATATGATAAAAAATACAGCGCCCGCTAAAATTTACTATATTTTACATACCGTCCGCTTTTTCCCTATATATTATCCGCGTTTTCCTTTTTTATTCATGTTGTCCGCGTAAGGCGTCCGCGTTTTAGACATTCCCCGTTAATTTTCATTCGTTTAACTTCATTCGTCTAAATGCTTACTGCTAAGAGACTAGCCATAGGACATAAGATTTACAAGTGATGCATAAAATACATTGCAAACGTACACAATGTCATTTAGTAGCTTACGTAGATGCACCTTAAAGCTGTAAACATAGACTTTTAAGTAGTGAGAACAACAAAAATGAAAATTAATGGTCAATAGAAAGAATACACTTTGCATGTATACGCAAGCACTATTCATTTAGATGAATGCATTTGTCACTTACAAAAATATATACATAGTGAGAAGAAACAACTCAATAACACAAATAAAATAGTCAATAGAAAGCATAACCTTTGCATGTATACGCAAGCACTTCTCATTTAGATGAATGCATGTGTAAGTTACCTCAACCGATTATTTACGTAAATGCCCTTCCATAAAAAATACAATCGTTGTGATAGTGTCAAATCTTCCATCGTAGCGAGAGTGTCAAAATTACAATCACGGCGATAGTATTAAAACTACCATCGTGGAGCTGGTGTCAAAATTTCAATCACGGCGATAGTGTTAAAACTACCATCGTGGCGCTGGTGTCAAAATTTCAATCACGGCGATAGTGTTAAAACTACCATCGTGGCGATGGTGTCAAACTTACAATCACGGCGATAGTGTTAAAACTACCATCAAGGCGATAGCGTCAAAATTACAATCACTGCGATAGTGTTAAAACTACCATCGTGGCGATGGTGTCAAAATTACAAGCGCGTCGATAGTGTTATAACTACTATCGTTGCGAAAGTATCAAAAATACAATCGCTGTGATAGTGTCAAATCTACCATCATTGCGATAGTGTAAAATCTACCATCGTGGTGATAGTGAAAAAATCACAATGGCGGTAATAGTGCCAAAATTACAATAGCGTTGATAGTGTAAAAACTACCAATACGGTGAGTGTCAAAACTACCATCGTGGCGATAGTGTCATTATTAAAATCGCGGTGATAGGCTTAAAACTACCGTCATGGTGAAAGTGTCAAATCTACCATCTTGGCGATTATGCCAAAATAACCACAAGGGTGATAGTGTCAAAATTATCATTGCTGTGATAGTGTCAATATTACAATCGCGGTGATGGTGACAAACTTACCATTGTGGAAACTTGTGGAAGACGACTAGACTTATACTCGAACCCACTTTGGAGAAGGACTACGTTTCTATTTGCTTCGAAATGGATCAATCGTATCATTGATTGTAATTTCACTAGCTTGTGCTCTTATATTAGAGGCTTACTTGGGCGATTTTGAAATGTATGCAAAATGGTTGCTTCAGGCTGGATGGTGTTTTGGCTGGTATTCAAAGAAAGAATAAAAATCAGGAAGCAAATTTAATGACGCCTTTTTCAGATATATTTCAGAGTTTATGTGTCATTTTTATGCTATTTTTGTACTGCAGATGTGATTTTAATTCACGTTTATTTCTTGCGAAAAATACGCAATGGCGTACGTGCGTATGCTTGAATGTGCGCAGGAATAAAAAAAAAGTTCAATGAAAAATGATATTACAAAACGTTTCGGCTAAAACCTTTTGCCTTGCTACATTTTCCTTGCATTTGCAAATCATATTATTATACAGGTATTTAAATTTGAATAGCATAGTGCTTTATATACTGTGTTAACTAAAAACCGTACAAATGAAAGTAAAAATATAAACTTTTTCTTTGAAAAAACCACAAATTTTCATTTTTATTTCAAACATCATTTTGACTCGATTTGTTTTAAACGGTTTCGTATCCTTGATCTCCCATACCAGACTAAACGAATGGGCAGTGATTCCGCCATTAGATAGATATGTCTGCAGACATTTCCTGTCTTTTCCGATGCAGATTTGGCTTCTAAATATATCCATTCATTACGTCGTTTAACCAGTGTCGCACATCCGGTCTAAGACATTTGCATATATCACAGCTGAGAATGTCTTTTACTTATCTAAACGTTCATGCAATAAACTAAAATATTATTATTTTTTCTTGAAAAATCATGTTGGAAGATTTTCTTTATATATATATATAGTGACGGACTTCAGCTGGATGGCTGAAGAAAAATGACTTTGACAAAAATGAACTTAAAGACAATTGTGGCAGTTTCATCATTTATTTTTAAAACATTCAGAATTTCCTAATTCTTTGTATATTGATATTATAGAATCTGTTCTACTAGAATATGAAATACAAACTTGGGATCCTTTAGGGCCTTAGAAAAAATATGAGTGTTTTTTTTTTTTACAAGTTAACCCTTTATTTTTTAGGCGTAGCAGTTAAGGATGAAAATTTGCCTAAATTATGAAAACTAAGTCTATTTTCTTTTCTTTAAGTTTATGGATAGTGAATTTACTCACGTAGACATAGTCTCCAAATGACTGAAATACTGTCGGTGGGACTTTAAACCAAACAAACATACATTATCATTGTTAAAAGCTCCTCTCCATTTAAACATAATTTTATTAAATACCAAAGCACAATCAGTTAAACTACAAGCCACATACTATATATTTCACCCTTTGGTATATATTTTCAACGAATAAACGTGACCATTGATTCTTAAAGGAAATGTGTATAATCGTAGGCTAAACTTTTTTTCCATATTTGCATTATTTTTTGTACAGGAATTGATGAAAAAAAAACAACGTTTTGGAACCGTTATAGCCCGAATGCTACAAAAAAGTTTAGGGTCGGTACAAAAAAATAGGGTCGGTCGGGTTAATGGGAACAAGTTAGTTTTTTTATTACGCCTAAGATATTTCAAAGACCTATGAAGTATAGAAGAGATAGGAAACGGTCCTAAAGTACGTGTTTTTATTTCTTTTGTTTATTTGGTAGTGGGGGGGGGGGGGGGGGGGGGGGGGGAAATAAAAAGGTAAACGGGGGATTTGAAAGAGATCTCGCTGACACGTTTAACATCTGCAGACGCTTGGCAGTCTTTACGGTATCACTCGCGAGAGATTTGCGTTCTAATGAGAGATATATTTGGTTTAATCGGCAATACATTGAAAAGAGAAATCGTATATTTATAACTGATATTAGCAGTTTTATACATCTCACGTAATCTCGCGGTCACAAGATCGTAATAACGAGAGTTTCTCTTGACTTGCTATTTACCTATTAGTGTATCAGAGTTGCGGATCTCTGCTTTATTGTAGACAGACGATGGGATGCTTTCCGTATGAAATGAAAATCTAATATTTACAAATACATTGTATCTGAATACAATTTAAACAATTGTTGCTTTATATGCAGCTCTTTACTAACGTCATCTCTGCTTCTTACAACAATATCATGATACCAGAGTGGAAAATCACAGTGTTGCAATATCTTCTAAAATGCATTTCCCTGTTTTGATATTCATTAGATATAATCATGTCGTTAAGGTCAAGCATATATCTCAACATCTTCTACCGCTGCTATCTTATTTGTCTTTTCATAAAGTCCTTTGGAGGAGGAAAGAGAAGAAATTTGTTTTAACAATAATGGCGATCGAAGAAAACGTTTGCATTTGTAATCTCAAGAAAACCGGTGTTCATTTACGTCAATGAAACCATTACGTCATATCTAATACTCGTGTCCAAATTCACATATATATATTATATTGATAAAGTTAACTTTCTTAGCCCTCAGTATATACGCAGGTAAATCAGAAAGTTAATGGCCTTCCCTGAGACAACAGTCAAGAAAATTCATGAATATATGAAGGACACTCTTGCTGTTTAAGTCCCTTTCTATGATAGTATTAATATTTGGGCTGCAGTGTTCGAGCGAGGGATAAAAATAAAGAGAAACGGAGAGGAAAATGCAAAGCATGTACATGTATCCCCTTGCGCAAAAACAATGCGCCAACTCGCAGTTAGTATTGGGAATAAAAAAATCGTCAATTTATCAGTCCGTCTTCTGACTGATTAATGATTAACCAGTAGGACTTTAATACTAATACATGTAAACTGTTATTTCATATACAGACTGTACTAGGGATTCAAAAGCTGTGTAACATATGATAAATATAAAAACATAACAAGGTGTGAATGTCAATGTTATTATAACAACAGTTTACCAAGTCAAAATGTTACTTTATCCATATAAAACAAAACGCAGTGACAGACACTGTCAAACTATACAATCAGAAATAACAGTGACGTTACCACTGCTCATTTTAAAATCTTAAAACGTATAATTCCTTGACGAATAAGAAATCATCGTCGACGATTAATCAGCGCGTTCGTCGATGAATTGATTAGTCACTTGTTGCAGTAAATGTATGAACTGAGTTTGACATGGACTTCCTGCCTCATCCCACGTAAACTACCGATTCGGTACCGATTCCCTCTAATTTTTACCTTTTTCCAAGATTTTAAATTTAAATCGGAACAGCGGGAGAGGCATTTTGACTGTGACGATGATGTCATTGGGGCTGATGAGCATTTCTGGACCGTCAAGATAAACTATCCTCTGGGATGGCATAATTAAATTTGGGCATCGTTGAAAGAAATGCAGTGCTTAAACTGATAAATAAGGCATTCGAATTTCACACCCGGTGTTGTTTGTTAGGCAAGCGACATTGTGATTTTCTCTCGAAGGGGTCCTTCAAGGATTTGTTCACACTTTTAAATGTTGAATGTATCCAATCACTTCTCTGAGGGATGATATTACAGTGACGCTGAAAAATCTCTTGTTTCATGTAGCCAAAGCCTCCATTCTCTACGTGGTGTTTAACCAAAACAAATTGACAAATTTACATGTCTTTATATACAAGTTAAATTATGTGAATTCTCTTCGACGTTTTAGTTTCCCTTCCTCAGATTAAGTTTGAACGACGAAGTTTTATCACTGATGGGGGGGGGGGGTGATTTTTTTTTGCTTTAATGTCCCATAAAATGTCACAATCTTTTAAAACGAAGTGCATAAAGGCTTAAATTTTTCTCAGACGGAAGCTATTTTCTTTGATATTTCTGTACATAGAAGCGGTTAACTCTGGTTTCGTTGCAATAAAACACGACACTTACAAACCCATCCTTGTGAAACAAATTTGACATCTCAGTCTTCTATGGATTTTGACATTTCAGTATTTGACCTCTCAGTATTCTATGAAAATTGTGTTAAAATATGTGTGTGTGACTGTGTTGTATTTGGCTAAGAATGATTTTGGTAGCTAAAAAATACGAAACTATGTAATAAATGTAATAAAACAAACATTCAAGAGATTATATTAATAATTGAATTAAATCGAAAAATATTTTTTTAAATAACTATCTAAAATACATATTTTATTTAGACATGTTCATCTAAATAAATATGATATTTTTGCAAAGTTTTTATACTAAAAATTATGGAAGGAAAGAACAATTTAAAGAAAAACATAAAAAACATCAAATTTTCAAGTTTATTCTTTTTAAATGTATAATGAAAGAAACATATCAAACGTATCCATTTAACATTACCTTTTCAAATGATGGCAATTATGTATGTGGTTATCTGACACCAAATGGTATTATCTCAGTTGAAGGGATGATCCCATATTTAGGTTATTGCTAAATTAAATGTCTAAAGATTATATATTATATATATATCTTTTATTAAAATCTAGTTGTCGCTATTTTTCTTACTGTAACTTAAACATAACAATGTAAAAATATGTTTACATTAAAATAGAATAATAAGAAGCATATCAAACGTTTGCACTATGAACTTTTTCAAGGATAGATAAATTAAAGATACACGTATGAGACAGTGACTTAGAAAGAGCAAGCGAACTAGGAAGAGTGAAATTAAAGCATCTTGAGCAGCAATGTTTTGATGTACACATTTAATGTTGTTGTTATTTATACACAATTTGTTTTAATATATTAAAACTTGAATTTTGTGTGAATATACCTTTAAACAATTGTGAAAAAGTAGAGACATTAATAATAATAACCATTATAAAACACTGTTTGAATAATGTTCATTGTTTGAAGAAGATTCGTTTTACCGTTATGAGATTGTCCGATAATTAAAATGTTCAATACTTATCACAACATTTGCTTATCGATATCATGAAATGTTTTAAAAGTGTAACATTTTTGTACTGAATTTTTTTTCATTTTTTTAAACATGTGTATTTATATATTTTGCATTTTGTTTTGTAACGCCTCAGACCGATTCAATACATATTACAAACGAATTTAATTGATGAAATGTAAAAATAAGTAAGTAAAAAATATAGCCCAATTTTCATGACGTGCGCGCGTTCATCGACTTAACGGCTTTTACACCTGGTCATTAGGGCTGCTAACGATCTTTTGGGGATTTTTTTCACTCAAATTATGGTAGCCCAAATTATGGCGTCAAGGATTTATACCGGCCTCTCAGGTACCCATTTACACATGGGTGAAGTGAAACAATGCAAGGTAAATTTCATGCTTAAGGGCCGTGTGTTTTGTATGACCCTAACCCTTGACCTCTCGCCCTGATGCGTTTGTCCTACCACTGGACGACTGCTCCAAATGATATAAATTAAATGTACTTAAGTTCTACTCGAATAACAGCTAATGTGTTCGATCACATAGATCGTTTGGCATAATTATATTTGCTGATATGTGATATTGCAGGAAGAACAATAAACCGTTTCAAGTTACTAAACAGTTTGTTCAAATTTACCCATGTTCTTATCTGAATGTACACGGAGTGCGAAAATGGAAGAACGGTGTTCGAGACAGAAGATATTCATTCCTTTAATTTTAGATAAAACAATCGAAGCGTTCTGACAACAGAAAATACAGTCTTGTGGAACAGCAATAAATATTACTTCAAGGAGGGATTGAATAATAGCATGAATGTCTATGATTTCCTAAAATTGAACATCATATCGATAGCGGCTGGTAAATTTTATTTGAACTGACTTATTGCGTGTTGCAACTTTTTGAGTTATCTGCCCCTGAAAGTGATTTTTTTTGTTGTTGCTTTTCTGTGTCAGTTTAGAGGGCAGATAACTCAATATTAAGCCTAGCAACACCTCATTTGATTTTCAACTCGATGTTTGGTTTTCTATTCCCTGTCACTGTGAAAAAGTTTTAAAAATCCTACGCAATAGATTTTAAGTCGCAAACGTGTATTTACATAAATATCCTTTTTTCAAGAAAACACAGCATGTTTATTGCTGAAACATAATGAAAATTATATTTGTTAGAATTGTTTTAAACTTTACATGGCTGGAAATGAAACATCAAACGATAATGTGTAAGAAAATAAGGTATCGACAAGCGGGAATTTGAGTTATCTGCCCTTGAAAATGACAAAAAAAAAACAAAAAACTGTCAGGGGCAGATAACTAAAAAAAATAGAATAGGATCCTCCCATTTTTTCCCATATTTTTTTAGTGTGAGTCTATATTCATGCGAAGTTTAAGAGAATTCTAATTTCTAATTTTCCTTCTTTCTCTATAAAGTAAAATCATACGTCTTTAAATTTTTAAACATCGTTATTTTGGTAGGTTAAACACTTATGACATTTCTGTCAAGTTAGTTTAAAGTGTAATAATTATGGGGAAGTCGTGTGCATAAAATGGTGTGTATGTCAATGTCAGCCGCATATAATTTTAGCATGTTGCTATTTAAGATACACATTGACTTTATATTTCGGTCGAGTGACGGAGTGAAATTATTTTTTTTCTATACTAAGTCAGATACCAGGACCATTTGATTGTATCAAAGGTGTATGTACTAAACAGTGCAAATTTGCATTTATTATGCAGTACCATTTTATCCAATATTCATGAAAAAGATGCATTTGTAGCATTTCTCCCTCTCTCTGATTTCCTTACGATATCTGTTCTGCTGAACATGACTTTGCATCTTAAAGACAAATTATCATCCCATTTTATAGGAAAGCAAGGTTAGCACGTTGAACAATCAATAACATATATCTGTCTTCTATTAGATAGCGTTGTTGTAACATTGTGTACCCCTGGAAAAAAAGAAAAAAAATGTTTGTCTGGGCTTTGAAAAGAGCAGAACTAACAAGTAATAAATCAAATGTATCTTAATGTGTTCTTCTAAACAACAGTTTGAGGTTGCTTTAGAAAGTATACCGATAACATTTTTGCATAAAACGTCATTTTTACATGAAAAAATAGTCCATTTCTTTTCTTTAATCACCTCGATTTCTGTTATTTTTGTGTTTCGTGTTGATGCTGTCGTTTTTGCTATATATTTTCCATTCAGTTTAAGTTTATTGACCGAACATGATAAACAATTTTAAAGAACAGTGATGTTCTGTAGGAGCGCATTTGTCTTGGAGCACATTTGTCTTACGTAAGACCGATGCGGCCGCATTTGTTTCACAAAAAGGACAAGAAAGCAAATTTGATTCATGTCATTTTTTATGAAATACAAGAAGCACATTTGTCACATATATTTCCATGGCAGAAAAAATCTTAGAATCAAGGTTCGCCGTTTTACATAATGTCAATTGTAATCACCAATAGGTTTGCTTATGTTTTTTTTTTCATATATAAATTCTTAAACCTAAAACTTGCAGTGGAACTATTAATTCCAATATCTCTAATTCAAGAAATTTGATTGGCTGAGCCTAAAGGTGTACACTGAAAGATACGGAATCCCGAGAATATCATATGGAATATCGTGCCTCTCATCTTTAGGGCGAGACACGAGAATCGGGCGAGACCCGATATTCCGACGAGACACTATGTGAGACATGATATTGTAACACGAGATCTCGCAGTATCCCATACCATGAGATCCCAAACTATGAGATTTCGCGGTAGAATATCGTGTCTCGCTTCGTTTTTCGCCGGAATCTCGCGGTTAAACTATCGCGCCTCGCCGGATTCTCGTCGAGGCACGAGATGCGAAGCGAGACGTGAGATTCCGATGAGATGCGAAGCAAGACACGATATTGTATCGTTCAAATATCGCCCGATTTCCGTGTGTCGCACAGTAGATGTTCAAACCACGAGACACGAAGCGAGAATCGGGCGAGACACGAAGCGAGACATGATACTGTGTCGTTCAAATATCGCCCGATTCTGCATTACGCAATTCGGTGCTGTTCAACCTTAATCGATTAGATTATCGATTATATATATATATATATATATATATATATTTTTTTTTTTATTTTTTTTTTTTTCTGATGGAAACAAAATAGGTGTTGGAAGGTCTACTCATTTTCTTCGTTAGATCATTCGATAAAACTAGCATAATAATAAACCGTATATGAAGGACTGAAAGCGACTGACAGCGATTTTTTAATTGTGTCGACTTCAAGTGAAGACTCTAATCGATTAAGTGATTTATAATACATCTCTTAGTAGGTCTGTTATCGCAGATAATTTTCAGGTTGTAAGTGTGGACAGACAGACGGACAGAGAGACAGACAGGCAGCTAATTTATATATCCGCCTTTTTGGACAATTACAATGTACTAAGCAGAAACAGTCTTCCTTTTAAGTAGAATTTTAGTAGGATATGATAGAATGTGAGACAAATGTGCTTCGAGTGTCCTTCCTCTTAAGTGTCGAACACATCTGTCTCATTTCCAATTTGTTGCAAATATGAATGTTTACGAGCACATCGGTCACAGTTACTTTATTTTCTCCAGCCTTGTAGCAAAATCACTAAAATCGTTTTTTTTTTTTATTTTGTAATCAATGATGCCCTTACCAGGGCTGTTTGCCAAGGTCTAGAGGGCCCATTAAGTAATCCCATCAAAGGCATTTATTTTCAATGATAAATACAAAAATACATAAAAAGCAACATATGTTTAGCATCGAACCATACATATTCCTTTGTGGTGAACGTTGACACCATGTTTATTTCCCCTGTTGTACCAAACCACTGGAACTTTAGTAGTTGGCCGCTGATCTTTTTTGCGAACTCAATATTGTCAGATATATTATTAAAATGTTTAAACACAAGTTGTGATGATATTAAATCATCTGTGCGGGAATTCCAAAGTTTGACTTACACGCCATGTTTTCGTAAAGTCTCGTGACTTAAAATATCTGCAGTGAGTATGATTTTCTTATTTATTTTTATGCCTTTTATGTTTTTGATATACAAGTCAAACCTGTCTTAAGCGGTCATTGGAGAGAACAAGAAATATGGCCTTTTAAGAGGTAGCCGCTAAATATAGGTTAAACATATTAGGCCAAAAACATTTCCAACTTTAAAAAATCGTTCATTTACTTATCTTTTACTTTTAGCATCATTCAGAGGGAAATAAATAAATAAAACATATCCTTACATACCTGCCCTCTTTTTTCTGGCTGGAGAACAGAAACGGAACTTTTTTTTGCCTCACAAAATGCTAGTTTGGTAGTATCAAAACTGACCGCTCAATACAGGCTGGTCGCTTAATACAGGTAGTTGCTAATATAAATTCAACTATTTTTCATAATTATGTTATTATCCGTTATTTGAAGGGCGAATTCTGGTCCATGTACTGTTTCATTTGATTTGAATGTGTGCATGTCAGTATATTAATTTCAATAAATTGAAAATAAATTTCGAACAATGAGACAAATGGGTCTGAATGTCGATTGCAATCATACGTTTAATCATCGATTTATCATCAGAAATGTTGTTATGTTGAAGCTTTATATCGCCGCAACTGTATTTAGCCGGGTTTGTATGAAACCTATTATTTCAGCGATTTTATCGGCCGAGTACGCGCCGAAAAACTGTTTTCATCATGCTGAAACCCGACGCGGTTTTCGGGTCAAAACGCATATATATTTCAGTTTTATTAACATTATACTGTTATCCAAGAAAATAGCCGTTTCCAAGTTTAAACAAACACCACACCTTTCAATCGGAAAATGAGACATCAGTTGGATTCGACGACAGGCTGTACTTTCGTCGTTATCCTTAAATCACTACCGACTGTTGTCATCGTTACTCAAATTTCAAAGACATGCCAACTTAAATCTCATATCTCTGCAAGAATAGGGTTTGAGAAGCCGTGGTTTAGATGAATAAAGACAGAATGTTAAAATAAATGATGCGTAGCTTGAGATAATTCACTTTATTCAGAAAACGTAAATTTTTGTTACTGATTGGCCAGTGGCTCATACCATCGAAGCTTTCGGTACTCTTAATTCAGATTCACGAAAAGTAAACACTGAATGTCAGATAACAAAACATTTTAAATATATTAATGTCGCAGTGAATTATACAATTCATACATGAATGAAACTGTGTGAAAAATTATTTTTTTTATACAGTTACCATATTACAAACATTATTTCAACAGTACCTAAGAATTTCACTTACACATTTTGTCATAGTCCTCTACGTTAAAAAGCTAAAAACTGACTGTCGCTCAATAGAGTGTATAATTTCAAACTAAGAGCCTTAAGTATTTTTCATCTATAAGCACCGCATTTGTGGTATTTTTCGAAGTAAATGGTTTTATTGTTAGAAAATAAACCTATGTTTGTATTCTTTTTAATCAGGAACGTTAAATGTTTTCTTGTGTATGAAAAAAACATCACGATTTCAAACATATGCAAGCACCAGCACTTGACTATATCTTTAATAATCATAATTCTTAATGAAAAACATTAAACACATGTACGAGAAAGCATATTTCAACGGCTTCGAAGCAAATTACAACTTTTAACGTGAGACGATAGAAATGGTCAGGTACGATAAACAGATAACCTGCTTAAATATAATATTGCTTCCATTTTATATATATACACTGTTTTTATTCATATTATATATAACAAAACATGTTTAAGTTGATATACAAACACTATGCATGCCTATGTTAATCGATAATATAACGTAAACACGTTTATAACTGTCAAGTACGTGTATGTCAGGTACGTGTAATAAATCGGTTTTCTAATAGTTATCCCCCGTAAGTAAAGTTTTCCATGACGTAATCCTACACATGCGCATATATCTTTATCATAACATCCGCCGGAAGCACGAGGTACGAAATGTTTTCAAAGCGGGAAGCGTTTAAACCTTGAAACGAAACATCGAGGTAAGAACTGTTAATAGTTTCTTTTGGTTTGCATTTATAAACTGAAATACATTTACTGAGTTATAAATATATGCAGATGAAATGATTTTATGATAATAAAGAATACGCTTATTAGTTAAAGTATAACGTTCCTGACATTTTTGTTAACGTACCTGACATATATATTTTAGGGAGGAAGATGGGTAAGACGAGAGCGGAGTATCAAAAAGCGTACCGAGAAAGAAAGAAGAAGAATGATAAAGAGTATTTAAAAGAAAGGAAAAAAAAAAAAATTCCCAAACAATGGAAAAGATCAAGTAGAGAAAAAATAACATTTAAGAAACATAATATGCAGGAAAATGAACAAAGGCAAGATGAAACACAAATTAATATAAATGAAAAACACGAAAAACAAACGAAAACCCAGTACAAATTAATATCAATACCAGAGAGAACAAAAAGTTACGAAAAAGAAACGAAAGACTTAAAGCAAAACAAAACAAAGCTGAAAAAACAGTAACCGGTGACAAAAATCAAAACCCTAGATGTACCCAAAAAAAGGACAGAGATTCTGAAATTAGGCTTAACACCTAGAAAAGTCCCGATCAGTGTGAAGAGAAAATTGGTAATGGCAAATGCTATGATAGCTGAAATCCAAAAGTCAACACAGAAAAACAAGAAACAGAAACAAAGACGAGTTGTTGCAAATGTTGTGAGTGGCAATATTTTGAAAAAGTATAAGTGTATTGCCATGCTAAGTAAAGAAACAGGAATATCGAGAGGGGTACTGAGAAAGGTGAAAGATAAAAGATTGACAGCTATTTCAAGGAGACGGAGAGTCCTAGAAAAGGAGAGAATAAAACGGATAGTGGTTTCATTTATGGAACGAGATGACATCAGTGTAAATATGCCGGGGAAAAATGATTGCACAAATGTTGGAAAAGGGAAGAAGAAGCAAGTTAGGGTTTTAACAGACTACTTGTCAAATTTGTATGAGAAGTTTTGTGCAGAAAATACAAATATAAAGGTATCTAGATCTGTATTTTGCCCTCTGAGACCAATGCATATACTGTTAACCAAATTGATAACAAGAAATACCTGCCTATGTAGCAAGCACCAAAATTTTGCTATGAAATTAAAGTGTCTTCGCTCCATTGGAATTGATATATCGCCAAACCCAGAAACCGTGAGTAAGAAAGTGTCCGAACAAGAAATGACTAAATGTTAACCAATAAGAGTGGAAACGTAAAAGTGAAAACCAGTATGATTAAAGACGATTTCAAACAACACACAGAGCAGCAATACAAAGATTTCCTGCTTCACGTTTCAAGAGTGAAAACACAATATTCAGCCATTAGAACTCTTAAAGCTCAATTACCGAAGAATCAAGTACTAGTCCACATGGACTTCGCTGAGAATTTCACTTGTAGTAATGCTGATGAAGTCCAGAGTGCATACTGGAACAGCACAGCAGTTACCTTACATCCTGTTGTGGTGTACTATATGACTGATGAAGAGCTCAAACACAAAAATTTCATCTTTGTGTCAGATGTAACAAACCACAATTCTACAGCAGTTTACACAATTTTGAAAAAGCTTGTCCCTAACTTGAAACCACTAGTACCAGACTTGAAAGTCATACATTACTGGACAGACAGTCCGTCTTCCAGTATAGGAATAAGTATATCTTTGACATTGTTTGCCACCATAATGAGATATTTGAAACCAAGGCCAAGTGGAATTACTTCGAATCAGGTCATGGAAAAGGACCCTGTGATGGACTGGGGGGAGTAGCAAAGCGTCAGGCAATGGAAGCATGCAAGCAAGGAAAGGTGAACATCCAAGACGCAAATGATTTTTACAACTGGGCCACGAAAGTAAAGAAAAGTATTGAATACATATTTTACAACGGAAAGGAATACGATGATACAGCAAAAGAACTTGAATCAAGAAATCCAAAACCCATTCCTGGAACCATGAAATTGCATGCGATATTTGCTGCAGATAATTTCATCAACACAGCAGAGGTCTCATGTTACTGTGACACATGCCTGAATGGCAATGTCTGTGATCACTGGAAAAAAGAATGTGTGCTAGAAAAAAACGACATATTCAATAAAGAAAAAGAAAATGCAAAGTCGAAACGAAAATCCAATGAAGTAGGTATTGATGACAGTGAAAGCAGATGCAAAATACAGAAGCTTGACCTACCTGTCGCAGATGAACCGCCAACAATCGTTGATGAAAATAACCCATCTGAAAATATCTTACCTGAAAATAACTTACCTGAAAATAACGTACCTGAAATCAAACCCGTCATTGGTGCATACTTTCTCGTGAAGTGGGACGATATCATTTACCCCGGAAAAGTTCTCGAGGTTGATGATGAACAGCAAGAGGCAAAGTGACGTTTATGGAAGAAACACAGCGGAAAGGAGATTTACAATTGTTTAAGTGGCCAATGCGAGACGATATTCAGAGTGTTGAATTTGACAAGTTTGTGCGCGAAATCAGAGAGCCGATGCCATGCAGCAAAAGTAAACGGCAATTTAAACTTGACGATATAGACAACATGTTTCTTGACACTGATTAGGTTTGATTATATGTCATTAACTGGCTTCATGGCATGAAAGCAGTTTGTTAAACAACTCTTTGAATACATACACTTAATTGTGTGACACATTTAAAAGATGTTTGCCAATTAATAAAACTGACACATGATATTTTTTTTGTCAAGTACGTTAACGTAAATCAACTCTAAGAAAACGTAATGTACGTTTTTGCAAGAGAAACAGACAATGTGTATTTAATTAGAGGGTATTGTCTTTAGAAGTTCATAGTTGAAATATAACGTTTAATCTGGTGTTCGAATATTTTATTACACAAATTATTTTTGATATGTCAGGTACGTTAAATACTTTCGAAAATCAGTATGTTAGGATTTTAAGAAATATTTAACATTTGTATCAGTCAACAGTTACGTTTTTATTAAAATAGATTTATATGTGTTACGAGTTACGATTGTTATTCAAGTATAAATATAATATTCACGTTTGATTTAATATTGGTCAGGTACGTTAAAAATACCGGAATATTTTAAGACGATAGCATAGCTTTGCTGATAATTCAATTAAGTAGAAAAAAAGAAGTTTAAGTCAGAAATGTTTTCAAATGTGCAAAAATATCTTGTATATATACTAATAATAATTTTGGAAATTATTAAATATATTTACAAAACATGTGTTACAATGCTAAGGTTAAATTTTCTTAGTAGCGTCAAGTTAATATCCAATAACTTTGTTATAAATTGTTATAAATCCAAAGTAGTTGTATGTAATCTATTTTACATACAATTAAGTTTATAAAAAACAAACTTAAATTTAATATACTTAAATGTCTTCTCATTTACGCAAATTTATAACAAATATAACGTACCTGACCATAAAAAAATAGGTGTGTTGGTTTATATGTCATTTGTATGAAACTCGACAGTCAGAAAATGACCCCATAGTTTTTTCAAGTTAGTTCTGGTGTTTGGAAACGTGTAAATAAAGTTTGTTAAGTAAATGTTTTAATTATTTTTTCCGGCTTTTTGCTTTGTCCAAATGCCTAGTTAACTAGGAATGAATGAAAACGTTAACAGGGCCAACAGTTTGTCAGCAGGGTAATTTATATGTAATCTTTGAAAATGTAAACTTGATATTACCCAAAATTAGTTAGAAAACAACAACAACAACAACAACAACAACAAAAAACACTGAAAAATACGCACATTGCATATTTACTACGTCTCACGCTACATGTATATAGTGCAACGGTTGTAGTCGACTCCAACTGATGTCTCATTTTCCGATTGAACGGTATGAACACTACATTTGCAAGTTTTTCTTGCCCAATTCAAAGAACTTGAAGCTGTGATAATAAATGTGCGTGTGCTTAAACAAAGTTGCATTATTGATCCACTTTATAATAAAAAAGGAGAAAGACGTTTTCATCTACTAAATGACGTCATTTTTCCTATCTACGACACCTCTTTACGTCATTTTGGCGCCAAACTCGAGTCAGTGGAAACGACATCGTGCAATATACATGAAGACTGGGGCGAATTATTAGTTATTATTTTCTGCGTCGAATAGAGCAGCACTGGAAATACGTGTATTTTCAGCTTCGTGGATATTACAGTGTCGTAAAGCAACAACCAGCAAAGAACAGCAAGACTCCCACACCCTTAGCATAGAGGTTTTCTATCTACTACTGTTAAATCATTACTTTTCGTTGACATTTAGTTTCGTGTAATTTGTAATAAAGTCAGATTTTTTGTATTTGTATTAATAGATTCATGTACCAGAACACGCGGGATCAATGGAACTGGGGATTAATATTCGTGGATAAAGTCGAAATCAACGAAAATTAGTCCCCCAACGAAAATCAATGATTCTACAGTAGCTGTAATTCTTATCTAAGAGAAAAGAGCTGAAATTGAATGAAAATTGTCACGTTTAAGTTTCCATTTTCACAGTTCAAAATAATTACGTGTGTACTTCCGTTTTAGTATCTTAACTTTTCCAATAGGCCTACATTGGTTTGTCTTGTGCGTTTATATCTTTTTTCTTTCTTTTTATGATCTACAGTGATCCATAATTATGTAAACATTTGATAAAACATGTCCTGTATTCAGCGGTACACAATATAACTTCTAAGTTCTAAGTGCTCTCACCCACTGAGTTTGACTAGTTCCATTCCAAATATCCGGTCTGAAACGCTTGCATAAATCACCACGGAGATAGTGTATAATGGCTGTAATGTTTGTGCAAGGAGAAAGACAATAGGAATTTTGCATTGATAATGTACTATGTACAGAATCGCCAATTAAGATAACGTAAAATGGATATATATATGTTATACTTTTATGCTAATTAGCACTTGAAATAGGATATATCTACAATCTATGCAGTGAATGTTAGTGATGTCATGGACATATTTACATATTTTGGAGAATTAATGAAATAAATGACATTAGATGTATTTTAGAGGTTCACTGTATATAATTACATTTGTACATACATATATCTAAAAGCAGAATCGCATGGCCAGATATGCAAACATTGTCAACATTGGTATTGCAAACCCTCTGTAAAAAAAACATGTCTCTAAAAATCCGGACATATGAAATCGACCGGCATGGATGTATGTAGCGAATCATAAAACATTAAGAGAAAGCCATACAAAAACGTACAAGAAAACCAATGAAGCGAATTATCAAAGGCGATGCAAAACAATAAACATTACAAGAAATGCTAACTGAAAATATTGATATTACAATGAAACAAGAATGCAGTAAACAGGAAATGTTTTGTTATTTTATTGTATTAGCAGCATTAGAATCGTATTCATTATTTACAACAACGTCATCATTATAATCACCACCACCACAACTGTTAGCTAAACTTTCAGACATTTGTTAAAACTGTTTCTGTTCCGCCATCTTGATATCAGCTTTTCGCAGCTGTATGTTTTAATAATCAATATTGGTGTATGTAATTCTATTGAAATTTATGACGAAAATCAAAGTAAAGAAAATGACAGGATATTATCAATGACAACTTTTTCTGTGCGTGTCTTTTAACAATAACACATTTCCTTAATTGGGCCCGTAGTTTCACTTACTCATGTCCGCAAAATGAACTCCAATCAGTGTCCGCAAAATAAACTCATACGTAATAAGGTACGTAATCTCATTTTTGAATTTGAACTGAAAAAGAGTCATTTCATTGGCTGAAAAGGTTGGACAAACGGTATGTAAACTTACTTGATGATTTTGTTACTTACGATATTAAAATATTGCGGTAATGTCGCCATTTCTTGCTCTCTTTTTTATAGAATAAATATTGTCTGTCTCGCTGCACAAACAATAGGGACAACCAAGTAGATTATCACAGTGGCAATTTATGCAAACGTCTCATACCGGATATTTGGAATGGAACTGATCAAACAACGCAACGAGTGATCGCACTTAGAAGACGTTTCTGTACCACCGAATACAGGAAATTTTATATGACATCTTTACAAGATTCTCGCTTCATTAATATACATCTCGCAACTTGCGTATGGAACAAGAAAAACAATGATTAATAAGTGTTACTATTTGGTATTGAATATTTCTGAAGTACAGAGAAACGAGCACTAAAAAGTCATTGGCAAGGTTTCTTTTGCAAATATATTAAACGTTCTTAATATCTGGTATCCGTAATTTAGTAAGAACTTTTTTCACAGTAGTTGTTGAGGCATCCATTTTAAATGTTTTAACGAAGTCAATCTGAAACGCGATATTCAAGTGGTTTATAATCGAACACTTGTTTCTGTATATTAATTACTTCAAAGGTCAATCTGACGTGACCTTTAATGCGATGTTGTCAGATCCTTATCGCGGAGCGCAAATTAGAATATGATTTTAATGAGATTGGCGTTTTAACAACAGGAAATGCAGAAACGGTAAAATATAAATAAATACTTTATGCTATAAAATTTCAGCCGGCACTAATTTAGGAACGTGTACAAAATTGTCTGACCATTACCGTTTAATCCATTTTGTCAGCCAATGGAATAGCTCTTTCAGTCCAAGTTAAACACACAAAAAAGTTTTCGCAATGTTTGCCCAATTCTGTTAAAAAAAATGAACGTTACGTGAGTCACATCGACTTAAAAAATTGCGCTGTTGACTACGTGTCAAAACTGAGACAAAACGGTAAATTACCTATAGGTTATATTTATAATAATATATGGCACTTAATCCTGCGCTCGGCTTTGCCTCGCTTGGTTTAAATTTCATATTATTGAGAAAAACAAATTTACTGTAATTAATACTGAAAAAAATATATGGAATTTAACCAAAGCAAAATTGAAGCCGAACGCAGGGTTAGATATTAAAAAACGAGAGTGCCAGAGCTGCAACAATATACGCCGCAACAAAAAATAAAGATAAGATTATAGAGGCTTCCGATATGAAAATAGGTCAAGTGGCAGTGTCAGTATGTATCCTTTTTTCCTCCTGAGCACAACTCTTGCAAAAATCACTGAACCGGATAGTCCCTGCTCTATGCATTTTTACCCGTTATACAATGTAGTAATGACATTAATCAAAATCCATTCGGAAACTTGGGAGTTGCGTTCTCAAATAAATAACCTACAGAGGCCAAGTTTCGAAGGTCATAACTATTGCAAAAATCGCTCAACCGGAAAATCCCTGCTTCATGCACATCCATCCATTATAGTTATGACATTGACCAATTATCTTAAAGATCCATTCAGAAATTTAGGAGGAAGTGCTTTTCACAATGCTGCAATATCAATAAGCTACAGAGACTAAGGTAATATGGTACGACGCAGTTGTCATTTCGTTGCAGCCATTTCAAAGGTCGATGTGGTCATCAGATATACAAGTGAGCACTGCAATGCATTAGAAAACAATATAAAATACTGCGTGCACCCTAGTTATCATCGAAGACAAGAAATGGTTCGAAAAGGCTGGTAAAATATGCACATACCTGCATAAGGCTGCAACAAAAAGACAACTGCGTCGTACCATATTTAAATGCAACTGCGTCTTACCATTTTGTAAAAATCATTATTTTATTGAAAAATAAGTTTCTGCTTCAAATGTGACTTTGTCTCATGACGTGAAAATGTTTCTTGTAACTAATTTGCAAAAACACGAGCATTAATGAAAACGCTGGTACAGCAATTCCAATCTTGTCGTATCCTGTCAGACGTTTCGTTATTCTTCTCCATTCGAATTTTCAGTTTGCTATAATTTTTATTTTTCAAAATGAATTTTCAAGTTGCATACACTATATGAACCGGAAAAATTAGTAGCGTGTTCATATATGTATCTCGTTATCATGCAATTCCTACAGAAACAGTAATGATTAACAAAAATATACCTTTTTTTTCAAAATGGCGGCCTTTGTTTACAAAATGAATGAAATGACGCAGTTGTGATTCCTAGCCCTGATATACAAAGGTTACAAAATCGTCATGGTATAACTAAGCCAGTTAGAACATTCCACCTGCCCTCTGCTTCTTGTAATTATTTTAACTCATATTTTACACAAGCACCGCTGCTATTTTGCCACAGTGTGGTTTTTACAATACGCGCCGGATAATACTGCGCGCGAAAGAGCAGTCGGCACTGATTTAGCACTAATAATCATGAATAAAGAAGTTTGTAGACATCAAACTTTTGTTTTAATTGCGGTCACATAGAGAAGAAATGGGCAATGTGGTAATGAATGGAAAAAAGAATATAAAGGCTGCGGGACGATTCCGGATGAGATGTAAATTGTCGCAATCCGATACAAGTAGCCCATTTATTCAAGTAGATCAGGACAATGCTCCACTGAATGTTGAAAGTAGCCAGGTATACTTTATAATCCTGTGTATAGACCAGCATTTTATATACTTTAAGCTATATGAAGAAAACTTTATATTTAATTTTTAAGGGATTTGCTTCATTAATATGTCTTATACAGATGTTCTTTATCTCCCACGAATGGCATATGCCAAGATTTATACATCTGGCCCTTATTTGTCAAGAGATTATTACAAATTCATACTTAGAATTTCTTGTGAAAATGAATATTTCTTTTACTTGACTTTTTTTTTTTTTTTATTTCTCATCAAAATCACCCACATATGTCAAGATTCATAGCTCTAGAGCCTATACTTTGAGAATTATCTCCCCCATGTTAACTTGGAATTGTGTGTACAATTGTTACCCAATTCAATTCTCTCCTTAACCTTTTTAGACTACTGTTATCTTTTATTATTTTATTTTTCCCTTTATTATATGATGAAGTCATATATCTTCAGATATCCATTTAATGGACCTTTTCTCTTGTTATTAATGCCTTTTTACTATCTATTATCAAATTAGTTGAACGTGATGTCTCCTCTGACAGCTCTTCTTTAATTACCTCCCTTTATTCAATATATGCAACATGTTAAAAATAGAGTTTTTACATTTCTTCAAAGATTAAATTAATTTGTATATTTTATTCAATAATTGAGGACTCTGAAAGGAACCCGAATGAAAGCATAACTACTTTTCAGTTATTCAGCATTGCTATGCTTGTACAAGTATCTGACTTTTTTATCCCGGCTAAAATAAACTTCTGCACAACTGAAAATGTTTCTATTTATGATTTCACACACACACACACTGAATTAAAATATATCATAACACAGGATTTTAAAATAAATGTTAATTTGTCAAACAGCTCATTTTTAAGAGATTGGGCTAATTTCATATAATTATGCTAAATTTAAAAAAGATTTATCTCGTATACTTACTCCATTTTTAGAATGATTGTACAGAATGCTTAGTAGGCCCAGCAGTGCATTCCTCGCAAGCTGTGAACGATTTTCTTTTGGGAAAAAACAAAAAAACAAAAACAAAAAACAACAACAAAAAAACACTAAACATTTCTGACTTTTACAGGGCCTAGATACTGATAAACTATTGCACTCAATATTGACACCATAAAAAGAACTTACTTGTTCGACAATGTAAAAATAGCCTGCAAAAGAACAAGAAACAAGTTTGGTTGAACAACATCCAGCAGAACAAGAGGTGAAACAAGACACTGAGATATAACTTTCAAAGACACCCTGCATGAGAGTGTGACCTTAGATGATGTGAAGGCATAATTTCGTTAAGAAAAGGAGGAAGAAAGGGACACCTTACATGAGGCTGACACAGGTTTGTCTAAATCTGGGAATATACCGGTGTATTAAATAAATGTATCTGTCATATACTTTGTTCAGGGTTCCAACACTTTTTTCTTACTTTTCCAGGATGTTCAAGGACCTTTCTTCTCCAAATCTGTTTGAATGAACAAACGGACGGACAGTACAATTACTACATGCCGGGACACAAGAACGTGTTTTTCAAAATCTTGCCCTGTCAACTGGCATGACCGAATTGTTTTATACTGAATATATGCCATTAGGCGAGCTCTTAAAGACGATTTCTAGATTTTCTTCCCTCTCATAGACTTTTTTCATTTTTTTATATTTTGTAGAAATAAGTTTGAGAAATTCAAAAATGCAAAGAAAAACAGGGGTCACCGAACTCGTTTTTGAGATATAGCTCAATTTCATAGATAGGTGTAGATGTCATTTCTGGAACTGATTCAGCATCAAATACAGTGCATACTGATATGTACTAAATGTTGGATAAAAAGACAAAACATAACTGAGTGCATTTTTTTTCACCTATAAAATTTAATATGATATTTATTTCATTGATATAAATGCTTATACAGTGTCTGTGATGGTATCTAGAATCAAATTACATTTTATAGTGGCGGGCTAGCGTGAAAAATAGTCCCACAATTTCAACGAAATACAACTTTTCACACTAAATCTTCAATTTCAAAAAAAACTGTTCCATAGAAATTTCCCAAATTTATATATATCGTAGAATAATATCTACTGAAGACATACATATGTAAAAAACAATGGATCACCGAGTTAGTTTCTTCACAAAATTACATTATGTGAACCACGACATTTGATAAAATATTCAAAAAAGTTGTCATCAGTAACCATCATAATGTAACTGGTATTGTTTTCTTATTTACAGTATTTTATCAATACTAGTTAAAATCATTTTTTAAAAAGATATACTAGATCTATAAATACCAAAGGATCACAAAATGAGATGCTCTCTGTGTCCTTTACCTTGTTTTTAAAGCTCAACCCGTGACAAATGGAAAAATGTCAATTTTTGCAAATTTTGACACATTATAGTTAATATCTTTAGGAATGCCACATGCAAACTTAAACCATGATATTTATTTATTAACTATTTCTATGAAGAATTTTTAATATTTAGAACCATTTTCTAAAATTTCATAAAAACAGCATAAATTTGGATGTGTGCTGCTTTAAAAATACACATTCTTTGATTTCAAACTATAAACTACTTCGGTACATTCAGATAACATTATGATAATGAAACATGATATATCATTATTGCATACAGTGGATTTTAAAAATGTGCTTTACACAGAAATATTAAAAATATGACTTGACTATTTGAATTTACCGTCGCTGCAACAGTATTTCAGTCATATAGCGACGTCCAGCTAATTACAGGTGGAGGAAGACCCCGAATACACGGAGGCATTCAGGTAGAACCATGCCACTGGCGTTTAAACTTGACGACTGACATCCAGCATTAACTCTCTTCGTTCTTTCAACGGTCGATTTCTTTGCAAACTTGCCGCGAAGACGAAAAATTTGTGACATTTTGCAGTTTGGATTTACTGATTTTGTGTTTTGATTTTCTGTGCAACAACCTCCTATTAGGAGAGTCGATTATCTCCCTAGTGCGCATTTTGGTTGCGCATAACTAAATCCCGAAATGGTCTTTAAGTGAATTTTTATGAAATATCCCAATAAAAACGTGTTTCGTTTCAATGTCAACCCACAAAATTTGGTTCATGCATGTCTTTGCAAACATACAGCTTTTAATTGCAGTTGTAATGGATTAATAGTACATGTAAATTAACTAAGGATCTGATTACTGAACAGTGACCATATTTTGTGACTATTTATTATAACAACACTGTGTCAGAACTATAACATTACATGTGTTTTACTAGTAACTCTTTTTCCTGCAACTGTTCATCATCTTTTAATCTAATGACTTTTTCCCTTGACTTTTTTCCCAGAGCATTTGCATGCGATTAAAATGTCTGACTTTGATTTGCTTCTGCTTTTTTCTATTTTTTTATCAGCTTTTCTTTAATGAATTCAAGTCTTTCTTTACCTGGTTCTACCTCACATTCTTACCGTAGTGGTTCTTCCTCATTTTCTACAAGCTTTCCTTTTTTTTTTGACTTTTGCTCGTACCTGTTTCTTGTCAAGAAAGGCCGGGTATAACTGCCTTGCATGCTGTGCAGGATCAAACAATTCTTTGGTAATAGCTACATGCCTGATACCACCTACAAAACTTATGTGATCCTTTATATCTCTCAGGGTCATTAGATTGTTTTGTTAGGTTAACTTGTTTACTTCAGTCACTTCTTCATTAATAAAAAGCCCCTCTCTTCTGTCGCTTGTCCATGGGACAATATAAGAAGGTGGACCACTACTGACCTAACCTTATCATAT